>JBBCBC010000016.1:30191950-30791950 GCA_037126765.1 Stenogyne calaminthoides
TCATGAAGAGGCACAAATGGCTCCTAAGTAATAAATGAACGGAAGCATAAGCTACATCTTTAAGCTGTGTTTGCAAACTCAATTAACAGATTTTAATCACTTTTTAAGGCAAAACTGCGGAGGAATAGCTTTGAAAATAAGTGATTTGATCGTGTTTTGGTAGTATTTGCAAAATTCTACAAACAACCGAGATGAACGAACGCTAATTGATACGAGGAAGGAATGAGGAACCTGATGACCAAGAAGAGCAAATAAAACTTCCCTTCAACAACATGTTTCACGCCGAGTCCCAACAAACCATGACCCCGACACTGATATTTCCATGTATGCGACGACGCAGGGATCAATCTGTTAACCAAAAGGAGGAAGCAAATACAAATCATTTCATTATATTATAGCAATTGTAGGCAACCAAATGATTTTGTAGGAATGAATGAAAAAAAGAAAAAGACATGCCTGTTGACTGAAATAAACTGAGCTTAGTGGTTAGATATATGGCAAATACTTCACCAGAAGCATGTCTGAAGTATCTGTGTGTGAAAAAGGATTAGTTAATGCTGCAGCCAAGTAGTGTGGTCCATTTCAGCTTCACAAATAATTAAAAGAGGAGTTGATAACAATTTACGCCCCAAAACTTTGGTGGATCCAATAAAATCTTTTTTTTATCAATTTTTAGTCTAAGGTGTCCAACTTCAGTCATAGGGTGTCCATGAATTTTCCCCAAAAAAAGGACTGAGATTTGACAAAAAATTACTGAACTTGGACACCATAGGACATACTAAAAGAAATAGGATTCATATTGATTCACCATAAAGTACAGGATGTAATTGATATTAACTCATTAAAGAGAAAAAGTAAACACATGTGAATCTACAGCCAGCATCTTTTACACCGTGTTTTAAAATTTCACTATTTCATAAAGAGTTCAAACAGGTAAAAAGTTAATTTAATGCCAAGACACAACATGTGCAAAAAATTGTTTTCGTCCAAAAAAAGGTAAGATGGAGAATCATAGTTAAGAGGGAACATTACTTACTACTTCCATCCCCAAATTTCCACCAGTCAGGTTCATACCCATTTGTGTTTCCTGCAGATCCAAAAACAAAAGACATTAATCAATACAACCTAAAATCTTCTCAAACTGCCATCGCAACAAAAATGAGGAGTCCAATTAACTTACGGCTGAGAGAAAACTTTCCAGACTTCATGCATCCAATATAAAACACGGGCTTCCAAATGGCTTGCAAGTTACAGCTCCAAGACATCTTAATAAGAAAAGAATGCCAAATACAGAGAAGTATGACAATTAGCTAAAGTTGAGTAATGATAGGTTATGGGGGGATATAGTTTTTTAGTCATGTACATTATCCTATTTTGTTCCAGTCCTGTCGACTTTTACAATTGAGAATAGTCTGTAACTTCCAATTTTTACATTTTGGTCTAGTTACGGTGGTAGGAGGTTGACGCTTGACGGGTGGAGTCTGATCTGTCCACGGGTCAGTCTTATGTTTCACCTCTTACAGCCTGTCATCAGATCTAAATGTGAAAAATTGAGAGTTATAGGACTATTTTCAATTCATGAAAGCCGATAGGGACTAACATCTAACTTATAGGACTAAAAAAGTATTTTCCCTAGGTTATTGCAGCATGAAGAAAGATGCAAAGGGCATGGTTATTGTGCTGTGCCTTTATGCCATCATCAGGTTGACCTCAAACCATTACCAAACTTGTAGATGTATAAAAAGATCTTGTCATTTCATTTAGTTATAAAAAATATTATAAGCTACTGGAGAGCAAAACTATATGTAAAATAGGTAATTTCTTATCAACAAAGTGATCTGCTCTGATTAGCATAAGCAATTTAAGAACTCTATCTATATAAAGAGGTATTTGATTAAAGGTTTTCTCAAGTGCCACGCCAAATTTAGCAACACGCTTTCAAACAAGGCCAACAACCAACTTTTTTTGCCCCAAAATCAAGAATTTTATACCACATATTATTTAATATACCTGCAATATAGCAAACCAAGAATTTATACCCACATATTATTTAATATACCCACAATATCACGGAATACATACCAATATTAACATATACATCATCATTAATCTTTTGCATAGAACTCAGCATCCCAGTGCTCAACAGCATGAACGAGAAACAATTTCGCCTTTTTTCGCTCTTCAGAGTTCCACATGATTTTCCCTGACAAGGAAAATAATCAAAAGTTTGATCAAAACTTCAAGAATACAAAAGGAGGTTGATTACATGATTTCAGGGCCAACAGAGAATACATGTGAGGTATTTACACATGGTATTAGTGTCCTTGCTTATTACTCAGCAATTCCTTCAGATGGTAGAAAAGGAAAACACAAAAACATACACACCGATTTATATAATCTTCTCTTATTGTAAATGTTCAGAAAGAAAGCAATGCAGCCAGTTGCATTAATGTTATTCAGGCAAATAGTGAAATCAGATTAATCTAGGAAATGGGCAAATCAAGAAAAGAAAACTAGAGGCTAAAAACCGTGTTTTCCACATCAAAAAAGAGCACTTTCCTAAAAAAATAAGGAAAATTCACATGCTTACAATGGACAAGTGGGGCCAAGTTATAAATTTATATATAAGCAAATTATATAGCAGATTCTTTTCATTCATTAAAAGTTTACAACCTTGATAAAGATGATCCCATATACAACAGGTCAAAATTTTAGCAGGGCCTATTCTTGTGCACAAGGGTTTAAAACCCAATTCTAATTAGATAAGTGAAATTCAAACATACAAGAATTGTGAAGTCATTAGCCTCCTATTTTCATCGTCGATCTCCCTGTTCTAAACTGTCACCTTGATTTGCACCGCATAATGCGTAAAAAATCAGTTAAATAGAAGTGTTCTAAGGTAATCTTCAATCAGTTGAGTAACAATGATATAGACCTTCTCCCTATCACAAATCGTATGACAATGCCTTTATCTTCCTCCAGTTTCCTCAGAGCAGTACCTATATCGAGTAAAATTGAATAAGCAATACTGAAGAAACAACCATATCAGATATACCTTAAACTCAGCATGGCTAATGGTGTGTTACAAATTGAAAAGTTAAACCTTCAATATCAGTGTTGCTAAGTAGTTTTTTCGCTCAAGACCCTAGGTGAATGTTTGTTTTGGGGTTTTAAAAAAGCACATTTTGGATTTACAAATCTAAATCCACTTCCATTTCGAATTTTGAAATCTGATTTTATAAAATCACCACTACAACATCGCCTAAACCTACTATCCTATTTTTTTCAATACAATCAATTCTCTCCTTAAACTTTAATATTATTTAAATCATAACACACATCATCCAATCATTATAATCACACCCAACAACAATATAATAAAACATCATTAGCTCTTGCAAATTAAATTGGCATAAAGTGAAATATCACCCTACTCAATATTCCAAAACAAACACGCGCAATATCATTTAGCAGGATTTCAAAAATCCCCTAGCTTTCATTTACCAATTTTTGAGAACCACTTAAACCCCAAAACAAACATCACCTAGTCCTTTTATATTTCTTATGAGGTTCCATCCTACAGTGTCATAATTTAATGGCAGGCAACGCCACTTCTCATGAGGGTCCCATTGCTCATATCAATAAACATAGCAAGAAGAAAATATTTTATTGAAACAAAAAGGATGACATATTGATATATCACATAGCTTTGTATATCCACTTGTCATGCCAAAGAACATGAACAAAACAACAATGAGTATCACTTGGGTGCACCAATTGTACTGACCAGCTAAACCTTTTAGTAAAACTAACATTGTTTAGTGAAAAAAAATAATACTGACCAACTAATACCTTTTAGTAAAACAACTAATACTATTTGAAATTTCACTTGAGTTGTGTGGTGCAATTGGTGCATAGAAGTATTTGACAACAACAATGAATAGAATGTATACCAGCAGGCATCCAGGCCTTTACGGATAGCATTTCTGTTATTCCCAAGGCCCAAACATTGTAATTATCCCTACAACAGCCAAAAGTTTTTTTCTTTGTAGCTCCACCATTTTCTGGGAAATGCTTGGACACAAAACCTTCCTGCCTGGCTTTTTCCAATTCCATGAAGTGCAGCTAATTTCTTCTGATGTTCCCTGACAAGCAAAGCATCATTCATCGAGGCTTAATTGATTCAACATAATTCAGATATAGCACTAACTAAGGGCGCTGGTTCAAATTCTTCAATGGGAATGGTAATGAGAACCTTTTTCCGCTACACCCCATAATGAAAGGGATATGTTGGAGGAAGGGCCGAGGGCTGTCCCAAAGATGGTTCCATTGTTAGTGTTTTGCTCTAATTTTGGAATAAGTGGGGACAAGAAATGAGTTTTGGTTGAGAAATAGTGGAATGATTGAGGCGAAATGGTTATACAGGGGAGGTAGTTGATCAGAATGGGGTAATTGATTGACTTACTTTGAGTCTCATTACCTCATAAGAAGTATAATGAAGGTGAATTAATCATTGTTTATTCTCATTTGCCATCACAATTAGCCCATGTTCATTCCCATTACTATTCCCATTGAGAAAGTTTGAACCAAGCGCTTCATTAAGTACATGAATGCATCTACTCTCACCCAGCAGAATACAGTATATGCATATATAGCAAGAGTAAAACTACCTGCAAGCAATGATCTTCATCGTGTCATCTACAGAAATGGAAGACTTTCCCTAACACAAGAACACAAAGACGGCATAAATTTGTCAGTTTGACGGACATGATTAACACATTTTTGTTGCAAAATTCAATAAGAAAAATCATAGTTCTCAAGGTGTATTACATGCTACACTGGGTGCAGCAATCACCACAAATTCACACTCCCTCGGTCTCACAAAGATAGTCACATTATCCTTGTTTTGTTTGTTCCAAATTATTGTCATATCTTTATTAGAAGTGTGTAAACTGTTTAAAATACTCTTATTTAATGTATATTAGAATTAATCATGTTTACCATCTTAAATGAAGTCATTATTGTAATGTGCGAGAGAAAAACCTTTTCCAATTCCAAGATCATTGAGAGTAATCATGTTTATAGGTTAAATTGGTATTCAATAAATAAGGGCATATCAAGAAATTTATAGGTAAAATCCCGATTTTCATGCACAATTAATGATGAATTATTGGTATGTGTAAAACTCAAAGTGTGACTATCTTTGTGGGACGGAGGGAACATATATTTTATGTGAATATGTGTTAGATTGCTCAATGGTCATCTCTCTATTGTGACAACGTACAAAGTTTACAAACATATATAATACAAATTCATTGACAAACATTATCATGGAAGCAAGTAGCAGTTTTGCATTATCATCATTTACTTTTTCACTCAACTGATGGACACCATCTTCTGGCCCCACAACGATTTAATTTCAATTAACGCAACTAGTCAACTGTTAAAGCTCATACAGTTCAATATTAAATAGAGTGAAGCTATATACTGACTTCTACAAGTTACAAGGCTAGACGCTTTTACCTTCCCGCCAAGGCATAATTAGCGAAAAGCCAAATCATTCGCAAGATTTTGCTTTTCCGGTCCATTTTTTAAGTTGTCAACTTTACCAGGATTTTGTCAATTGAGGTGGCCAATTTGTAAAATGTGTGCAAATGTAGGTGAGATATGCTATGACACAGTCACACAGAAAGCATATAGATTGAAATTTAAGCCGATTCCAGATTTTCTTTAGAAAATAGGACCCTAAATCAGGGTCTGGACTTTTTGGTGGTAAGTTTTTCCAAGAAAGTGACATAACTGAAATAGTGACAACAAAATGAAGCTATATTCTCTTTCAAAGACACCAAATTTGGCAATAGAACTGATAATCATAACCATCTAAACTGCAAATAATTAAGCATAGGTGAAAAAAGATGGTAGGCTTCAGTGAAAAATCCACATTCCCCTCTCTTCCACTTCTTTTTCTTGACCTTCTTAGTAATTTTATAGAGCAAATGCTAAGTTCTAAACCAGTAAAAAAAGAGGGGGAAATAGCAAATAATACTAACCTGGCCAGTTCTTTTATCAAGCTCGTGAATCAAATAAACCCTGCTCTCTGTATCCTGCCACAATCTAAATCAATCCATCCATAAGAAATTGTTAAAAAAAAAAAAAAACCAAAAAATGGAATATGAGAAGTTAATGTGAGCGATTGCGTGAAAAATAATTACATACCGGCCAGCAACATATAAGGAAGCCATTGTAGCAAACATGGAAAACATCATCAACGAAATCCGACTCGCAGAACTCTGCCCTGAAGATAGCCGGTGATTGGATCCCCGGCTACCCATTTCACCCCGGGAGAAAAATAGGTAAAGCCAAAATGCTTAAGAAAAACAGTGTTTCGTTTGTTAGGTGAATTTGGTGGGGATCGAGAGTTTGAGATTGATTTCTTAACAAATACTACAAAGAATTACAGAGTGAACAAAAGAGATGGAGATAAATGGTGATTTTTCTGAGTTGTTAATGGTGGTTTACTGAAGCTACTGGTAATTAGATGCCGTAAAGTCTCGATATTAATGAAAGGTGCCTTCCTAAATTGATCACACCTGCCCAATCTTTTTTTTTTTTTTTTTTTTTAAGAAATGTTGACTGAATTCGGCGCCCTTCGAAAGATAAATCGTTGGCTACTAATCACTGACATTGAGCTTATTTTACTTCATTGTCCAACGGAGTCTTTTATTTTAGACAAAAAATTGTCGAACCGTAGGTCACGCTAACTTTATTATTTTAAGAAAGACATTTTGTGGAGATGGTCTCATAAATAAACCGAAGATAATTTTGGGCGTTCTTGCCAATAACACTTTGTAAAGATGTGTGTTGATTTGTGTTAGTTTTTATCATATCTTATACATGAAACCGCTTTTAAATAAGTTTTTTTTAAATAATATTGTATGATAAACTATCACGACACGTAAAATCTATCACCATTATGAATAAAAAATATTACTTCTTTGAAAAATAAAGTATTTCTTAAACATTGATAGCCAGACATAACAAATGATAGAAGCCTATATCTATTCTTTATTTTATTCTATGTTTATTGTTTTAAAAATTAAATTTAACAACTAGAGTCGGTGATGGCAGCGTTTCAAAATCGAATTGAACAAACTGCGAACCCATTCATGAAATCGGTCCGATTGCACCCAAATAATTATTTTTTACTATTGAATTCAGAAAAAAAAAAAAATTGACTAGAACCGAGAAAAGTGACAGAACAGAGAAACTGATAGAACCGATTAACCAGTTTTTTGTTTTTTATTTATTAATTGTTCATCCCTATACTCAAAGAGAAAACGAGAACTCAAGAAATATGCATGTTAATTGTAAAATAAAAATTCAATGTGCTAGAAAGTTTTCACCAGAACTGAAATTCAATTTGTGAAGTAAAATTTCTACAAATCTGTAACTAATTACATAAAGAACGGAGGGTAAATAATTGTTTTATTATTCATTATATGAAAGTGAGTATAAATACTGATGGCCATATACTTATAGAGGGGAGTCTACAACTACAGACTCATTAACCGTGTAATAGATTTTGTTACAATGGATATTATAATCGCAATGTCACATATCTACATCTCTCCACAAGTTGAAAGTGGAGGAAGAAGCATCATCTTTAACTTCAGAAGAAAAGGCGAAGCCTCGCCTTCAGGCCCCCCACCCCTACCGACAAGAATTCATGGTGGAAATCACAGAAATCACGTTACTATTGTGGGTAGAGGACCAAATTGGTCTACGGAGTTATCCCCCACATCGGAGGATAAAACTCCCACGCCATGGGGCGCCAGACTCAATCCTCGGGCCTTTTTAAAGAATTTGTCAACCAGAAACCAATCGAGCACGCCCACGCCACCACCATCTTTAACTTGGAAGACTGAGGCAGAGCTTTGTAAGTAATCAACCAACTGCTCATGAGGAGAAACATGACGTAGACTCAGAAAGTCTTGCTTGTATAATTTACACACAATATAACAATCAATGTCAATGTGTTTAGTACGCTCTGATTCTAGGTATTGTGAATAACAACTTAATTGTCTCAAAAAACACTTAGTGGCAAAGTAACAGATACCTTCAAGTCCTTTGCAACATATGAAGTCCATTGTAATTCCATGGATGTAGTAGCTAATGCTGTATACTTAGTTGCTGAAAAAAAATACGTTATATTGATAGTGTGAAGTTGAGAAACAATTAAATTAGATAAAGTTGGTTTTTTTTTTTGAGAGAGATAAAGTCTTGGCTTTTAGTGCGGAAAAAAAATGAAATAGAAAGATAATATTTAGATGTTTGGGACATATAGATAAAATGGAAAAAGTTGTTTTATTCTTTATTTATGGGAAACGTTCAATTAAGTAGAGAAGTTTTTTGACAAATATTCAAATAAAGAGAGAGACGGCCAAGTAGCATTTATATAAATTAAAAGAGATAAAATTGATTTTAGTGTGAGAAATGAAATGACAAAAGGTGTAATCGGCGACCGCCAGATGACCAGGAATTGTAATTGTAATGGGTATCACCGGAGGGGTCAACACTATATAGATATTGATTGAATTACTATCGCTTACGTAAAAATCAACAACGAAAGATATCTTGGGGATAGAGTGAATGATTACATGAGTGAAATTAAATAATCAAGAGTGGTAATTAATTACTTATTTACACTTTCATTATAAAGGTGATCAAAATTGCCAAATACTATTAATGAAAATAATTCTCATTACCCCTTCTATTACCCCAATCAAACAGCCGTAAGATGACATAATCGATTCACTGAATTGACAATATAGATATACCCATTAATGATAGTCCAAAATTTACTCAGTATAGTCCAAGATTTTAAGTAGAGTCAAACTTTCAACTTTCCCCTTGTTTGAGAAAGTCATTAATGACATTTAATATTTATTGATCTCCATTAATCTCTGCTTAGTTAGGTCACATCATGCATGAAATCAAACTAATGAGATCATATTTGAAGGTTGTATACTTCTAATGTAAAATACTAAATGATGTAGCGAGAGCATATAATAAAAAAAATATATAAAAACACTAACTACAATAGGTTGATTTCTATGTAGATTCAAAGAAAATATAGTAAAATATATTTGAATTGAGAAAAATATTTTTTTTTCTTATTTATTAATTAAAAAATAAATAAAAATCAACTAAAATAATACTTTATAAAAATCGGCGATTCGTTACATGAAAATTCCGTTGGGATGCAACGGTCTCACACTTGACCCATATTATATCAACATAATTGCTCGGACAGAAAACCCGATTATACCCTTAAATAGAAGAACAATTTGTTTTGAAAAAAGAAGAACGAAGAAGAAGAAACTCGCCCAAATCAAATTGAGAAGGATAAGAAGAACACGCACAAATCGAATTGAGAGGGAGAAGAAGAAGACGCCCAAATCGAATTGAGAAGGATGGAAAAAGTTGCCTAATCAAGTCTGGTCAGCGTTGACTCTGATTTCGATGATAGATCTAGATTCTAGGCACGGGAAAGAGAGAGAAGCGACGACGGGTGGATTGGAGAGCAGATTGATTCTACAAATCCTTGAACCCATGATTATAATTATCTTTGCTATTTTTTTTTTTTTCTTTCGATGGATGGAATGAAACAGTTCTAGAGTAATATTTATTATGATTTCTATATATTTATTTTTATTCTTAAGGTTTAATCTTCTTCAGTGCACTCTCTTCAGTATAAGCATAGAATGAAACATGATTAAATGTGATGATTTAAAGGATTTGATATGAATATCGTAGGGTCTAGATATCCCAAAAAGATAAATGAATATCGTTCTCTATCAAGAAACTTATATCATCAATCTTTAGTAACAGAGTGGTGGCAATTTGTCCTAGGATCCATCCATGCATATTGATATGTAATATGTCATCGTCTGTTTCATAAGAAAGCTGAGAGAAATTAATAGGCAGATTTATTGATGGAATATTGCATAGTATAAAGGAATTGAGTACAACCTTTTTTTTATGTAAAATTCTACGGTCTATCATTAACAACATCTAAACAGAGTAGACAATCATGCCCACTACAGAAATACATCTAAGAGATCTAGATATAGCAATCTTATCTTTTGAATATTTGGTAGGTTGTCTCCTATCAATTTATAATTCAAGAGAATCACATAATACTTGTCCAGGAATACCACTTATAACTTTAGAAGTATCACTATTTTCTAGAATATTATTATATGAAAAGCTAGAGTACTATCAAGAGTATCAATGTTTAGGTCAAAAGTTTCACTCTCTAGTTACAAAATATAGGGAATATTTGTTTATAGTTCGAGAGTATCGCGTTTTTGTTTAGGAGTATCACATTTTGGTTTAAGAGTATCACTATTTTCTCAGAAGACAAATAAAACTTAAAACTAACCACAAATATAACTAAAATGTGTCAGTAAATGTAATTTAACAAAAAAGCGAATTAATAATCACTTCTTAGCTCTAAAATATGGGAAATATCAGTTTATGGTTAAAGAGTATCATGTTTTTAATCAGGATTGTCACTTAAAAAATCCAAAAGTACTGTTGTAAATAATCTATTATTGTGGACATTACTTTGTGTTAGTATTATTAGTGGGTTTTATGTCATATGGGTTTTAGGGCTTCAGCCCAATTGTTATTATAAATATCTTGCTTATTGAACGTCGAGAGTGATAATACTGGAGATCATAATGGAAAACCCTCCCGCTTTGGTCGCCCGATGTAGTCCTTCCCGACTAACCTAAACAAAATCGGTGTTTTGCTTTTTACTTTCTTTCGTTTATTCTATATTTTACAACACTATCGTTATCGGTATGTCCTACCAAATTAAATTTCAGATTTCAGAAAAATATTTCAGAAAAAAAAGGAGTGGTTCGACGACGGTGAAACGGCAAGTTGTACTACCCAGAAATTACCCTATTGATCTTGACGTCTACTGGTAATATCAATTAATTGTTTCTAAATTTCCTCGTTCTGATCAGTGAGCATATATTTTCGATATTAGCCTAAAGTTTTTGGCTCACTTGAAATATGTTGTGGTCGATGCATATATATAAATATAGGGGATATATATTAATTGAATCACAATGAATATTAGGATCTGTGTACGCAAGGATTGGCCAGATGTGAAGTCTGACAAATATGGCATAAGATTATTTTATTAAATCGCTGCTGCTTTTTTATTATGTTTAGGCTGGACTTTAATATGCTTTTAGTCTCTTTACTTAGATTCTGGACAGTGCACAATTTTGATTTTGAGAAAAAAAAATCCGCTCCAACTTTGTGTTTCATTTCATCAAGTCAAATAAAAGGCATGAATATGTTGAACAGTTGGTTAAACATATTGTGCAAATTAACACTCATATTAATTGTTTTCTGTCATGAATTTACATTTGACTTTATGCATAATCTTTTTAATGATGTTCTCAAGCCTTAGTAGGGGAATTTGGTGTGATTATTGAATGGTGTCTTCTCATTTTTAGACTCTGCTTGTTTTTCAATTGTATGTTATACCTTGCTACACGCCTACACCAAATTATTGTTCCCATAAAATTGAGATTTGAGAAACATTGACGAAGTCAAATTTCATGATCTGATTTCATCTGGTTCCTAAAAATTATTATGTAGTTTCCAAAAATAAATGTTTCATACCATTAGGAAAAAGGTAAGTGGCTCTAATAAAGGGTGTTGATAATAATGCCTTGACTAAACCATATATACTGCTAGCAATGTCGCAATATGTTTATGTGATGATGGTTATATTATTCAATGAAGTATGAAATTCTATTATACCTCTTATTCAATTAAGAAGTCTAACACATTCTTTGTGTTGAGTTTTCTTTTGAATTAGATATTGGTCACTTATTTCTATTTGATTACTCTATCCATGGAGATAAGCCTAAAGTTGAAGGAATTGTCTATGTATAAGAGACGAGAAAGCGGACACATGAACCTTCTATTGAGCCTACATTCGATGCAATCAAATCTTTCATTAGACGATTAGGAACCCTTACCGTAGGGTTTGCTGTAGAAATTAGGATTTCTATGAAAATTCTGTATTTGCCTATTATCACTTATTCTTGTGGGATTTTGATTCATTAAAATTTGTTGAATTTGAACTACATACAAAAGTTTATATCAAATTTTCCTTATGGTCATTTACGATAAAGATTATCTTGTATAACTAAAAGGAAAACTATCCAACTTGTTCTCTTTGTAGATATCTTGACTTGAACTTTTCATGTTGAAATTCACTCTGCTTTACCTGTTTTGAGTGAAAACAGTATAAATCATACATGAAAATTCTTCCACTAAAATTGATTACTTATAATTATGAGCAAAATAGAATCACATCGTACTAGTTTGCCCAAAGCAAATAGGAACATTGAAAAATTGAAAATGATTTTTTGAATAATGTGCTAATTCGCCTGAAGCAAATTTATTCAAATTATGACATGAGCGGTTCAAAATATGATAAGTCGGATTTGGGCAAATTTTATTTTACATAGTATGTCGAATAACGTAACCCCTTATCCCTTATGTAAATTAATTTATTTGTGGGGATTGTGCAAAGAAAAGGGAAAATTATAATACGACATTCTTCTACTAAATTTGGAATCATATTTCTTGAATAGAGTTAGGAAGATACTTGTGGACTGATATTATTTGCCTGAAGCAAATTTATTGTCAATATTATTGAACTTATATTTTTGGATTATCCAATAAATCCATTTGAATGGTTAATGTCGATAAATTTCACATCGATGATTATTATATGACATTGAGAAATAAAGTTGAGCGTTCAGTCGCTTATGTCCATATCTAAAATTGTTCAGCTGAATCTCTAATAGACTTCAGCAAAACAATTACTTAACAATTATTGCAGAATTCCAACTTACTTATTTCATGTTGGGGGCATGAAATTTTACATGGTGTTAATCTAATTCAAATCCGACCCACTGCATATCTTGATTATTCACCTTTTATAATTAGTGCTTAAGAACTAAATATTTTCCATCTACAAATATTAGAATGTGCAATATTTGTTTTTCAATATCACCACCACAGTGTACCTCACTTCACGGCCCAGTTGGCTAATTGCACATTTGATGAAGATCATTCCTATGCATTAGGGGGAGATAAGAATATAAAATTCAATGAATGCAGAAAAATTTCGTAGAATATAAAAAGATCTTCAATATTTGAATCCAAGATTAGTCAAAATGAACCGAAGTTCATAGTATAATTAACTTGCAATATTTAGCAAGTGACTTGCCAGATTAATTTACTGATGATAAACAAGTGACTAAAGCACATATACTTATTGTAAATGCACCAAAAAGAGTAAATGTGCTAATTTTAGGCAATTATATATGTTAATGCCCCTACACGCCAGAAGCTTAAAGGATCACTTATTATGTAAGACATAAATCCGCGGTAATTACTAAAGTTAACAAATATATTCAGTTACTCTTGAAGTCTCTTGAAGAGATTTGTCCCGAAGACGAAAATTGTAGTAATGAAGCACGACACAAAATAATAAAAATACTAGAATTGCGGAACGACCAGATCAAAATATTATGGTAAATGATGAAGATCTGGTTGATATAAATATAGACATTAT
This sequence comes from Stenogyne calaminthoides, assembly GCA_037126765.1. Lineage (NCBI taxonomy): Eukaryota > Viridiplantae > Streptophyta > Magnoliopsida > Lamiales > Lamiaceae > Stenogyne > Stenogyne calaminthoides. The sequence continues at coordinate 30,205,629 of JBBCBC010000016.1, forward strand.
AAATGCAGGATAAATTTATCAATGTTGTCGACAACTTATTCGTTGCCATAATTGCTCTCACTATTAAAATCTGGATCCAGTACCCAAAAGTCAATAGTTGAGCCGAAAGTGCTTTGACTGGGTAAAATAGAAAGAAACAATTGAGGCAGAGCTCGACTCGCTAATATTCTTGACGTTATCGTACATACACCCTGTAACGTTATCCCTGTTGGATATAAATGGGTATTTGTACGAAAAAGAGAATGAGAATAATGATGTAATGAGGTACAAAGCGAGATTAGAAGCTCATGGGTTTTTTGCAGAGACCCGATATAGATTTTAAATATATACTCCTGCTTGTTGGGGAATGAGTCATGCAGATCTATTCTAATACAATATTTAAATACAAATTTAATTCTTTAATTATTACTAGCATGAATTAATCCTATATTAATTCAAATAATAATTGCAACAACATATCATGCATATAAAAAGCCACGAAAACCACGCATGCGAATCTACGTTTACGTGAACGTATTCTCTCGCGATGGCGAGTGGCTTTGGTCGGACGGACTAACCAAAAGGACTTCCCAAGTATTCCCTTAGCACTTGCTCGACAATCCGTGGAAGGATACTTTCAAACAATTAACAAAAGGAAAAAATAAACTTTGTTGCACCACTTATGGGATTTACTAATATTTCCAAAGATACTGGAATTGTACTTAGAATGAACTAATCATCCCCTATTTATAAGAGGGAGGGTGGTCGAAATTTTAGTGATATTTCAATGTGGGAAAAGACTTTTCTTGGTCACCAAGAAATCTTGAATATGTCCCTTATATTCTTTTTCTCATAATTAAAATATTCCACAAAAAATCCCACCTCCTCAATATATGGAATTTTCAAAATTTGGAGTGCAAGATTCCAAGATTTGGATCTTCTTGAATTTATGAGATATTCTTGTATTTCAAGAAATACATATCTTCCATAATATCTTTTTAAGAAAATCAAGAAAATCTTTCTTGCCCTCTATTTTCAAAATTTCTAAATATCCCTTATGAATAACCAAGTGTGAGATTTCTTGAATTTAATGAGATAACCTTGTATTCCAAGAATACATATCTTCATTCCATAACAAAATTCAAAGAAAATCTTTCTCCTCTTTTATCCATAAATTTCAAAATTTTTAGGAAATATAAGCAACAATATTTATTTTATTTTAATCACCTTTTTTAGGTTATTGGACTATATGTTGGGCTACTTTCGGGGACCTTTAGGAGAATTAAGATTGTATCTTCTAATGGATCTTGAATATCTAATATTGAGCCACAATATAATTCAAGCCCATAAATATTAATTAATCCCACTACATAATTAATATCAGACTATCCATCTTAACCCATATTACGATTAATATGGCTCCCGGTCATTATTTCCCGTGTTTAAGATTATCTAGCCCATTAATTAATTCAAGCCAATTGAAATAGCTTTCCGTTAATTAATATATTTTTGTCCTTGGTCGAGAATCGGTTCAACATTATTATCCATACCTAAAACTAATTCTACTTGCAAGATTTGGTATGATAAAACTTATGAACCTCTCAAGGGGCAAATCAAGCAAGCGATTTGCACACGATTCTTCGATTAAATCTTAGCAATCACATGACCAATAATATTGCCCAAGATAAAAAGTATTGAATCTCTCGATTCACTACCCATGATAAGTCAAAGCAATAGTTACCAATCCCATGTGATCCTATTTAAGGGGATTTAAGGTTAAGAAACAATCGAACCACCGAGGTCTAATTCTTCCTTGTTCGCCTCAAGAATTTATCCTCCTGTAGGTCCTATTCAACAGTCACCATGCACTAGTGTAATCTCTTGGTCAAGACAAACCAATCGAGCCTTACACCTCAACCTTTCGCGATGGTTGTTCATTTCCTATCTAGGTCGTGAATGGCGTACTTTTAGTTACAAGGGACTGTTAATTTAATCTTCGTGATCCGGGTATCACTAAATTAACTACAACAACGCATTTAATTATTGAATGCTTATGCAAAGAAATATATGTAACATTCAATCATATTTAAAGCATCGATAAACAATTTATTTCAAGAATAATTACAAAAATTCGGGTTTATTATACAAAGTAAAAATCATACTTTTCAAAGATAATCCCAACAATCTCCCACTTATACTCAAAGTCCTTTTAAGTATACTACAACATGTCTCGAGTAGTCCCGTGACATCTAATGTCACCTACACGAACCTAATAATTTCTCCCACTTATACTCAAAGCAGACAGCGATAGTCTTAACACCCATTCCACTCACATGTCTCTCGAATGTATTCAGAGGGCAAACGCTTTGTGAATGGATCTCGCTAGGGTCATTCCTCGGGACGCTATCTTTGCCACATCTATATCTCCTCTCTTAACGATTTCTCGTATAAGATGTCCTTCCTTTAATGTGTTTGTTTGACTCGTGGACTCTTGGTTCTCTTGAATTTGGTAAATCGCTCCTAGCAAATATTGCTAGACAAATTCGTAACACCATACAAGTCCACTAAGAAGATCTAGAGCCCAATCGGGTTCTTTCACCGCTTCACAAGCGACTACTTACCCGCCTTCCATGGTTGAGTCAAATATGCATTTCTGCTTCACACTCGTCCATCGATAGCTACACTTCCCAAATGGAAACACACTAATCGAAAAGATAAATTCCGAATCTAAATCTAATTGGAAATCCGGTCCGTAGTGGCGGGGATTGAGTACTGATCGATAAATCAACATTCTATCCCGAGTTCTTTTTCGCACACTTCGAATGTTTTTAATCGCCGTCCAACGCGCTTTTCTCGGCTACTTTTGATATCTTGCTACCATGCCTATGGCAAAAAACAGATATCCGGGTCTCGTACATAGATTGTATACATAAGGTTTCCCTAACCGCACACAGGAATGCCTTTCATGTCATCTATCTCTCTTTGCGTTTAGGGACATTATTTGATAGATGGATTCCAAGTCCGAAAGGTACGAATCCTTTCTTGAATCATGCATCTTTCAAAGGTTTCAAGACGTTGTCTATGTATGAAACTTGCGATAACCCGATCATCATTTTCTTGCGATCTCGAAAGTGATCTTGATCCCAAGGATGTGTCCGGGTTTTCCTAAGTCTTTCATATCAAACTGCTTTTGAAAGTCATGCCCTACGCCTCGATAACACCTTCACATCGCTCCCGGCGATCACAATGTTGTCTACGATAGTACTAAGAATACCAATGCGCCCCGATCGCTTTTTATACACACAACTTTCAAAATCGCTTTTGATCAAACCCATAAGACTTTATTACATGATCAAAACTTTGGTTCCAAGCTCGATGTCCTGTTTGAGTCCGTAAATGGACCTCTTGAGCTTACAAACTAGGTGTTCTTGGCCCGCTTCAATGAAACCTTGGTGTTGTTGCACATAGATCTCTTTATCAAGACTTCCGTTAAGAAAAGTCGCTTGACATCTATTTGCCGATTTCAAGGTCGGCAAGCGCAGACAATCGATAAGAGAATACGGATGGACTTAAGAGATGGCTACGGGCGAAAAAAGTTTCTCATAATCGATCTCTTCTTTCCGAGTATAACCTTTCGCCACTAGTCTTTGCTTTTTAAAGGTTTCAACCTTCCCGTCCGTCCTCTTTTTTCCTCTTATATACCCACTTGCATCTAATGGGTTTGACCCCATTAAGTGGTTCGACTAGCTCCCACACTCTATTATGAAACATAGAACCCATTTAAACTTTCATTGTTGTTTGCCTAAGAACCTCGATCCTTATCTTGGAGTGCCTTGTATATGTCCATGGGTCTGATTCCTGAATCAAATCCGAGGACTCTCCTATTCCCATGAATCTCTAAGCCGCCTAACAACCCTCCCACTATGACGAGGTTCCTTGTGAAAACGTATCGTTTGGTATATCATCTAAAGAGTTAGCAATCGAGGTTTGCCCTTTAAGCTCATTTAAGGTAATCTCACTTCGGGTTTTCTTTGATTCATATAGTTTTCTTCCAAAAATCTAAGGTGGGTGCGGATGTCCACCTTTTGATCTTCTAAACTATAGAACATACACCCTTTCGTTCCTCGGGTATCCTACAAAACAACCTTAATTACGTCCCAGATCCAATTTACCGGCTTTCTTGTCCAACACGCAGCCGGACACCCCAAAGTTCTCATGTGTTTCATACTAGATCACATGGGTCCACAATTCTTTGGGGTTTTGGGAACTAATTTGATAGCACCAAGTTCGTAATGTAAGTCATTGCTTTTCCAAGGTATGACCCTGTAATGACTTCGGAAGATCCGTATAACTCATCATTGATCTAACCATTTCCAAAAGAATTTCTGCTGTTTCGCAAAACCCCATTTTGTTGAGGGTTCCGGCAAGGTGAGTCGATACAATCCCTTCATCGATAAGTAGTTCAAAAACTCATCGCCGAGGTATTCGCCCACGATCGATCGTAGAGACTTGATACGCTTTTTCCATATGATTCTTTACTTGAGCCTTAAATTCTTTAGAATTTCTCAAAGGTCTCAGATTCATGCTTCATAAGGAAAATGTACCTTGAGAAATCATCAATAAAATACTCATAACCTCCTCTTGCTTTGGTGACATTGAACTACGCATTATCTCTGTAAACGATCATTAACACTTCTTTTGGCTCTATTCCCTGGCTCCAAATGCCCTCTCGGTCATATTACTCTCCAAACATGATTCGCAGTTTGAATCGGTTCAACTTGGAGAAGCCCTAGTGAACCGCCTCTCTCACCAACCTTTGATCCTTTCGATTTATATGATCCAATCTTAGATGCCAAAGAAGTGTCTCGCTCACGCCCCGATGAACGCTTTTTTCTTTTCTCGAAATGATTGATGTGTTATAGGATACATTTCGTGAGTGGTGTGCACAATTAATTGTATAGAGATCATTCAACAACGTTCCATGACAGATAAATTTATCAAAAGAAAAATTGTAACAACTTTATTAAAAAGTAACCAAATATCCATCATAAAAAGTTTAGAAACCGAAAACGAATTCTTTCTAAAAAATGAACGAAAGAATATCTCAAAAATTAAAAACACCGCCTTTCAAAAGACAGTGCACTTCTCCCATCGCTTCACCGCCACTCTCAGAAGAGACGCCAAACAGGATGAGGATCTCACTTCCACTTAGTTGTTCGGGTCCGCTTTGAACCCCAGAATGTGAAACAAACATGACTAGTGGATCCCGATCCACCACCCACAAAATGGGAGGCATACGCCGCTAAACAAGTTTCAACAACTAGTGCATGAGAATTACCTTTCTTTTCCATCCCTCTTAGTCCGGAACAGTCGACCTCCAATGTCCTTTTCTCCCGCAGCTTGAAGCACTTCCCTTAGTTGGCTTGTTCACTCCACCACCCTTCTTCACCTTATCTTGCCATTGGCAACACTTGAGTTCACTTGCTTGTGGCCTTTGTTCCTTTTCTTGTTCTTACCACCCCTTGGTCTAGAATAAGAAGAAGGTTTGTTTGCCACCGCGCTCGGCTTTTTCGCTTTAATATAAATATCTGCCGAGACTAAAGCTTGCAACAGATCGCATCGAGAACTTCGATTATTCATCCGGTAGTTCAACCCGAATTGTTCAAAGCTTTTTCTACAGAGAATGGAGCACGAAATCGATTTAGGTCTCGATATCGTATTCAAATACCAAGTACCTCAAGTTTATTAAGGTGAGCCATCATCCGAGAATGTGCCGCTTACGGGCGTTCCCTCCACCATTTTCATAGAGAGCAAGTCCTCATGGTGATCCGACGAGCCACACGGCTCGATGATGAAACATCGATTTAAGACTAGTCATGATTTCCGCAATGGTCTCAACGTTACGGTGTTGGTGTTGCAACACATCCGACATAAGCCAAGATGGTACACTTAGCCATTTCGTTAGACCGCCCCGGTCAAGATACTCTTTCTAACCGCTTTAGTGGACTCATCTCGATGGTTTATCCGGTTTAGGTGTGGTCGAACCCGCTTATGGTCAAGTGAGGAGGACAATAGTGAGTTTTCGATTCCAATCAACAAAATTTTTCTCCAAAGGAGCAAATTGTCTTTTCAAGATATTGAATAAAGGATTAAAAGGTTATGACATGATGATGAACTCAAATAAATAATAATATGCATAAGACAAATATATCACAAGGTTCGATCACATGCATCATATTAAAATCTCAAAAAAAATATGAACATGCATCGCCAACATCTCAAAAAGTTTAAATAAGCCAAGTGGGGGGTCATTATTTAAACACATTCAAGAAAAGTTACAAACAAGAACGATTCATAAACCTTTAATATCCAGACATTAATAGTTGGCTCCCACTTGACCAATATAAAATCGACAGGACTTTAGAAGTATATGCATATCAATTTTATACCTAAGTAATAACCATGATTAAATACAGATTACTATTTCGCTTTGATCGAGCCTCGTTGGGAGGGTCATCGCCGCCACCAAGTAATAACCCACAATTATCCGCTTTGGAATTCATTCATGAAACCTATCTTTTGACCGTCCCTGCTTGGGGAATTTCTCCAAAAGAATTCACAAATAAATAAATCATGGAGGTCAAAAATTAATTCAATTTTATTATCCTAATAAAATTGTCAATTAATTATTTAAATCATACTTAGTAATTTTGAAGTTGAGATTTTTCAATTTTGGCAACCCTCATGCAAACACATTTAAACAAATTAAATAAAGCATAAGATAAAGACAAATTAAATCAAGCAAAACAGAAAAATAAACATATTGGGCACAAATTATCCAATTGTCATGGTTTGATTTTTCTTGGCTTGATCTTTGAAGAAACACGTCTCAAATTTCTCCCACTCGTTCGTCTCGAAAAAATACTTCGTATCACTTATGAATTTGAAGTCCAAGCCATTTTTTTAAAGACAAATTAAAAAGTGTCAGTTCTAATACAAAGCATTACTTAAAATTGATTAAAATAGAAAAAGAATTAATTTGACTTAATAATTCCAAAATTCTTTGAGTATCATTTTATGGCATGAGAGTATCACTCTTGAATACAGAAGTGTCACTATTTTATGGAGGTGATTCGTGAATTTTAAAGAGGAATAATACTTGCAATCGTTTTTGAATATAATGCCTAAATATGACAAAGTGCATGTTAATTTAAAACACATAGTTTTACTCTATAGTTTCAAATTATCTAGAGTATCACATATTGATTCAAGAGTATCATTTTCTAGTTTAAGAGTATCACTCTTTTTGAAAAGACAAACAAAAAAGTCATACTTTATATAAATCAAACTAGTCTTATATCTCTTCTTTTTAAAAATCACATATACATATAAACTGCACAATAATGATTTACCAATGCACAATAATCAGCTCACAATACTTTCTTTGCATTACATTAAAAAAAATCCTAATAAAGTTCAGATTTCTTCTTTCGTGTGCTAGGATTCCTCTCCCATTTGCTTTGGGTATGTTTGTTTCGGGATTTAGGTGTGCGGAGGAAGTCATGACTTCGAAATCCTATGGATTTGAAAGTCTTGGTGAATAGTAAAAAATATGTGTTTGTTTTGAGATTTTGATAGGGTCGGATTTTACTTTATATCAAATCAATATTTAATAATGATTGGTATGGTATTATTATATTGTGTTGAGAGTGAGAAAAATAGTGATGTGATTGTATTGAATTTTGTGAAAAATAGGAGTGTATGTGTACTTTATAGGAGATGATTTTGAAGTCTAATTCTCAAATTATAATGGGACGTGGTTTTCAAAGTCCTAAATCCATCCAGGTGAGTCTCGAAACAAACATACCCTTTGTGTCTCTCATTTTAAATCAAAAGGTTGAGTCCTACAAATTAAAAACAACCATCATAAATATGATACAAGTCTGAGAGAGGGAAGTAGCACAATATAATCGAATATTGACCTCACATGGGGACCTGACCTTTGATCTTCGAGTCCAAAAGAAAAAAAGGCACACGGTGAGACATGTCATAATTTGGGTATGACACTTTAACACTTCAGAATGCGTGGATGTTTTATACTAATTGTACCCCGTCTCATATGAGATTGTCTCATACAAGTTTTTGTCATAGAAAACCACATAATCATCATGTGAAATGAAGTTAAAGTTAAACAAGAAGAACAAATATAACTCGTCCAGGACAATGATGTGTGCCTCAACCATCCAATCCGAGTATCTTTCAATTAAAGTTGGACCAGGATTATCATCACTGCAGTTTTTTTTCAAGATGGTTCGTTTCAATTAGTAATATGTATTCGTTCCGATATCTTCTTTATGTGATGAATTTAAGTTTAAAAAGATGAATCAATGGCAGTAAATTGAATCAAAGACATCACATAAAAATAATCCTTCATTGCTAATCAGAAAATACAGAAACATTAGCAAACAATTTGATGGCATCATCAATCAATTACACTTGAAACCCTTGTGACAATTCGAAACATAAAAGGATGAATCGCTTCTCATTTTTGTCGAATTAATCGTGCAGAAAACTACACTCCTCCACGAATTAAGAATAATTAAAATTTAAGTCTAATTCTCAGCCAAACTAATACTTTAATTTTTTTGAAAAATCTCACCAATTAAGAAAACCTATCGGAAATTACAGCTTTCCTCTGTCAAATACGAGATTTAAATCGAAATGGTCCCGTAACTTTGCACCTTTATTGAAAAGGTCCCGTATATATCACATGTTTCAATTTAGTCCCGTATGTTTTCAATTTGTGCCGATTTAATCTCAAATCGCCGGAGACCGATCAAACTACCCAAAAAACGACGTCATTTTATGATAAATTCCCGACCGAAATTAGGGGCGTGTGTATCACACGTCCCTAAAACGACGTCGTTTTTGGGTAGTTTAACCGGTTTCCGGCAATTTGGGACTAAATCGGAACAATTGAAAACATACGGGACTAAATTGAAACATATAATATATATGGAACTTTTTCAATAAAGGTGCAAAGTTACGGAACCATTTTGATTTAAATCCCGTCAAATACCATGAACCTTTCCTTCATATTAGAAACTTGACCACAAACTTACCTAACGAACGGCGATAGGGGCAAACGAGCAAATTATAGAATTGAAAGAGGCGCAAACCGGCGGCCTTCGTGAGCGGTGAGCGGCGAGGAAAGGCGGCGAAACACGGCGGGCAGAAAGGAATGCGATGGAATAGAAAGAGATCGGACGGAAAAGGACTTAGTATTTTGGTCGGTTCGGTCAAGTAGTCAACGGTCTTATTTTGATAATTGGGTAAATGGAATATGGGTCAAATATGAGATCCGTCTCATGTATGAGACCGTCTCATACGAGTTTTTGTCATAAAAATAATTTATTTATAGTAGCGGGTATTTTTTTAGATACTTAATAGCAATGTATTTCTGCATAAAGATGCATTGTATCCTTTACCATCTTTGTTATTTGACTCCATTATATCCTTAATAAGATAGTCTCCGTCAGACGTGTGTTCACTGTATGAGAGGTTAATAAGCTTAAGTGAAGTTTTGAAAACATCCAACTAAAATTTGAAACAACTCTCTGTCTATTGCCATTAACGATTCACTTTTTAGTATTTCACTGTATAGAAAGATCGGTTGCATTCTTTCAAAAAGTGTTTGATCAAGATAACTACTTACACTTTCAAACATCGTGTGGATCTAACTACTGTACCTCCTTTAGTCCCGTGATGCTTTAGTTTGAATGAAATTATAAAAAAATAATAAATTTTTGAATTAGACGGAGCAGATATTGGTAATATACCTAAACTGTTAGATTTAAAATTGGTAATTCGAACAAACTTCAAGAGATTATCATAATTTACCCTTTCATTTTTTTTATATCCCCCATATAAATAAATCTGAATATATTGGATAAATTGCACTTGTATTTTTAAAATATTTCATATTGTAGTAATTTGATCCTTATTAAATATTAATGTTACGAAATTGGTATGAATCAACTTTTATTTTAATATTTATGGGGCCAAAATCGTTTCAAATTATTCTTATGGGATTGAAAGGGGAAATATTAATTTATGGTATTATGTACTTCCTTTCGAATTTGAAGGAAAATTGGCTAACAAATACTCTCTCCTTCCAACAATAACAAACAAGTTTCATTTTATACACATAGTAGTGTGCATATATATATAATTCATGATTCCTTTAAAAAAAATCATGATAAATTCATCTGATTTATACCAAACTTCCACTTTTACCCCTACTCACATAAAATTATAAAACTAAATAAGAGCACTTTTGAAATTAAAGGGGTACTTTAGAAAAAGAAGTAATTAATATTCATTGAAAGGAGAAATTGCAAAAACAAAACTTATTTTTGTCACTTATCGTGACTTTTAAGCGACCCAACTTTTCGACTTTTTTACAGGGTAAGTATCGAACAATTATATTTTGCAAAAAAAAAGGACTGAGGCAATTTTAAAGACAAAACAATGAGTATTTCTGCTAATTCATATACCACTCTATAAAAAATAAAGATCATTTTTCAAAAAAAAAAATTACTATAAACACTACTTCATCCGTCTCAAAGTTATTTACTTTTTTTAAAAAATGACCCATCACAACATTTTAAAATTACATCTCATGTTATTATTTTTACCCAAAAAAATCATCTATTTTAGTAATAACATATATAGAAATACAATACCCCCAATAAAAAAAAAAATTATCACTTTAAATAATACTCCCTCTGTCCCAATCAAAAACTCATATAAAAAACAAAGGGGTAAATAACTTTGGGACGAGGGTAGTATTAGTGAGTTAATGACTACTAATTAATTTTTATTAAAGGTAAAATAAATTTATTAAATGTAACGAGTACAAGCAGTACTCAAATAACTACATACAAGAATTTACAGAAAAAATACTGGATAAACAGTTTGAAGAATTGCAAAGAATAACTATTAATTAATTATTAGGTGACTTTGGTCAAATAGAGGCAAATTAAAGTAACTATCAGGTGCAATTACTTCACATGTTAAAAAACAGAGAGAAATCAAGAAAGATAACTTGTATAAAAATTAAAAGTAAACAACTTAGAAATAAAAAAAGGGAGGCAAACAAGAGGAAGGTATGCTCTGTATTTGTCATGTTCCACTAGTAGATTCGGTTCAATAAAAAAAAAATTATTCTTAAAACAATACACAATATCATCATTATTGACTATATTCAATAAAAAGATATCATTCTCCATTAATTTTATATTCCTTTCGTCCCGGAATCTTTGGCACATTTATCGTTTATGCATAGTTTAATGTGAGAGTTGTTTATTAGTATAAATTATTTTTTAGTGAGGGTTAAATGGTAAAGTAACGACATGTGGTGTAATTAAAAGAGAATAAAATTGACTTTAGTGTGGAAGAGTAATGACATTGTGTGTAATTTTATTTTAGATATTTTGAAGGTAGAGTTTAAAGTGGTGTAGTTACTTTATTTCCTTTTTTAGAAATGTGCTAACGAATTCGGGACGGACCTTTATGACATATGTGTCAACGATTTCGGGACTGAGGGAGTAATAATATGCTTATATAATAATAATACTAATAATAATAATAATAATAATAATAATAATAATAATAATAATAATACACCAATCACATACCCTAAATTTAATCAACTTGAAATAAGAATAAGCACTCACTATATTCTAGAATTTCATTGTCGAGACCTCCTGCATTATTGAGACTCACTATATTTTTGTGAATGTTTTATATCATAACAAGATACTGAACAAGTTATTTGTTAATTTAGTAAAAAACATGTCAAAAATCATATGTTTTTTTAAAATACGTCAAAAATCATATGATTTATGTTGTAATTATATTGGTATCCATATTATATGTACATGATAACATTAATACAATCAATTTAAAAGCATATTATTAATATTATTTCTTTTTTCATAGAATTTACTTTAAAAGATAAATGTTATTGAGTAACACTTATTTGAACCCTGTCTATACATGAATTATCTATCACCTTTATGTGTAAATTCTATCATTGTTATGCATAAATAATATTATTGTTTAAAAATAAAACATATTTTAAAATAAATGATAGTGTTTATGATATCAATAATAGAGTTTATAAGATAACAACGATGAATGCATATACATAACAACGACAATGTTAAAAAAAAAAGTTCTTCGTTAATTTTGTTCAAACAAGAATTTGCCAATATTATTATTATGAATAAAATTAAATGTAATTTTAAAATATCAAGATCTTGATTCATATTAATATTATAAATAATAATTATATAATAAAATATCAATATAAAATTTATATTTTATATTAATTTAAAATAATATTTGAACATTCAAAATATTTGGTGACATTAATGACTACTTTAGCACTTGTGGCCCTGTTTGGTGGGGGTCACTAAATATCGGCCGATTGAGCACAATTATAAAACGTGCCACAATTAAACTGAAGTAAGATATCTTGACAGGGGTTTGGTATGCCCAGTTTTAACTATAGATTAGTGTGTGTGCGTGTTTTCAATAATAGTACCCTTGAATGGTAAATTACAAATTTGTCCTCATAAAATCTGAAAACCTATGGCCCACCTATTAGTTGTGTTGTAAAATATAAATCGAAAAGAAAATAAAGAAGAAGCACCGATTTGTTTTCCAGTTATCCCGGATGACTACATCCGGCGCAACCAAGCCGTGAGAGAGATTTCACTACGATCCGAAAGATTCTATAGTCATCCGCTTACAAAGGATATATATATATATATATTGGTGAAATTTTATCAGAACCCTAAAACCCTAAGTTCATCCGACAATTAGCCCAATAAGAATACTAATAAATCAAGAAGTAATGCCCACAATATTTAATATATTTACAACACTCCCCCTTGGACATTACGACGTAATATTCATGCCTAATTAAAATTTCGCTAGAATAATACAAAGAGAAAAACTTAGTAAAATAAGAAAAGGTACAACTAATGATCTTTTAAATTCAATCTTCAAAACGTTCTCCCTGAAGACAACAGTCTTTCAAGCCTTTTGTATTATAGTTTCAGACTCTTCTGGAGTTCGTGCATGTAAAAGAATTTTAGGGATATATGTTTTGTCAAGTTCCCTTTAGCATTCATATTATTCATATGGGCAACAAAGGTTGCATTTTCCTCAAAATCGAATTTGTTGCAGTTCTTAAAACATAGTAATGCACTAAGGGCACTCTAATAAGGAACTTCGGGTCATAAAATGTCATATATATCTTCTTTAGGTCCAAATTTATCTTTATCCACTTCAAGAGATCGAACAATTACTAGTGTGCTAAGTAGATGAAATTTAACATAAAATCTCTCCAATACCTTCTCCAAGTAAGCTGATTGGTATATAAAGATTCATTTTGCTTTAGGGAAATGCTCGATCTGTCGGTCGAGACAATACTTGATTTCACCAACGTTTTATTTAAAATTCAATCTCTAAGATTAAATTAACTTTCTTTGATTTCCTTACCTGTTCCAACAATATTTATATTATCACCAGAAATCGAGATAATACAAACACCACCAAAGTAGTTTCTTTGTAAACACGTAAGGAAATATTTCAATGTTTATTTATTCCCCCTTCGGGAAGAATGAATTGAGTCGATCGTGGAATATTCGACCCAAATATTTTATGTCATATAATGACCTTTGTAATTTTAATATCGTACTTAATACGATTTTCATCATTCCTCATCTGAGGAATATTATATCCATCAGTATCTTCATATATATATATATATATATATATATTGACATCTATTGATCAATATAAGCATGCGGTTACAACGTCTATCAACTGCATTTCTACATTTAATTTACTTACTGTCAGAGATATTAAGTAGCGGAACTTTATTTCATACATAACAAGAGTATATATTTAAAATCTATATCGCGTCTCTGCAAAAACCCATGAGCTTCTAATCTCGCTTTGTACCTCATTACATCATTATTCTCGTTCTCTTTTTCGTACAAATACCCATTTATATCCAACAGGGACGTTTCAGGGTGTATGTACGATAAAGTCAAGAATATTAGAGAATTGAGTTCTCTGTTAATTGCTTCTTCCTATTTTACCCAGTCAAAGCGCTTCCAGCTCAACTATTGACTTTTGGGTACTGGATCCAGATTTTTTTAATAGTGATAGCAATTATGGCAACGAATAAGTTGTCAAAAACATTGGTAAAGTTCTCCTGTATTTATAATTTCTATATTTATATCAACCAGATCTTCATCATTTCTCATAATATTTTGATCTGATCGTTCCGCAATTCTAGTATTTTTATTATTTTGTGCACGTGCTTCATTACTAGAATTTTTGTCTTCGGGACGAATCTCTTCAAGAGACTTCAAGAGTGACTGAATATATTTGCTAACTTTAGTAATTACCGCGGATTTATGTCTTACATAATAAGGGGTCCTTTACGCTTTCGCGCATGTAGGGGCATTAACATATATAATTGCCTAAAATTAGCACATTTACTCTTTTTTTGGTGCATTTACAACAAGTATATGTGCTTTAGTCATTTCTTTATCATCTGTAAATTAATTTGGCAGATTACTTGCTGAATATTGCAAGTTAATTTATCATTTGAACTTCCAATTCATTTTGACTAGTGCGTGAATTTTCATATTGAAGATCTTTTTATATTCCACGAAATTTCTCGACATTCATTGAATTATAAATTCTTATCTCCCCCTAATGCCGAGAAATGATCTTCATTAAATGTGCAATTAGTCAACTGGGCCGTGAAGTGAGGTACACTGTGGTGGTGATATTGAAAACAAATATTGCACATTCTAATATTTGCAGATGATAAATGTTTAGTTCTTAAGCACTAGTTATAAAAGAGAAATAATCAAGATATGCAGTGGGTCGGATTTGAATTAGATTAGCACCATGTAAAATTTCATGCCCCAAACATGAAATAACTAAGTTGGAATTCTTCAATAATAGTCTAGTAATTAATTTGATAAAATCTGTTAGTAATTCAACTAAATCATTCTCGATGTGGACGAGATTAAATGCTCAATTTTAATTCTCAATGCCATATAATAATCATTAATGTCATCAAAACAACATTAACCATTCAAATGGATTTATTGGATAATATAAAATTTTAAGTTCAATAATATTTAGCAATAAATTTGCTTCAAATCAGTCCACAAGTATCTTCATGACTCTATTCAAGAAAATAAAATATACAATTCCAACTTTAGTACGAGAATGTCGTACTATAAAATTTTTCAATTTATGTCTTTGCATAAGCCCCACAAATAAATTAATTTGCATAAGGAATTATGTTATTTGACATACTATGTAAATAGAATTTGTCAAAATCCGACTTATCATATTTTGAACCGCTCATGTCATAATTTCGATAAATTTGCTTCAGGCAAATTAGTACATCATTCAAAGAATCATCATTTTCAACGCTCATATTTGTTTCAGGCATACTAGTGCAATGAGATTCTATTTTGCTCATAATTATATAATGACTCAATTTTAGTGGAAGAGCTTTCAAGTATGATTTATGTTTCCACTGCCATCAATATTTTCTTTCATTTATATATTTTATATCAATAGTTTATGCTGTCGATATTTCCGGAATCAATATTTTCTGCTATTGATCTTTTTGTGTTTATTGATGGAAATGGTCCTTCGCGGATTTCCATGAACAACATGATATTTTACAGTAATATTCATTCTCCATTTAGGTGAGGAGATAATTTAATATATGGCAGAGGCATATTGGAAACCTTTTGCAATTTTTCCACTCAAAACAGGTATAGCAAGGTGAATCTCAACATGGAAAGTTTAAGTCAAGAAGTTATACAGTAGAGCAAGTTTGATAGTTTTCCTTTTAGTTATACAAGATAATTGTTTACTATGATTGTCCATAAGAAAAACTTGGACTAAACTTGCATATGCATTTCAAATTCAATAAATTTCAATGAAATAATCAGCCACAAAAAACAATAATAATAAGCAAATAAGGAATTTTCACAGAATTCCTAATTTCTATAGCAAATAACTCACAAGTCTATTCTCACAAGAAGTTAGCTTCTAAATCTTGAAATTTAAAAGGATTAAGCTTACTTTAGCGAAATCTATGGTAAGGGTTCCAATATCGTCTTATGATAGATTTGACTCGTTTTAGTGCAAACTCAATGAAAAATTCAAATGTCTGCTTTCTTCTCTCATCTCATAGATGGACAATTTCGCCAACCTTATGCTTGTCTCAGATGGATAAAGTAACCAATAGAATTTAAAGAAAAAACAACAAAATGTGGATTAGCTAAAAATAATAAATTACAAAGTAAAGTTCAAAACTTCCAAAAGATATAATTATTATGCTGCAATTAGGATATAACACTCAAAACTTAATGTCGGAAGGACTAAAGCAGCATAAGTATTCAAACCTTGGAATTCTTCATCATTGATCACAATACACAAAATACTTAAAAGAAGAATTTTATTTTTCCAAGAATTGATAAGTAACGATCACATCTCAAAACTCATAAACCCATTACCAATTTTATAAATAAATATCAATGAAGCTGAAGTCCAGCGGTATCAACTGCATCATAAAATTCTAAACAATCAAACTCGCAAATTGTTTATTTAAATTAGGGGTTAGTATAAAATCATTCTCCTAAACTTCCCCACATCATAGGTTATATGTTTAAATCAAATAATGAAGAAACAATAATTGGTAATATTACAACCTTGCCATCAAGACCCTAGAGTATAAAATATTTTCTATTTGAAATCAATGATCAATTATTTGCTGCTATTTAAAAATAAATATTTTTACATCTGTCAATGGATCAAAACCCACTGTATATATGATAAGTAGCCCAATGGAAGATACGCGCAGGTTATTGTTATTGTTCCGATTTCGATTCACATTTTACCACAAATTTCCAAAGTTGATTATAGACATATTCAATATATTCAAGTAATTAGAGATCAAATATGGCCAAATTAGATTTTACACGATAAAGCATAATTACCTGGGAGGTGACATTATCTGCCCCATATCTAATGCCGACGACATGCTCTTCGCCAATTTTGGACGCTCAGTTCCAGCATACCCAAAACAGTTCAGGAATCGATCGACGGTCGAATGTTTCAAAGAAAAATTAATTATAGAATACTCGTGCTGATAACGTGTTGTAAAATATAGAATAAACGTAAAAAAAATAGCAAGAACACCGATTTGTTTACCCAGTTCGTCCAGAAGGACTACATCTGGGGGCGACCAAGCTAGGAGGGATTTCACTATGATCTGAGTATTCTCTAGTCATCCGTTTACAAAGGAGATACATATATATATATATTAGGGGTGAGCTGTAACTCTAAAACCCTAAGTCCATCGGACAATTAACCCAATAAAAATACTAATAAATCAGTAAGTAATGTCCACAATATTTAATATATTTACGACAAGTTGGAGTTTACCATATGAAGTTACAGTGTTATAATTTATTTGGAAAAGGTGTTTTTTTTTTAAATTCTAATTTAATAAAAAATTATAAAATAAAAAGGGTGCAGAAATTTTTAAAACAAGAATAAATTACCCATTATTTGAATTACAGTATGTAGTCAAAACACATATATTGTGTTGTAAATACATTAGTATTAGTGGACATTACTTATTGTGGTGGGCTTAGAGTTAAGGCTTTTAGGGCTAAAGCCCAATACCTATTATATATAGGCATATTTTATTGTACCGTCATTTCACGGAGAGAACAGAAGAGTGAGTCTACAGAGAACTATAGTGAAAACCCTTCTGGCTTGGTCGTCCCCTGACGTAGTCCTTTTGGACGAACTGGGTCAACAAATTGGTGTTCTTGCATTCTCTTTTATCGTTATTATCATATTTTACAACACGTTATCAGCACGAGTGTTCTACCAATCATGTTTACCCAAAGAAAGAAGAGCAGTTCGACGGTGATGAAACGACAAGTGATACTACCGATCAACAATCCCTAATGATCTTGTCATCTACCGTTGGGGGTAGAAGATGATGAGGCATTATTCATGGTTAATCGATTGATTGATTTCTAGTGTGTTGTTAGAGATTGGATTGACTTGTCCATGCTTTAGCGTTTATACCGTAGAGAGATTATTTGGTACTAATTGTTGCCAAATGAATGCATATGGATTCTTTTTACTTTTGTGCTATTTTGCGTAACAATCATTAGGTCTTTCCTCTACCCAGTATTCATTGCTTTCGTGATAATATAGTATCACGACTTTGATGTTGATACTGTCTAAAATCGCTAGGCTTTTACTTCCCATGAATTAGTGCTATAGAAGCACTGTAAGAGCCATTAATTATTACATACCTCTTATTTATATAGAATCAACTTGATGATTAAGTTTTTAATTCAATGATCTCGTTGTCTAACGTTTTTAAATGTTGAGTATTTCTTTTGGACTCGATACTGTTGGTGACGTGTCTAAGGCTGGCGAAATTACCCTATATATGAGACGAGAAAATAGACACGTGAACCTGCACTGGACGCAAGTCAAGTCTTTCTTTAGACGGTTAGGAACCCTTACCTTAGGGTTCCATTCTGGTAAAAAAACTTAATTCCTTTTAAATTTTAGCAATTAGAACTGCTTGCCGCATAATAGGTTTGGAAATTATTTGCGGTAGAAGTTAGGAATTCTGTGAAAATTCTGTATTTGCATATTATTACTGATTTTTACGGCTAATTGTTTCGTGAAAATTTATTTAATTTGAACGACATATAAAAGTTTATATCAAGTTTTTCTTATGGACAATTGTAGTAAAAATTATCTTGTATTAATAAATGAAAATCTATCAAGCTTGCTCTTAATTGTAATTATTTCTTGACTTGAACTCTCCACGTTGAGATTCATTCTGCTATACCTTTTTTGAGTCGAAAATGTATAAACTGTACCTGGAAACTTTTCAACTAAAGTTAAGTCCTTATATAATTATGAGCAAAATTGAATCTGCGTCACTAGTTTGCCCGGCAAAAATAAGAACATTGAAAGTGATGATTTTTGAATGATGTACTAATTTGCCTGAAGCAAATTTATCGAAATTATGACATGAGTGATTCAAAATATGATAAGTCGGATTTTGACTAATTCTATTTACATAGTATGTCAAATAACATAATCCCTTATGCAAATTAATTTATTTGTGAGGCTTATGCAAAGACATAAATTGAATAATTTTATAGTACGACATTCTCGTACTAAAGTTGGGATTGTATATTTTATTTCTCTTGAATAGAGTCATGAAATACTTGTGGACTGATATAATTTGCCTGAAGCAAATTTATTGTCAAATATTATTGAACTTAAAATTTTGGATTATCCAATAAATCCATTTGAATGGTTAATGTCGATTTGATAACATTAATGATTATTATATGCCATTGAGAATTAAAATTGAGCATTTAATCTCGTCCACATCGAGGGAGGTTTAGTTGAATTACTAATAGATTTTATCAAAATAATTACTAGACTATTATTGAAGAATTCCAACTTAGTTATATCATGTTGGGGGCATGAAATTTTACATGGTGCTAATCTAATTCAAATCCGACCCACTGCATATCTTGATTATTCCCCTTTTATACCTAGTGCTTAAGAACTAAATATTTCCTATCTGAAAATATTGGAATGTGCAATATTTGTTTTTCAATATCACCACCACAAAGGTACCTCACTTTCACAAATCCAGCTTGGCTAATTGCACATTTGGTGAAAAGATCATTTCTAGGCATTAGGGGAGATAGGAATATAAAATTCAATGAATCTTAGAAATTTCGGGAATATAAAAAAGATCTTCAATTTCAATATTTAAATCCACGATTAGTCAAAATGAACTGGAAGTTCATAGTATAATTAACTTGCAATATTTAGCAAGCGACCTGCCATATTAATTTATTGATGATAAAGACGTGACTAAGGCATATATACTTCTTGTAAATGTACCACAAAGAGTAAATGTGCCAATTTTAGAAAAATATATAAGTTAATGCTCCTACACGCCAGAAGTGTAAAGGACCCCTTATTATGTAAACACATAAACCGCGTTAATTACTAGCAAATATATTCACCACTCTTGAAGTCTTTGAAGAGATTCGTCCAAGACTTTAAAAATTCTAGTAATGAAGCACGTGCAAAAAATAATAAAAATACTAGAATTATGAAACCACCGGATCAAAATATTATGGGAAATGATGAAGATTTGGTTGATATAAATACGTAAATTATAAAAATACAGAGAAATGTACCAATGTTGTTTATAACTTATTCGTTTGCCATAATTGCTCTCACTATTAAAAATCGATCCAAAGACCAAAAATCAATAGTTGAGCCAAGCGCTTTGACTGGGTAAAATAGGAAGAATCAATTATGGCAGAGCTCAACTCGCTAATATTCTTGACTTTATCGTACATACACCCCGAAACGTTATCCCTATTGGATATAAAATGTATTTGTACGAAAAAAGAAAATGAGAATAATGATGTAATGAGGTACAAAAGTGAGATTAGAAGCTCATGGGTTTTTGCAGAGACCCGATATAGATTTTAAATATATACTCCTGTTATGTATGAAATAAAGTTCCGCTACTTAATATCTCTGGCAGTTAGCAAAATTAAAGTTAGAAATGCAGTTGATAGACGTTGTAACCGCATACTTATATTGATCAATAGATGTCAATATTTATATGAAATTCCCCTGATGAGGAATGGTTAGAATCGTAATATGTACGACATTAAAATTATAAAGGTCATTATATGACATAAAATATTTGGGTCGAATATTCCACTATCGACTCAATTAATTCCTCCCGATGAATGAATAAATAAATATTGAAATATTTCCTTACGTGTTTACAAAAAAATTATTTTTGGTAGTGTTTGTATTATCTAGATTTCTGGTGATAATCTAAATATTGTTGGTACAAGTAAGTAAATCAAAGAAAGCTAATTTAATCTTAGAGATTGAATTTTGAAATAAGTGAAATCAAGATTTCACTAATACACATTTGAGGCGACAATCGGAAAAATACCTTTGGAGAGCGGTTATAATCGCTTCTCCAAGTATCACCGTCTCAGTTTCGACAAGTTGATAAAAAACCGTTGTCCAAGAAAAGCACTTGAACACCGATTTTCAACCGCTTTGCAAGTTTTAGCTTGGACAACAGTTATCAACCGCTGTCTAATTTAATATATATTTTTTTAATTTCGTTTATATGTTACATAGACAACGATTATTAACCGCTGTTCAATATCTTTTTTTTTAATTATTAATTTACATTGTAAAAATCCTATAATAAAATTATAAACCAAAACTTATATATACGTCCAATACCATATAACATAAACCAAAAATCCTATAATAAAACCTTAAACCACATATATATATATACCAAAACATCAAAATATATAAACATACAATCATAAACATACGTCCAATACATCAAAAACATGAAATATATATCATCACAAATATATAATTTAATTACATGCTACCAATATTTCAAACAACATTCACTAATATCGTATGAATATAAGAATCGATTGTAAAGGCATTCCGGCCCAATCGTTTTTCCATTTCTCCATTTTTCTTAGAGTAAGACTTGAGCTCACGCTCATAGATAAACCGCAAAACAACGAATCAATCAATATAGAATGAATTTTTATTCAATCAATAATAATTTAAATAAATCAATAAATTGACTTACATTGAGAGGAATGTTCGTTAGAGAAGTCACGGATTATATCTTCTATAAAGCAACACACAAAATGTCCACAATGATCATTATCTCATTGCTTTCTAAACTCGTTGATTAACAATTATAATCACGTATTACAATTATGATTTCTTTTATATTAATTAGTTTGATAATTTACTAAATTAAATTTACCTTAATGTTAATTCGTTCACTTTATTTAACTTGAATCTTGAACCTTGACTCTACGACTCGATATACATCGTCATCACACTATTATTATTATAATTAAAAAATAAAAATAGATTAAATATGCATAATTTTAAAAGTAAAACAAATCATTGTATAGAATATTAAAAATGAACTTACGCCCATATATATGAAACGAGATCGCATGATTTGAATAAACTCCATCATGAAATGAGGTCCATAAAATACACACTTAATGTATTCATGTGTATGGCGACCAGCACCCAATGGTTCCTCTATTATATTGAGAATATTAAAATTAACTGCAAATTTAGTATATATATGTGCAAATATTATAAACATGAATACAAATTTTAACGAAATGTTTATCACTCACCCCACATTTGTTGGCCAAAAAATAAGATGATCGCTCCCAGTTAGATTCAGCATATGATTAACGAACCCATCCATGGTCTGTACCCTATCACCCATTATGCAAGACACTTGGGGGGAGACGAAGGAGTACATTCCACTGCAATAACATAGTATTTAATTAGGTTCAACGATCAATCAATATATTTATCGATTTCAAACTGTTCAATTGTAATAAAATTACCCAAGTGTTTTCCCTTGCTACGAGCTCTCTTAATAGATGACATGGTGACTATACCCCGAGTGCGCTTCTCCCCGGAGCTGCTAGTGGTGGTGGGAGCATCAGCGTCACACCATGATCAGAATATCCATCATCATCTCCATCATCTTCGAGATATGGCAAACGAGACATGATCCTGTAAAGCAGAAGAAACAACATTTAATAAACAAAAAACAAACAATATTCAATAAACTATAGGAACTAGAGATGCCTATAGGAAAGACAATATGAAGACTGCTTCTCAAGACAATTATCTTAAAGTATTAAACCTAAAAGCATACCTAACCATACTTAATCTACATTCATTTTAATTTTCTAATTTTGAAATCCTTCCAATTTTTCACTCATTCACAATTTTTGTTACTTCTCAAGACAATATATATCCTAATGTATCACCATTAATCATCATTAATCACTATCCATTCATTAAATTAATAACCAAAATATATCCTAATGTATTAATTCTAATTTATGTTTAAATCCTCACACAAGCATATTATCAAACACCTTAAGTGCATTATTCATCTCTAACAAAATGTTCATTTCTAACACTAACAAAAATTCATTCAAGCCACTAACAACAAGTAATCCAAGCAACTAATAACAACAATATAATTAAACCAACATTAATCACACACTAAAAACAATTAATCATAACAAATTAGCTATATATATCCTAACAATTAATCTCAAACATATATATAAACACATTTATATATATATATATATCCTAACAATTAATCTCAAATATATATATATATATATATCCTAACAATAATTAATCCCAAACATATATATATATATCCTAACAATTAATCTCAAACATATATATATAAACACAATATTTATATATATATATCCTAACAATTAATCCCAAACACACACACATATATATATATATTAATTAAAATATATATACATATATATAAAAGAAAAAATACCTATATATATGGAAGGAAAAATACCTATATATATAGGATGGCGACGGGGGGCAGGGGGGGCGTGGCGGAGGGGAGAGGGAGGGAGGAGGGCGCCACGATTTGGGGGAGAGGGAGAAGCTAGCTAGGTCAATCATTTGCAGGATTTGGGAGGAGGAAACCGACGATGACACGCGATTTGGGTGAGAGGGATGAGCTAGGTCTTCGGTTTTTGCGGTGATTTGGGGGGAGAGGAATAATTGGAGAGAAGAAATGAAGGGCAGAAAACCGGACATATATTTGATATATAAAAAAAAAAAACAAATTTTATTAACCGATGTGCAAAAGTGATCTTGACGGGTTTGAAACCGCTATCCAAGTTTTTATTATTGGATGACGGTTTCAAACCGCCGTTTTTTTTTTTAATAAACCGCTTCCAAGCTATAACTTGGAGAGTTGTTTAAAAAAATTCATTCAGTCTTGTTGTCTTTAAATGTGTAGTAGTGATTGTCTCGACCCGGCATCGCATATTTGATAAAAAAGCTGCGCTAGCGCCTTTAAGGCGCCGAACACTTCATCCAACCATCGCTACGCTTGCCATAGGCCCGGTATTTTTTCTGGGCGCTTTCCTTTTTAGCGCTTTTTGACTTCGATAAAAAAGCTATTAAAGGCGTGCCTTTAAGCATTATCTAGGGTTTGAAATAAAAAAAATTTTTTTATTTGTCGAATAACATCGAATAATAAAAAATACTATCTCTTAAGTCTTAATATTTAAGTGAATCATATCTAGGGTTTCAAGATTCACTTTTTATCAAGTATAATCGTTTATCTCTTTTTTATATAGATGAAAGCAATGAGTGAAAGGGTTGGTCTAATGGAAGATGAAGATGAGTTGGTTCACCAAAAAAAATTTGACTTGGGGGTATTCTTCTGAGAAATGGTTAGGTTTACTAAAAAATTATCAAGGTCTTATGTTGTTTTTTTTTTCGGGGATGCAAGGCGGCGCCCTAAGGCGCCAGCGCCCTAAAAGCGCTAGCGATTGTCTTCGCCTTTGTGGCGCCTTCTTGCCATTAATAACTATAATGCAATCGAGCATTTCCCTAAAGCAAAATGAATCTTTATATACCAATCCACTTACTTGGAGAAGGTATTGGTGTGATTTTATCTTAAATTTTCAGCTACTTAGCACTCTAGTAATTGTTCGATCCCTTGAAGTGGATAAAGACAAAATTTGGACCTAAAGAAGATACATATGACATTTTAGGACCAGAAGTTCCTTATCAGAGTGTCCTTAGTGCATTACTATGTTTTAAGAACTGCACCAAATTCGATATTGAAATTATATTGAATTTGCTTGCAAGATCAAGTTAATGCTTTTCCTATAAGGAGGCATTGGAAAACATTAAAGCATATGTTCAGTATCTTCGACGTTTGCAATATATTGATTTAAATACATTTATGATTCATGTAATAATGATATATCTTCTATCATCCATTATGAGAAAAATGCAACTTTTGTTGCCCATATGAATAATAGGAATACTAAAGGGAACTTGACAAAGTATATATTCCCTAAAATTCTTTACCTGCATGAACTCCAGAAGAGTGTGAAAGCATAATACAAAAGGCTTGGAAGACTGATGTCTTCAGGGGAAGCGTTTTGAAGATTGAATTTAGAAAACTATTAGTTGTATCTTTTCTTATTTTACTAAGTTTCTTTTTCTAGATTATTCTAGCAATATTTTTGTTAGGCATGAACACCACATCGTAATGTCCAAGGGGGAGTGTTGTAAATACATTAGTATTAGTGGACATTACTTATTGTGGTGGGCTTAGAGTTAGGGCTAAAGTCCAATACCTATTATATATAGGCATATTCTATTGTACCGTCATTTCACGGAGAGAACAGAAGAGTGAGTCTACAGAGAACTACAGTGAAAACCCTCCTGATTTGGTCGCCCCCAAACATAGTCCTTTTGGACGAGCTGGGTCAACAAATTGGTGTTTTTGCATTCTCCTTTATCGTTATTCTCATACTTTACAACATATTGAACCATCTGAATTGAACCAATTGAGAAAAAAGATTTTATCTCCACAGCTTCATCACAAATTACCATATCATATGTGATTTGACAATATACATTCAAGAATATGGGCAAATCCTGAGTTTTAGCAAGTGTCATTCAAGAGGGCATTACACATTCAAAAATAAAAGTCGAAAGCAAAAACAAAACCAAAGAGGATAAGTTGCCTCAAAAAAAAAAATCAGTCATTTAAACACAATTCAGAAATACAAGTAGAATTCCGTCAAAAAAAAAAAATACAAGCCAAATTCAGCATTACACATTCACATTTTCCTGTCTATCAGGCCCTGTGAATACAATTAATTAGCCATTGGAAATGCCTGAAAACAAAAGAAAATAAGTTCCCCCAAAGTACTACATCAACAAAAAAAGATCAAATAACAGCTCCAATTTGATTTAGATTTTAGTAACTAAGGGTATGTTCGTTTTGGGCTTACAGTGGGCGTGGAAAATTATGGACTTCAAAGTCCTTGGATTTTAAATCCTATTCAAAAAGTTGAGTATGTGTTTGTTGGGAATTTTATAGGATAGGATTGTGTAGGATGAAAAAAAAGTTGATTGATTTGTATTATTATATTATTGTTTTAATGATTGAATGAATGTGATGTGTTGGAAATTGTATAAAAGTAAGGGGATTATTATTTGTGAGAATATATATAGCAAATTATTTATTTCAAAATAGGATGGGAGTGTAGGGTATAGGGTGTAGGGTGTAGGGGTACAGTAATAGTATTAGAGGTGGATGGTGTAGGATTTCAAAATACTTTTTTTGAGTATTGAAAAGAAAGCTTCAAATACACCCTTTTAACAACTAGAGAGTGCACTCTTATCAGATTATATCAACAAAAGTCAGAAACATATAAACATCGAATCATTTAATTAACAAAAATACAATTGAGTCATTCCATTAACAAATATACCAATTAACTCCACTCACCTGAACACATGACAAGATGGAGTACATGAAACCAATTATTGTTAATCACTGCAAACACACTCATTTACCATTACACATGGCACACAGAAACCAATTAGTTCCGCACAAACTCAAGACGCGTACAATCATTCAATGATATTAGTATATGAGCCTATTGTTTAGTAACTGACTAGTCCTCAATATCCATTATTTTAGTTAATAGGGATTCTCTCATTTACCAAAATTAGACAAACTCAATTATGTTTCAATGTAAAATTCACCATTCTTGAGTTGAAAAAATTCTTCAAGGCTTAGACATTAAATCAATCAGCGGCTTAAACACAAACATATCAAAATAATCACAATATTTAGTATTTGATGTCTTACAACATGAGTATACCTAAGTTTCAAATTTATGAACTGGACATAGAAAAGTTTAGCCAATGACATATGGTGTCGTTTCTAATGTTAAATCAAGAAAATAGCTAGCTAGGAGCAGAGAGCGGCGGAACAATATTTGGTGAGGTGTCAAATTGAAAATGGAGACAGGGATACCTGGTGTTTTCTGCTGTTCGACCACCTCCTTTTCCTTCCGTTGTGGCTGCACCGTCATTTTTTAGGAAATTTCGAGAGAGGTGGATAGTATGACAAAGAGCTAGGGTTTCATTCAATAAATCATACCAGTAAGCACACCGATTCCACCGCAAATATGTAGCTTCAAGATCAAAACAATAACAATGAAAAAAATAATTTTGTTCCAGATCGAAAGCGTGTACGGGAAAAGAAACACAGCCTAAAAAGATCAAACCTTGGTATGTGATTCAGGCGGTGAAGAATCAAGCCCAACTACAAAAGCAATAATCGCCAGTCAAGAAGAGAGGTGTCGGGCGGCTGGGAAAATGGTCTAAATGATTTTAAGTGCTAGGGTTTGATGTTAAATACTGAAGGATATTGCAAATATTTCACTCTGCAATCTTAGTTACTGTGTCGCATCGACTCGTAAACGTAGGGATTTTGGGCAGATAACTCCACCAAAGCGGAACAGTACATAGACGCGGACTTTTGAGTAATCGTGGGCCTGATAGATTGCCACCAAAGGCCCATTTACATGCGATAACTACTAAAGTCGACCCCACCAAAAGTGTTGTGAAATTCGGGATGCCCGGATCTATACGAGATATATTTAAATTATTCAATTAATTACTAACATGAATTAATCCTAAATCAATTCAACATAATAATTAAACAAGCAATAACATGCGTACACGTAATCCACGTAAATCATAAGCATGCGGAATCTAGGAGTTACAGGATTACATACCTCTTAGAGTGACAACCATTGAGACGATGGATCAACCCAAAGTGTTTTCTCAAATATGTCCCATGTTCACAAACGTAATCCGGTGGACGGATTCTCATGAACGATTTTAATAAAGGATTGCACCACCTTTGTGGATTTCTAATTTTTCCAACACATGAAATTGTATTGGGGATGAAAAGTTCATCCCCTATTTATACCACAAGGGGGTCCAAAATATCTCCCAACAAAATCTTCTCCTCCTTTTTGCCTTGCATATTTTCGAAAAATACAAATTAATAGGGAAGGGAATAGATCTTTGACTTATCTTAAATTTATGGGATAAACTTGTATCTCAAGAATATTTATTCCATAAAAATCTTTCCAAGAAAATCTCTTCTCTCTCCTTCTTTAATTATTTTCGAAAATAATGTGGAAAAATAGGGTAATAATATTCTCTTCTCATTTTCATTAATTGGACTTTAATTGGGCTATTTGAGGAGCCTTTAGGATAATTAAGATTGAACCTCCAATGGGCTATGAAACTTTAATATTAAGCCAAAATATTATTCAAGTCCATTAATATTAATGTATTCCACTATAAAATTAATATTGAACTATCAATCTTAATCCATATTACGATGCTACAATAATATGGCTCCCGGTTATTATTTCTCATGTTTAAGATTATTTAGTCCACTAATTAATTAAGCCACTGAAAAAGCTTTATATTAATATTAATATCTTTATCCTTTGAATAAAGACAGCTCAACATTATTATCCATACCGGAAATAAATTTTCACTTGCAAGATTTGATATGATAAAACTTCTGAGCCCACCAAGGGGACAAATCAAGCAAGACGTGCTTACACACGATTCTCCGTATTAAATCTTAGCAATCGTCATGTAACTAATAATATTGCCCAAGATATAAGGTATCGAATCACTTTGATTCTCTTCCCATCATAAATCAAAGCAATAGTTATTAATTTCACACGATCCTATTTAAGGAACGGAGATTAAGAAATACGAACCACTGAGGTCTAATTCTTTTATATTCAGTACTGAAGAATTTATCCTCATGTAGGTCCTATTCAGCGCATCATAATGCACTAGTGTAATCTCTTTGTCAAGACAAGTCAATCTGAGCCTTACACTTCAACCTTTCACGATGGATTGTTCATTTCCATCTAGGTTGTGAATTTTGTACTTAGTTACGAGGAACTGTTAATTTGATCTTCTGTGATATAGTATCACCAAATTAACTACAATGTAACACATACTATTTATTGAACGGGTATGAAGTAAATATATATAACATTCAATCATATTTAATACAACAGTGATAAATAATTTATTTCAGTAAATGAATAAGAAATTCAGTTTGATTATACAAAGTAAAAAACATATTTTTCAGTATAACCCCAACAACGAGGCCTAGTATATATAGAACACTAATTACGATAAGTTGATTTCTATGTAGATTCAAAGAAAATACCTTAAAACATATTTGAATTAGCAAAAATTTATTTTTTCTTATTTGATAATTAAAAAGATAAAAAAAACCCTAATACAATACTTAAAAAACACTTTATTTATAATAGCATGTACGAATTTAAATACTTAATAGCAATGTATTCCTGCACAAAGATACATTATATCCTTTATAATCTTTATTCTTTGACTCTGTTGTATACTCCGTCCCAAGATGACTTGAATACTGAAAATGACACGCAAATCAAGTAAAGTGGTTTTAGTGGGTTTGAATGAAATAAAATAAGGGTGTTGTGAGTGTATTAATATTATATTTATTTCTATTTTGGAAGTGTTTAAATAATGTTGAGACGTTAAAATAAGGCAAGTGTTCAAATAATGTTGGGACGGGTGGAGTTCTTAATAAGATAAAATAAATATAAATAAATCTTAATAAATCAAACAATACTATATACATTAAATATCTTCATCTCCATCAAATGTGTGGTTATTGTATGAGAGGTTAATAAGGTTACGTAAATCGGTAAATGAAGTTTTGAGATCATCCAACTAGAATTTGAAACAATTATTCTATCTATTCCCATTAATGATCGACTTCTCATTATTTATTTCACTACTCTTTTAATTCCGTGCTTCTTCAATTTGAATTAAATCATAAGAAAATAGTAAATTTTAAAGTGAGACGAAGCATAGTTTCACAATATACCTAAACTATAAGATTTAAAATTGGTAATTCGAACAAACTTCAAGAGATTACAATGATATTTACCCTTTCATTTTTTCTATCCCCATGGAAATAAATTTGAACTTTGGGTAAATTGCACTTGTATTTTTATAAAAATTTTCGTGTTGTAGTAAGTTTGATCCCTATTAATGTTATAAAATTGTCCTGAATTAACTTTTATTTTAATATTTAAGGAGCCAAAATTGCCTCAATAAAATTCTTATGGGTCAAAAAGACGAAATATTAATTTATGGGGTTACGTACTTCAGCTTGAATTTGAAGGACATCCAACAATAATAGGCAAGTTTCATTTAACACACAGAGTAGTGTATATATAAAATTCATGATATATAAACTCATTTAATTTATAGCAAACTTCCACTTTTTCCCTTATTCACATAAAATTTTAAAGACGGAACCCAATTTTTAGACAATCTTTAATGCAATTTTTGAAATTAAATAGGGGCACTTTATAAAAAAATTAATATATATACTCATTGAAATGCGAAACAAACAAGAATATCCCAAAATGAGAATCTTGCCTATTATTGTTGAAGAGAGTATGTAATATAAAGATTATACTCGCTCCCTTTTGTAATACATGGTCTTTTAGCATTTTTACTTGTACAATATTAAATGATCTTTTAATTTATTTATTTTTGCACCATTTTTCTTAATTTTATCCTTGTTTTACCTTTGAAAAATACTCTTCATTTCTAACTTACCTTTATTAATTAATAATCATTTATTAAGAACAAGTTTGTAAATGCACACCCCTTTTCAATTCCACTAAAAAAGTTAAAATAGCACTTATTACAAAATGGATAGAGTAATAGACATAATTAAAACCATTTTTGAAATGACCCTAGCTATATCCATGGTGTAACAAACTAATTAGAGTGAGTCTCATCTACACTCACGTGCACCATGCACTCGTAATGCATTTTAGAATCGCGTGACTTGTTATACTAAAAAATACAATTTATTTACACTTAACCGTACAACTATTTTTTCATATTAATAGTTGAACGATTCAATGTAAATATATAGCACTTTTCAATATAACAAGTCACACGTTTTCAAAATGCACTATTAATGCACGGTGCACATGTATGCATACAACATTTAACCAACTAATTAAAGGCAAATTTGGATGTCGACTCCGGCCCTTCCAAAAGAAAAAAAAAGTATAAATAGGGTTTGTTTGGATCCATTGAAAGAACATACACATAATTATATACTCAATAATATTTGTGATTAAACATCAATGATGATGGCTTATAACATGCATGATGCTTTTGCCTGCTTTTTTCTTACCACAGCATTAATGCCACTGTATATCCCAACAAGCCCAAATCGGCCTTAATGTTGAAGTTCTTATTATGCCACTACTGACGACACTAATACACATTTGTGCTTGACGGTAAGCCTGAGTTGCCACAATATAATGCTACCGAATTGGCAAAACAACCGCCGGCGAATGTGGACACTTCAAAATCCGTACGTCTTCATAATTTACAAGGGGATTTTTCATGTATTGTCAAAGTTGCAACTCCTAATGTCACCGCTACAACTATGGGCCTCATAAAAACTGCAAGCGTTCCTTTGATTAACTAAGCTTATTTTAAATATATTTATATTTAAGTTAAGTTAATTAAGCTGCAACTATTCATGCATGCATGCTATCTCTAATGATATATATATATATATATATATGTATGTTATAATATTATATGATTAGTTGCGGATCCAGGAATTTATAAGGGGTGGACTAGAAAGAAAAAAATTTAGACCAATAATTTTAAATAAAATAAAATATTTTCAATATTTATTGAATTGTACTCGAAAAGACTTCAAAACATAAAAATTATTAACAATTGAGAATATATCTACATTGTATAAAAAAAATTAAAAGAATAAAAAAATTACTTGATCGGTCTTGAAAATTGATTATGAGTGTTGAAAAAATAAAATAAAGAATAAAAAATCTCAAATTTTCCTTAGACTCTAATTTCCTACTCTTGGTTAAAAAAAAAATTGAAGTAAAAAAATTTGATTTTTTTTAGATAAAATAAAAGATTAATTAAAAGTGGTGGACCTGTAATTGTTTGCTAATATTTTTACAGGAATGAAGGAATATTGATGAGTTTTAATTGAATTTATAATTAGGGTGGAATGATGGACTAATTTTAAAAATTTTGTATATAATAATTACAATATATAGTGGGTTAGGGTGGGCTCTAGCTCACTAATAGATACACCCATGTATACAGACACTGATGCACACACCCCACCATGGGGGCACGTGCCACCACAACTTTTTTTTTCCTATTATGTTTATATTATATAAATTTATTTATCTATATATATATGTGTATATTGATAATTGATGTTTCTTCTTCTTATTTGAATATTTATTGTTTACATGAATTTTAATATTATAATTGTTTATCAGTATTAAAATAGATAAAATTATTTTTTAATGAGGGTTGAATAATAAAGTTGTGACATTTGTGTAAATTAAATGAGATAAAATTGATATTAATGTGGGAAAAGTAATGACACATGATTTAATATTGAGATGTAGAAGGAGTTTTTTGTAAAAAAATACAGTTATTTTATTACCATTTAAAAAAAAAGTTCAATTAAATAAGAGATCGATCTTTTGGGAAAATATTCAAATAAGAAGGGAACATAATAAATATATTATAAAATGATGTATTTCATATCGAAGATGATGAATAGTTGAATTAGTTGCTCGTTTTTTTTTATTAGACTTGATATAAGTGTAGATTGTGTGTTCAAAATCTTGTAGTTTCACTTATTTATTTTACAATAAAATTATCTTAATATCCTTCAGGCTTGTGCCCCCACCGTCCAAATTTTTTGGATCCGTCCAGCCTGAATATGATCATGCAAATGCAGGCAAGCTGTTTTGTTCAACTTGTTGATCATTGTTGTATGTAGCCTTTGTATGTACATGATAACAGTACTACTCGATTAATAAATAAAGGACTTATATCTTATAATAAATTTAATGCTCGATCGGTCGGTTTTTACTATTTAAGAAGTTATTGTTATAGACTTATAGTAATGGAGGAAACAACTCACATCTACTTATTCCTATTAATATTGCTTCCTGATTTTTATTTATAGAACGAAATGAATTTAGCTGTATTTGTCGGTAGATTGAGACTTGTAATTTAATTAGGAAATAATAGATGAAACACGAATTTAATAATTCATTGATAGATGGCAGTTATTAGAAATGATGATGTCATCACTCATCCTCAATTTTCTAGGCGAATCAAGATTTTTTTTATATATAATGTAGATATATATTTGATGAATTTTGTGCTTTAAAGTTTCGTAGAATACAGTTAATATATATATATATATATATTATTTTGTATAAAATTATTGGTCTAATTTTTATTTTTATTTACATAACTCATCCCATTATGAATTTCTGGATCTGCCACTGGCACCGGTTGCACAACGCAATTCAAGTGTATTTTTCAAACATGCAATTTATTTACACCGGAAAATTCAATTTTTTTTCAGTGAAAACAAATTGAACGTCTTTGGGAAACAAGTTGAACGTTTTAAAAGTACATTTGAATCGCACAATGCACCTATGCACAAGAAACATACTCTTAAAGTATCTATCGATCGTACCACCAATTTTAAAATTTTGGATCCGCCACTGTTGAGCCCTTAATGATACCACCATTGAGTCAATTTGCATTAGACTCCTTTCATTTTCAACCCTAAATAAAGAATAAGGTATCAAAAAAATAAACTTCCACTGTCTCGATAGTGAAATTTCAGAATATAATGAGTGTTTATATTCTTGTTTCAAGTTGGTTAAAGTTTGTGATTAATGTAATATTATTACTATATAAGCGTGTTATTATATAACTAGTGGAGAATATTGTCTTTTTCTTTGAAACCTAGTTAGTCAATGTTTTCATAATCAAACCGAATCAGGTGATCGAATCCGTCAACCTGGTTCAACTGCTCAACCCTAGTGGTTCAACCTGACCGCTCAAAACCAAGACACCTACAAAAAAATTTAAATATATATTTTAAAAACTTTTCATATCATATTTTATAAATTTTGTCCCACCTCATACATTTATCCCACATCGAAAAGTATTGGAGAAAAATGTGAGAGAATATAAATTTAAAATTTTAAATATTTAATATAAATTAATAATTTAATTTTTTTAAAAAAAAAAAACGGTTATTTCGGTTGAACCGGTTTTGACCTGGTTCAACCCGAATCCGATTATATAGTGCTTTTTAACCGGTTCTGTCGGTTCTTGCTCAACCCGTTTTTGAAAAACATAAGTCAAGAATAGTGATTTTTTTTTTTATTGTCTTTTTTTGTTCATCGTGAAACTGGTTCTATATTCATAGACCTGATTCTTCAGTTATCATGACTAATATTCTATTCAAAAACCAGGATTTACCATTTCTATAGCAATAAGGTATACCCTTCAGTTATAATGCTTAATACCCTTCAATAATATAAGTCATACTTCTTAATCAGTTTCATGGATACCTTGTTTGAAATAGGGGCGTAAATGAGCCGAGCCGAGCTGAGTAGTGTCAAACTCGAACTCGACTCCATTAAAAAACTCAAAGCTCAAAATTCGACTCAAACTCGATCGAGCTCAATAATTTTGAGCTCAAGTTCGACTCTATGGAAAGTTCGAAATACTCGAGCTAGACTCGATAACTTACATAATAATCCCTCCATCCCGAAATCGTTAGAACATTTGCCAAAAGGTTTGTCCAGAATTCAATATAACATTTCTAAAAATAGAAATAAAGCAATTACATCAATATAATCTCTACCCTCAATACATCTAAATATTACACATCATTATTGTTGAGCTCAATTCGAATAGCTCGAGCTCGACTTGATTAAATTCGAGTGAATTTCGAGCTTTTCTCAAGCCGAACACAAATACTTTTCTTGATCAAACTTGAATCACTTGCACCCCAGTGTATAACTTGTTCAGCCTATACTTTGACTAACTCTCTTAAACCTCATTCCCCCGTATTAAAACACGGTCTAATAAAAATTAGAATATATAATACACTTAAAATTTATTAGGTAGAATTAATAAATTTTAATAATCTCATACATGCGAACCAGATTTACAGAAATTTTTTGTGTTTAATTATTTTAGTAATATTTTATTAAGATGTCCCACAATAAAAATATCTCATTTAATTACTAACATAA
Source organism: Stenogyne calaminthoides (assembly GCA_037126765.1). Taxonomy (NCBI): domain Eukaryota; kingdom Viridiplantae; phylum Streptophyta; class Magnoliopsida; order Lamiales; family Lamiaceae; genus Stenogyne; species Stenogyne calaminthoides. Next base: position 30,240,971 of record JBBCBC010000016.1, read on the forward strand.
AACTTTATTTTTTGACTCAAGTCCAGAACTTGGTAGACTCAAGAGAATTGCTCGACCCATTAGCAAAATACAAACTTTACTTGTACCTCTTGCAACAAGAAACATATCAAAAGCAGCATCTATTGTACCTTTGCAGCATTGCAACACCCAAAAAATTTAAAATTATCTATTCCTAAGTACTGGCTGCAACGCATGTAAATCTTCCTCCAATGTGAATCAATGAATAGCCAACAGCAGACAAGTCTTCATAGTGTCAAAGCTCTTTGAATTTTCAAAAGCCAAATTGCGAATTGCAATCCAAAGAATCGAGCCCCTAATAGCAACTCCTCGATCCAAACATGAATCCGAGTGAAATAGGACTTGCTCTTTAACAATTTTGACTCGATAACTGCCTCAGAAGAAACTCTCCCGACTATCAAAAAGGTCTCAAGAGAAGATCCTTCCATCTGTTTAAAAAAAGAAGAGAGAAATCAGCTGCTTTATGATACACTCATCATATAAGACAATGTGTAATTTAGTTTAATTTTTTTTGCATCAATGATATTTGGAATTGCAGATCAGACTTTCCACAGATAGAGAAAATGAGGAATGGGAGCAAAGAAACCGAATAGAACTGGAGAATAATACTTGATTTCAAGAGATCGAAACTAAATCCAAGAGACAGTAGCCTTCCTCTCCTAACAAATTTTCCTATACATCATGCACATTTTTCCATTACAGTAATCACTTGGAGATGTTTTGGAGGGCGTTTGGATGGACGTATAAGATCTTTAAAACAGTTTTTAAGATGTTTAGGAGCTTATCAGCTCTCAAAAAGTGTTGGGTAAAAGATGTTTAATAGCTTATAAGATTTTAAAATAAGCTATTTACAGCTACAAAAATAAAGCATCAACACCCCCAACTTATTTTCTCTAATATCTTTTAAGCTATACTTAAATAATGTTCTTTTTAAAATACTAAAAAAAAACACCCCACCCACCCCCCACATCCTCCAAAAGAAGGTGGTCTGGCAATGGCCGCTGGGGAGGTCCGGTGATCGGCGGCAGCCACTGATCCCTCAATATCAAAAATTAAAATATACTAACTGTTTTATATTAAAATTAAACTTAAAGAAATATTACTCTCAAATTATCGAATAACTTATAAGTTTAATTAGTCAAAAACCTTACCAAATTATAAGATACTTAAAAATTACATCTTATAAACTCTTGAAATAAATTATAAGACGTAAGAGCTCATAAGATGTATGTTTAAACTAAGCTAAGCGGCTCTAAATCAACATCTCAAACTTAAAAAGGATTCCCTTACCAGTGCTCTATTAACTGCACGTAAGCAATCATTTGTTTTTAGCATTAAAAGAATAACGCGTGGTAGCCTCCTCAGTAGCTCACTGATTTGTGGAAAATATTGCGAAGCATACATCTACAAACAAAGCAAAAGAAAAGGAGGATTTATCAAATAGGAACAGCAGGCTGCTGAAGATAAAAATCATAAACTTCTGCAATAAATAGTTCGTCTAAAAAAGGGAAATTGCACACATGCGAACTGTCTATAGAAATGCACACATTTTGTATATTTTCTTCAGTTCGTTTTTGTCCTCGAAGTATACATTTTTCCAATTTTGATCCCCCTCTTTCACTCACTATCTAATTGGTCCTGGAAGTATACTTTCACTCTTACATTTGGTCTCTCCGTTAGTTGAGCATCTGTTGACTGGTGAATCAACTATTTGAGGGATGCTAAATGTAATTATTTAAAAGTTTTGTACTAAAATGTAATTATCAAAAAATAAAAAATAAAAAACATTTAAATATTACATTTAGCACCTCCAAAGAGTTGATTTTGTCAGTCAACTACAGGTGGTACCAAATGTGGGAGTAAAAGTGTAGTACTTTCAAAACCAAACTTGATAGTGAGTGATAGAGGGGGACCAAAACTGGCAAAAAGTAAAATTTTGGGGACAAAAAATGGTATTATTCCCATTTTCATAATTTTCAATTTCAAGACAATTATAGTGGCATGTAAAGGATAAATCTAAATAGTTCAAAGGGCACAAGAACACTGTTCAAACTGAAGAGTACATTCTCAAAGCTTTTCCTATGTAAGTAACTGGGGTTAATCACTTTTTGTCAAACTTAACCCTTATTTCACTTTTGGTCCCCCTGGTTCACTCATCAAAAGTATTCCTGAAAAAACACTTTTTCTCACTTTTGGTCCGGATGTTAGTTGACCGTCAATGGACTAACAGGATCAATTTTTTGGGGCACCAAAAATGAATGCTAAATACATTTTAAGTAATTACATTTAGCACCCCAAGAAGTTGATTCCATCAATCAATTGACGGTCAACTAACGTCTGGACCAAAAGTGATATTAAAATAGTGAACTTTCAGGACTACTTTTGATGATTAGTGAACCAGGGGTACCAAAAGTGAAACTGAGACTAAATTTGGGACCAAATATATTTTTCACCCTAGCTAGTTATTACTAGAAGCAATTTCGACAAACGGTCACCTGCAGTTCCGAACGATCACCATCAGTGCCCTTAATAACGAGATGATCAACAGCTGGATCAATGACTTTATTCCATGGCCTCATTGTAAGAATGCCAGCAAACAGCACATAAAGATCCTCCCCAGCACCTAATTTTACACTATTCTCTTTAATTGCATTTGCATCGGAAAATACCAACCCCTGTAAAGTTATCAAGGTAGAATAAATTAGTAATGCTAATAAGTGTCCCTGCTTAACTTCACAAGAAAAAAGCAGAACGCACCTTCCATAGGGAAGCATAATTAATCCGCATTGAGGTGTCGAGTTCCTTGTATAAACCATGGTCCAGAAGTACCAACTGTGGTTTATTTTTTCCTGAAAAAAGTAAATATGAGGTCAATAAATGTACCTGAAAAGTTTTACTCAAATGAAGTATTACTCGCAGGAGATGAAGAATTAAAGATAAAAAAAGTCATAAGCATGTACATAAAAACCAGTCAAATTTTTTAAAACTGCATCTGCATTTTAATGCAAATGATTGTAATGAATCAAAGAATGGTAATTATATACTCTTGTTTATCAAACTAAAAGAACACTGGAGAATTGTACTACTATTAAATTTATGGTTGTGTGGGTTGCAAAATATAAGAGTCCTCTAAAGCTATTTTTGTTAACTAAAAATACATTAACATCCAAAATTATATCGTTTATAATTTGAAATAATTGTATAACCAGGAGAGAGAGAGAGCGAGGAACAAAGAAATTCTCTCTATGTTAGATGTTGCACCCATTGAAGAGAAGATGAAAGAGCACCGTTTTACAGTGGTTTGGGCATGCCAGACATAGGCCTATAGGTGTACCTGTATGTCGTGTGGAGTTGATGGATTTGAGTCCTTTTAGAGGAGCACGGGAGCGACCAAAGAAAACATGGCTAGAGGTCATACGTATAGATTTGGAGACTAAGAGGCTTAATGAAGATCTACTTAAAGAGAGAGGCGTGTGGAGAAGATTAATTCGTGCACACGAACCCAAGTGATTCTACAAACAAACCAAGCCTTTAATCCCAAAAATTAGGGTAGGGTAACCAATAGTAGAATCGCGTTGGGTCGCACGCACGAAGTAATCTTCTCCATACGCCTCGCTCTTGAAGTAGATCTTCATTAAGCCTCTTAAGTCTTCAAATCTTTACGTATGACCACAAATTGAATGGGTGATTTAAAGATGGAAGAAGGGTGCATTATAAATGTAAAAATCAACGCTGAAAGATCTAGACAATGCCTCACCGAAAATACTTCTACTTCCAGAAGGCAAAGGGCGAACTAGCACATTTGCAGCATGTGGATCACAGTGCACAAAACCATGTTTAAACATCATCTCAGCAAATGATTGACTTAGCTGCATATGTGAAAACAAATATATTACCAAACAAATACTTGGCATATTTAGGATGATGACAAACTTTTCAAGCACTCTGGTTAAAATTTGGGCCATATATACAGTCCTATTATCTGGCAACTTTTAATGGATATCAAGTCTACAGATAATGCTGCAATGGATATTTCAGACGAATAAAGCAGCTACAGAGAAAGAGCATGCTAAAAAACCAGAATATAAGTTTTGAAATTTAAAACGGGTTCTAGTTCGGGATTTTGAAATCCGGTCATAAAAAACCACCACTACAACACCTATAAACCTATTGATCACACTTTCCAATGCAATCAATTATCTCTTCTTACACTTACATATTTAGATGATTAAATCATAACCCACATCATCCAATCAGACTCAACAACAATATAATAATGCAACACCATTCACTCTTACACATTTGATTTGACATAAAGTTAAGTCTCACCCTACTCAAAAATCCAAAACGAACACACACCTCACTATTTATCAGGATTACAAAAATCTCATAGATTTAAAAAACCGGTTTTTAGAAGCCACTTTAAACCCAAAACAAACATTACCTGAATTTTTTAGGAGAAGCATACGACTTACCAAGTTTGAGACTTCACTTGGCTTAATACCAAGCTTCCGGATGGCCCGATAATCATTTACTTGTGCTCCATCAATATATTCCATCACCAACAACTTGGAGGTACTTAAGTTCCAATGTACTATAGGAGCATAAACATACTCTGCAATATGTGGAGAGAACCTCCGAAAGTTATCCATGCATTTTATGCTGTTTTTGGCCTCGATCAAGAAATCTAACTCCTGGGAAAATAATTGTAACAGATCAAAATTTGACTTCGAAGATGTAAGACTTATAAAATAATTGCACCATTGATGAAAAGACTGAAATCCCAACAGAATCATAGTAATTCTCAGATCTTTCCTCCTAGAAGGCTAGAACTGAAAAATGTTCTTAAATAAAGGGACCTCGGGATAACGTAGAAACTGACAGAAATTACTGACTGTAAAACATGTAGAGTGATTGAAATAATATGATAAAAACTGCCAACAAAAATAATCCCATTTTAAGCTGGGAATTTGAAATTGGACATAAAAACGGAGAATAATAGGAGACTTATTATGCATGCGGAACAAAAGAATTTTTCAATCTACTTAGATGAGAAAATGAGAGATTCTTGAAACTTCAAATATAGAGATGATTGCTCCTCTTAATTCGAGTCTGAATTGTATAAGTCCTCAATGTTGGCTAGTAAAGATATTACTTCTAATTTATTTGGCCAGACTTCTAAAGGAAGCAAAATGTGATGCAAAATTCAAAAAGCAGTTTGCTATAATTGTAAAATGCAAGCCTATCATCAAATATACTGTAATATCTTTACAATTATATGCTAGTGAAATAACTTAAGAACACCATGTTAGAAAAAATCACACAGTTTCCAAGTCCTTTAGGAAATCAGATATCATATAATATAAGCATATTACCCTAAAGTAATCTTCAGCATGTTTTTTGAAAAAGTATGTTTACAATATTGTTAGCTTGTTTACACCAACTTGCATTTCATAATTACTTAATGTAAAAGCCGCACAATCATAGCAATCAATCATGAAAAAATAAGAAAACAGAATATTGTGATGGCACATGAGAGAGTGATGGTCCCGGTGAAAAACCCATTTTGCGCGTGCGGAAGCAAAACATTTTAAAAGCGATGCATATAAAACAGGGGTGAGGGCAGAGTGTTTCCAATTTTTGCGTTTTAAGCTCATGTGTTGTGTTTTGCTTATAAACAAATGCGTATAACAAAATAAGAACATAAAGCAGTAAAACAACACGGCAATGTATAGTGGTTCGGAGGCTCAAGCTCCTACATCCACTCTCCCTGTTCCTAGGGAAATTCCTTCATCACTTCCTTGAGCTTTCTGACTACCTCGCGTAGTTTACTTACTCAACTTCGGCCTCGAGCTTTACGACTACTCCACGTGGTTTACTTACTCAACCCCGACCTTGAGCTTTACGACTACCTCCGTAGTTTACTAACTCAAACTGGACTTATCACCCTCTCGGGCTCGCCTCTAGATGTTTAACGAGTTCACACTCCAACGGGACTTATCACCCTCTCTCGGGATTGCCTAACAACTACCTCACTTCACCACTAGTTATCTCTTATGAGAATGGGGTTTGGGTTTGGTGTTGTCTCCAACTATGGTGAGATTTTCCCTTACATTTGTTTTTTCAATCTCAATGCAAAGGTTGGGAAAATCTCTAAGCTTAGGATACATCGTGGGTTGCTTAGATTGGGTTCTAGAACACTCTTGAACATATTTGTATATCTACAGACTTGTGTTCTAGGGTGGGAATGCTTTGGGTATAACTCTCTTTGGCTCTGTAGCATCTCGTGCTATAATCTTCACGCATCCACTCTTATTTTGATGGAAGATCTTGTATTTATAGTGTGGATTTGAATGTTACCGTTGGAGAGAATCACATTCAAATCCATACTATTCTCTCAAAAGTTCTGCGAGCTTTTCCGCGCTTTATTGGTTTCCTCTCACCGTTGGTCCACGTCCGATTCTAACGGGTTATATTCGCCATTCCTTGCCTTGGAATCATTCGATTCTCTGAGTCTCAGAACTTGATTACATCTGAGCCTTCAGTGCTGCGAGCCCTTCAGATCTGTCGAGCCTTCCGAGGTCAACGATTATTAGAAACTTCTCTTTACCTGCGGACCTTATGCGATCGAGCGTCTTGACCTTCGGTAGGCGAGTTGATTCTCTGAATCAAACATCGACCTTGGAGTTACTTTATTTCGGACGAACTATCGATTTCTTCTTTGCTGATCGTGCAGCTCAAGCGGTCGGATCATCCCATATCATCGATTCGGCGTCTCGGGGATAACATCCGTCGGTCATCGGGTTAGCGTATCGGGTTTATCGCATCGATCTCAATCGCGTCGATCTTGATCATCTGCTCATCTTCATATCTGATCTCGTCGGTCATCTACTGCTCTCTTCCCCGATCTGCAACCTTCTGTTACGATCTTACGGTCGGTTCTTTTCGATCAGAACATATCTTTTCGATCACCATATCGGCTCATTGTTTTGATCATCGATCGGTCTGATGGTCGTCGATCTTGATCGGTTGGCTTAGCTTTCTTCTCTTACGATTTTGCACATTCGTCAATTAACTAGGAACTCATCTAACTCATCCCGATCTCGATCGGTCTAAATCCGACCCTCGTCGATCTCGATCATCTACGCCGATTTCGTGAGTTCCTCAATTTGTTCTTCGTTCCCTCAACTTGTTATCGTAGATTAACTTCAAAAACACAAGTTGATAATGTTTTAAGCATAATTCATCAAAACTAAAATATCCCAAATAATTTTCCCCATTTTGATAATGAAGCCAAAACATTAGGATATATGCATTTTAAAAAAACGGTTTTCTTTTAAAAGATCGGTTCGTGGTTATTTTGAAATCGATTGAACCGCTTTGAAAACCCGCTTTCGATACCAATTGATGGTCCCTGAAAAACCCATTTTGCGCGGAAGCAAAACATTTTAAAAGAGATGCATATAAAAATGGGGTGAGGCGAGTGTTTCCAATTTTTATGTTTTTAAGCTCATGTGTTGTGTTTTGCTTATAAACAAATCGTATAACAAAATAAAACGTAAAACAAAGAAAACAACACGGCAATGTATAGTGGTTCGGAGGCTCGGCTCCTACATCCACTCCCGCATTCTGGGAAATTCCTTCATCACTTCCTTGAGCTTCGACTACCTCGCGTAGTTTACTTACTCAACTCCCTACTGAGCTTTCTCAATTTACTCCACGTAGTTTACTTACTCAACCCGACCTTGAGCTTTCGACGTACCTCCGTAGTTTACTAACTCAAATCGGACTTATCACCTCTGGGCTCGCAGATGTTTAACGAGTTCACACTCCAACGGGACTTATCACCTCTCTGGGATTGCTAACAACTACCTCACTTCACCACTAGTTATCTCTTGCTGAGAATGGGGTTTGGGTTTGGTGTTGTTCCAACTATGGTGAGATTTTCCTTACATTTGTTTAGCCTCAATCTTGGGTTGGGAAAATCTCTCTAAACTTAGGATACATCGTGAGTTGCTTAGATTGGGTTCTAGAACACTCTTGAACATATTTGTATATCTACAGACTTGTGTTCTAGGGTGGAAATGCTTTGGGTATAACTCTCTTTGGCTCATGGCATCTCGTCTTTATAATCTTCAGCGTCCTCTTTCTTACTTTGATGGAAGATCTTGTATTTATAGTGTGGATTTGAATGTTCTTCTGGTTGGAAGAATCACATTCAAATTCATACTATTCTCTGTAAGTTCTGCAACTTTTCGGTGGTTGTCTTCCTCTCGTTGGTCCGTCGGTGATTCTACTTGATTTATATTCCTCAGTTCCTTGCCTTGGAATCATTAAAGGATTCTACGATTCTCGGGAACTTGATTACATACGAGCACTTGGATCTGTCACGAACGAGCCAGTCACTTGATTGAAACTTCTCTTACGGGTGTCGGGCATCTTGACACTGGTGGCGTTTCGATTCTCTGAATTGAACATCGACCTTGAGTTACTTTATTTCGACTATTGATTTTTTCTTCTTTCGATCGTCTCAGCCCGCTCAGATCGCCATATCTTTCGATTCGGCGTCTCGGGATAGCATCCAGTCACCGCATCGTTAAGATATATCGGAGTTTATCCGTCCCGATCTTGATCATCGCTTTCATCTTCATTATCGATCTCGATCGTCTCGATCTCGATCAGTCTCATCCGCCTCTTCCGATCCTAACCTTCTTACGATCTTATACGGTGATTTTAACTGCGATAAACATGCAACACCATATCACCGGATATTTCATTTTTCCTGTCATCCGACCGTGTCGTTTCGTCATCCCGATCTTCCGATCACCGGCCATTTTTCTTCTCTTCTCGATTTTGCATGTACTTCATGATTAACTAGGAACTCTCTAACTCATCTCGATCTCGATGGATCTAAATGCCTGATCTCGATCATCTACGTGCATTTTTAGAGTTCACCAATTTGTTCTACCGTTCACTCAAACATATTGTAGATTAAACTCAAAAACACAAGTTTATAATGTTTTGCATAATCATCAAAAACTAAAATATCCCAACAATTTCACCGCTTTTTTGATAATGAAGCCAAAACATTAGATATATGCATTTTTAAAGAAACAAGTTTTTTTTTTAAAAGATCGATTCGGTGGTTATTTTGAAATCGAAGAACCGTTTGAAAACTCGCTCGATACCAATTGATGGTCCCTGAAAAACCCATTTTATGCGCTTGAGGAAGAAACATTTTAAAAGCGATCATATAAAAAAAAAAGTGAGGCGCAGTGTTTCCAATTTTTGCGTTTTAAGCTCATGTGTTGTGTTTTGCTTATAAACAAACGCAGTATAACAAAATAAGAACGTAAAGCAAGAAAAACAACACGGCAAATGTATAAAGTGGTTCCTGAGGCTCAAGCTCCTACATCCACTCTCCCTGCTCTTGTGAAATTCCTTCATCAACTTCCTTGAACTTTCTCGACTACCTCGCGTAGTTTACTTACTCAACTCGGCCCCGAGCTTTACGACTACTCCACGTGTTTTATTTACTCAACCCGACCTTGAGCTTTCGACTACCTCCGTGTTTTACTAACTCAAACCGGACTTATCACCCCTGGCTCGCCTCTTCAGATGTTTAACGAGTTCACACTCCAACGGGACTTATCACCCTCTCTCGATTGCCTAACAACTACCTCACTTCACCACTAGTTATCTCCTATGAGAATGGGGTTTGGGTTTGGTGTTGTCTCTGAACTATGGTGAGATTTTCCTTTACATTTGTTTAGCCTTCAATGCTTCAAGGTTGGAAAAATCTCTCTAAAACTAGGATACATCGTGGGTTCTTAGATTGAGTTCTAGAACACTCTTGAACATATTTGTATATCTACGACTTGTGTTCTAGGGTGGAAATGCTTTGGGTATAACTCTATTTGGCTCAGAGAGCATCTCGTATATAATCTTCACGCATCCACTCTTATTTTGATGGAAGATCTTGTATTTATAGTGTGGATTTGAATGTTACCGCTTGGAGAGAATCACATTCAAATCCATACTATTCTCTCAGAAGTTCTCCGCAGCTTTTCCAGCCGGGTTGTCTTCCTCCTCATTGGTCCACGCCACCGATTCTAATGGGTTATATTCCCAGATTCTTGCCTTGAATCATTCAGATTCTCGAGTCTCAGAACTTGATTCTGTCGAGCCTTCTGCCAGTCCGAGCCTTCAGATCTGCCTTCGAGCCTTAGTCACTTGATTCACCGACTTCTTTCCTGACCTTGTCCGATCGTGCATAATCGACACTCAGTCGACCGAGTTCATTCTCTGAATTCGCATATCCCGACCTTCGTGTTACTTTTGACTTTTATTATCCGATTTCTTCTGGTTCGATCCGATCGGCTTAACAATCGGATCATCATATCTTCCGCTCAAAGATCTCGGGATAAATCATCAGTCATGCGATCAAAGTTAGCATATCAGTTTATCACATCCGATCTCAATCACGCCCGATCTTGATCATCCGCTTCATCTTCATATCCGATCTCGATCACGCCCGATCTCGATCGATCCCATCTCGCTTCCTCTTCCGATCCAACCTTTTCTCTTCCGATCTTCCGATCGGTTTAACTTTCCGATCACCATATCACTGACCGCTTTTTCCGATCATCCGATCAGTGCTGTTTCCGGTCATCCGATCTTACGATCACCGGCTTAGCTTTTTCTTCTTCTCGATTTTGCATAATTTCATCATTAATTAGAACTCATCTATTCATCCGATCTCGACAAGCCTCGTCATACCTCGTGCGATCTCGATCATCTACGCCCGATTTCGTGAGTTCCTCAATTTGTTCTCTCTTCTCTCCCTCAACTTGTTATCCGAGATTAGCTTCAAAAACACAAGTTGATAATGTTTTTGGCATAATTCATCAAAACTAAAATATCCCAACAGAGAGTGGAGAAGAGGTACTTCGAACTGTATATATTTGGAATTAGAACTAGGTGAAGCGAAAAGGAAATAAAATATTGCAGCTATGAGAATTACAGCAACGAGGACAAGAACTTTAACTATGGATATAAAATTGGAATTATTCTAAAAGATGCACAAGATAGATTTTTTCAGTTATATGTAAAGTATTAAAGTGATTTCATCGGTTTAGCAGAGGAATGGAGGATTTTATAATTTCCATTATGGTTAGTATATAGACTTGAGATAACAAATTTTATTGTGCTAACAAAGTATGATAACAAATTTCTCCTCGACAAAAAGGCAAAATAGAAGAATTGTAAAGACTCAGCAACATACCTTTGGTAAACTATCCCGCATTTCATCAATCAACCACCTGCACATAATTTGACATTTTCCAACTTTACAAGGGAAAATTGAAAATAAATAAATAACACTTAAGCAGCACATAACATTGTATAATGGCTACTAAATACATTATATATCATCATTATATTTATATTCTAAAGACGAAATACAAAGAATCTAGGTGAACCTGAAATCAAAAGAAGGAATAAGCCAATGCAAGGTGTTGACAATCATCTCCACAGTTGCATAATCAGCTGCTGCAGTGTCTGTCATGTGAGTATGCTGAACCTGAATTGCAATCAATTATTAATAAATTTAAAAAATGAAGAAAATGCATGAACTAATTGAAGATCAACAATAAACAGCCGGAAGATTGAAATTTTCAAACCTTCACAGCAACTTTTTGTCCATCGTATGCGTCCGGGCAACGTGAACCTGAGCTAAAGAAGCACTTGCTATGGGGGTAGGATCAAATTCATCAAAAAATCTGTATTAAAGCTTCCATTAGCAATGTAATATTAATGGCATAATGGAACAAAAAGTCCCTAAACTATCAAATTTAGTTTCATAGGTCCCTAAACTATTTTTTGTTTTAAAAAGCCCTTTAAGTATCAAAATTTTATTTCACGAGCTCCCTCAAAACGAAAATTAACAGAATTTTTCAATTCACCGTAATGGTCATATCAGCTTTATTTAATTTTAATTATATACAACAAAGATTTTTCATAAGTCATTTTAGGTGTCCATCACCTGAAGTATTGGAGTTAGCACATACACATCTGGATACTAAAAAAATAATGCACATATTATTTAACGGAACCATTAAGATACATCGAAAAATTCCGTCAATTTTCATCTCTAGAGCTCATGAAATAAAATTTCAAATACTCTAAGGAATTTCAAAACAAAAAATAATTTAAGGATTTATCGAACAAAAGTTGATAGTTTACGATCACTTACTTCATCGTGTGTTCCTCCAAGCTCTTTCTTGAAAACTTCAAGTATTTGGTCATATGATGAAACTGGGCATTTGTTCAACATTGATTTCCTCATTATCTGTACATATTCATCTGGCACCAAGTATTCCTGAAAAAAAAATACAATTTCATGAATTTCTGCATCAAGCATTACACTCTAAAAAAGTGTAACATTTGATTAAAAGCGTACCAGTTGACTAATATGCTGACCTAGCTTGATGTATATTCCACCATTTGTGAAGCAAAGTTCCTGAAGCTTATTTGCACTTCTAGTGTGAACTTCCCGTTTAGCCCTTTCCCTTTCTATGCTGCCATCCGGCAGTCCCCAGAGGGAGTATTCATAATCTAACAAGAAGAAAAGCAAGACCGTCAATCTTCAAAAGGTTGTAAATTCCAACAGGAGCCAAGCTGGAGAGACAACAAAAAGCATCACTATTAATTTTTCGAATATTGTGCACCAGTCCGATTTTACAAAAAAAAAAATTCAGATCTATAAATTTAAATAACAAATCACCTTCATGATTTTTTCTAGCAAGTTTTTTTTTTTGTAGCCCAAGGGGATAACAATGTTAAAAGTTGGACAAACAAATGGTAAATTTCATAAATTGATTGTTTTTTTGTCAATAAAATCAGTTTAATCTATGTTGATCCTTTGGACCCTATTGCACTAAAAATCTTGTCTATATACTTTTTAAACACTGATCTTTCTCATGCTAAATGCTATTTCCTCGTATTTGAAATATTTAAAATAGGGAGTTATGAGAGTCTGTTCGAACTATTCTCAGGCATTGCTCCAGCCAGTCTGCAAGTTACCTGTTTCACTCTCTATTCTCTTTATCTTTTTTAAGCATATGATATGGTCTTCTCAATTTCTACCAATAGGCTAACTAACACATCTGCAACTCATTAGCTAACATTGACCTATATTCCGATTTCAAATTCATTAAAATTGCATTTATTGACAGATCACCAATCGCTGATATCAAATTCAGTTACTAGTAAGGTAGATTAGGCAACAATTTCCAGTGTTGGAGAACTTCCAATGATTTCCTAGGCATCTTTTTTTCTCATTTTGATGAGAGAAACAATCCATAGCCAGAAATTTAACTAAACGTGAATCTTCATTTAATCGAAATAGATAGAAGAAGATGCGTCGTTAAGCCAAAATTGCACACTATGATAAGCTTAGTTTATTAACAGTTAAACGAAACTGCTTTAACAAATAAAATAAAAACCTAACGTAGCATGAAACAGCTTCACAAAAGTGAAATAAAATGAAATGACATTAATCGCACCGTAAACGATAGTGGAGGCGGTGACAGCATCACGGAGGAGACGGGTGGGGACGGCGGTGGCTAGCTTAACTGCTGAAGCCGGGTCGTCTGAGTTCGCTATCGCAACGGCGCCTGCGCCGGCTCCTCCCGCCGCCGTAACCGCCAAAAGTAGCTTAGTTTTCGACCGCCAAAAGGATCTGGCAGCCATTCTTCTCCTCTTGGGGAATTTCAAAGGAGAAAATGAGGAACTGTGATTCTGTATCGTGAGCACCAAGACTTCCTACAGCTCACCAATTTTAATGGTTGATTAAATTTTTGTCACCCGTCCCAAATTATAGGGATAGTTGCATTAAATTCTGCATCCCCAAAACTCCTCCTTATTTTAATTTTAATTTTAATTTTAGGGTACGGTTTCAAACTCTAAAAATTAAAATAGTTTTTATAATTTTTTATTTTCAAAGTTATTTCTCAACAATATTTAAAAAAAAAGTGATTTTAAAAGCTGGTTTGTAGAGTTTTAAAAAAACACTTTTAATGTCTGTTTAGTGTAAAAAAAAATAGTATTTCCTCTTTTCCAGAAAGTTTTGCATACTTTTCTTATTGGGACGTCTCGTAATACTTTGCCCACAAAAAAAAAAAACTCCTTACTAAATTTCGTCCTCACAATATTCATATATTTACATAAAATATCATTTTTTTGGGACCCACCCATACACTTAATAAACTTACTTTATTTATTTTATACATAAAAATTTACAAAATTACCCTTCAACGCTCCACTTAATATACATTTTTCTTAATCTTTGTGCTATAAAATTGACGCAAAGTATTCGAAAGGGGGAGTACGTGAACTAGTCTTAATTTCAATGATAATTTTAATAATTTAGGTGTAATTTTAGTGATAGTTTGTTCATTTAATGCAATTCTCAATTTAATTGGATTAGTTTTATCTTAGATGTCCATCGCAGTGATTTTAAAATCGGATCGACCGTGCGGCTTCAACCGTTAAACCGAACCGTCACACGAACCGTCCCAAACCCCGAAAAACCATTTTTATTGGTCGAACCTATTAAAACCTGGCCAAAACCTAAAAAAATCCGGTTCGACCGGGTTTTTTTTTTTTCTTCAAAACATATAAACCATCAATTTTCCAATTGCCTTCAACCAAATCACTAATCTGCACGGCGGCGTCAGCGTCGGCCATGCTCCTCCGTTCGGTTGCAAGAGATTTCATCCCCGACGAGCTCCAGCATTACGTCTTCGTCAAATTCCAACAATGCCTGACCAGAAAAATCAACCATTTCACGCAGTAGAGCTCTACATCGGCACGATTGCAAACCCTTCCACCAAGAGATTTAGGGCTTTGCTCCCAAAAAAGAGAATAAAATCTTCGCTTGCTTTTTGGGGAGGCCCAAGAAATTGTGGATAAAATTTGTAAATTTTCAATTGAAATGACGAATGATTAGAAAACTACACCGCGATGCTCGATCAAAAAAAAAAAAAAGAAAAGAAAACTATAATTGCGGTGTGAAGGAGATGAAACCATATTCTTGGAAATTGTGTTTTTGGCTTTTCTCCGGATATGAAAAACCAATTTAGGTTTCAATTATTAATATAATACATTATTTCTATTGGGTCATGACCGCATTAGACATTTTATGGGCCATGACCACAAAAACATAGCCTAGATATATAGTACATGGACTAAGTTTCTTGAGCTGCGTCAGATTTTTTTTTTTTTTTTTTTTTTCGATTGTTTTCTATTTTTTTATTTGTGTAATCTCCTCCCAATATAATATGTAAAGTATAATTGTATATACATATTATAGTAAGTGTATACTTATTTTATATTGAATTTATAAGATATATATTTAATTTTTTATAGGTGTATATACTTATTTTATTTTTTTAATTAAATATAGAAAATACTGAAAAATAATTAGACAGAAATCAATTCAAATGGTTGAACCGCCGGTTGAACCTATCCCCGACTGATTGAACCGTGATCGACGGTATTCTGTCTTGGATTCGATCACCTGCTCGATTTTGAAAAACACCGTCCATCGGTTTGAAAAAGTTGATGGAAAGAAAATATACTATGTCTAAATTTTATAATTTATATATGTACTTAGTTGCAACTTAAATCAACACCTTTAATTGAATTCCAGTTTAATTTAGAATTTTGGATTATTTCAAATAAATTACGAGCTTTAATTTATTGTTGTAGATTAAATTTCAGGACAATTTTTTTTTATGCTCACGTGTAACATAGCTCGCCAATGCAGCATCTCCTTTTGCAAATTAGTGTATCAGACAAATCCCTATTGTGTCATGTAGGCAAGTCATCACATTTTGTCAAAAAAAAAAAAAAATCTATCCTAAAGTTTAATTTATAACAATATATATCATTTGTTTGCAATAATTTAAAATTTTATGTTAAAGTGCAATCAATAAAATGTGATGGTTGGATTTACAATTAAATCTTATGACAGTATATAACTGTACAAAGAAAAATAATTTGGTAATTTAAGTGCAAAAACAATGATAGTTCTATAAAGTCACTGAAATTGGTAAATATATTTGATATTCACAGAAAATATTTGAAATATAATGTTGGAGTATTGGTTGGACAAATTCTTACGAAGGAGGTATTGATGATTTTAAATATAAATCATATATTCGAATTTTTTTCAAATTTATTATAAAATAATTTTAAAAAAAAAATACTTGTGCTTCCGTAATATTGTAATTAAGTTTGTAGTTAAAAATGGATAAAAAATGTTTAATCAATTAAAAGAAATTACTTATATAAGACGAGTTTATTATAAAACTGAACATAATATAATATGACAATGTTAACATTTTGAAAGGATGAAGGTTCATTCGTACTAATTTGTATAGATAATTTTTTGTCTTAATCTATTTAAAATTCATTTTGTCAATTTATATAAGTAACTAAAGATGTTTTGTTAGGCTCCAGCTAAAATTTGAATCCTGCAACTCTTCAAGGCTGCAACAGCAATCTATATTTGAAGTAGCCCTCCTCGGCGTCGTTTTGCGTCGTTGCTCGCTTCATCGCGAATATGAGGTTTAATTTCGACATGGCAGAACCCGACGGCCACCGGTCTCCAACGCCGCCGCCGTCAAATTCAACCCCGAAGGCTGAGCTCCAATGGTTCCCTCTCCAGAACCATCCGCTCTTCTCCTCTGCCGCCGCTACAGCCACTCCCGCCACCGCCGAAATAGTGCCCCCAAATCTCATGGCCTGGGATGGCGATTCTCGGCTTTATATGTGGGATTTGAAGAAGAAATGCCTCCACCGGATCTCAATTCGGCTGGGTGAACCCGACCCGACTTCCATTCTCGCCGCTTCGCCCTCGAAGGTTTTTCCATTTCTCTTGCTGTTTTGGGTTTTATTAAGTATGTTTTGTGTATGTGAACTTCATTGGCATGAGGTAATGTGGCCTTAAGAGGGGTTAATGTAATTATGCATTTTTTAAAGCTGATTTCATTAGTATTTCCTACATTTGGTGCATTATAAAGGGAGTATTTGCAATAAGTTATGTTTGAGGAACTGATTTGATTTAGTGATTGTGAGTAAAAACATGCTTAATAGTGAAAGTGATGATTGTTTGCAAAATTTGTATAAAGTAGATGCTGAGTGTTTGGTAAAAGATTTGAATAGAGTAAAATGTTAGTGAGAAGTAGAAGCATACCTGTCTTAGCGTTTAGATTATGGGTGATTATTTTGAAGCCACTCAAATTTAAGTAGAATCATTCATTTGAAATCACTCAAAGTTACTTCTACACAAAATTATAGGTGATTGTAATCACTTATTATTTTTCAAAAACACCCCCAAGTTATCATGCTTTATTTTATTGATGAGAAATTTTGTTTTAACAACAGGAATAGAAGATTATAATGATCCATTACTTAGATAGGTTTCATGTTTCAACATTCTGACATCTAATATGTTGTGTGAGAGTGGCAATGCAATGCTATAGAAAAATGAATGTGCTACGTCTATACTTATTATGGTCTCTTACAGGTGTTGCAAGCAGAAACACCGTTGAATTTTGAGGTCAATAGGATTTCCATTAACGGAAACAGAACAGCTCTTCTCTTAATTGGATTGGACGATCTACGTGTTATTTACCTCTATGGACGCTCTTCGGTGGAAGAAAATACCATCATTTGTCGGTATGTAAACATTATGTGTAAAGTGTCCACCTCTTTGCTAAATAAAATTCTGTGTGTACACAAAAGCTTATGGATCATGTAAGACTGCTGAGACATGTAACTTCTTTATATTAGGTTGATTTGTAGCCTTAATCATTTTGTTGAGACTTATTCAATTTACAAGTTAGGTGTACCTAGGTAATAGGTATGAGCAAAATTGACGCTATCGCCACAAAGAAAGTATTCAAAACCGATTAGAATCCCTTTGTGTATTGACTCATTTTCTCTTTCTGATGTGTCATTTTTCCTTGATTGTTCCCATTTATGATTTAACAAGTACAGGTAATCAAGTTTACCAATCTGTTGCCTTGAATTTGTCAGGACACATTATAGTTGCGTGTTTCATTTGGTTAGAGTACATTTAGTTTGGGATTTAGAAATCTGGGTTTCAAAATCTTGATAAATAATAGTAATGTGTTTTTGTTTGTTTTGAGATTTAAATATGATAGGATATAAATTTAAGTCAAACCAATGTGTAAGAATGTCTGATGTTGTATTATTATGTTATTGATTGATGATCGTAATTGTATATATATCTTGATTGTGTGATAATTAGTGTGTTTTATTGGAAGTTGCAAAAGTGAGAGTAAAAGGTGTGAAAAGTGATAAAAATAAATAATAATTAGAATAATAAAGATCCTATGGGTAATTGGAGAAAGTGTGGTGTAGAAAAAAAATGTGATTTATGGGGTTAATAGGTATTTAGGGTGGATGTATAGGTTTTTAAAAGCTGAATTCTAAAAATCCAAAGTAGAACTTGATTTAGATTTCAAAATCTTAAATCCCGGTTTTCAAATCCCAAATCAACCATACCCTTAATGTTGTCCATGAATTTACAATGTGACCAGATTATTTATCCAGCATCCTAAGCTCTTGATCTGTGATTGGCTAGGAATAAAGTAGTTCTGGCATGCACTGAGTTTCTGATTTCGTCTATTTTTTGGATAGTTGAATATATGGTTTCTATAATATTTGATGATGAACCTTTTGAGGTTCCTTTGATAAGCTGCAACATGCCAATTAAAAGAGTACATGCTGGTTTGTAAATTTATTTGGAACAGATTGGGAATACACTGTTATATTCTAAACTTTATACAGGACTGTCTCGATTGGGTCAGAAATTTACTTCAGCAGAAACAACTTCATACACATTCTGCAGATTTCTTGGCACCCGTACAGTGATACACACTTGGGAATCCTGTCATCTGATTCTGTTTTTAGGTATTACTTCTTTGTTCAACACATATCTTGAAATTTTAATTAATATTTGATACTTGCTTAAATCAATTTGTTTTATGTGGTTCCCATATTCTCAAACATTGTGAAAACTAGGACTCTGTTTATTTTTTATTTATTTTCTGAATACAACTTATCTGGAGCTTTTAAAAAAAATATTGTCATTAGTAATATTCATCATTGCAATTGACTAGAAAAGTTACGTTACTTTGATGTCGCCCAATTTTATTAAGACATTCTTGCATAGAAAATCTGTTTTAAGTATCCTTCAATGAAGGAATCTTCAATCTCGCATGCTGAAGTTATCCATGAAAGAATCTGTAAAATGTATATTCTAATAAATAAATTGCATTTATATCCAAAAATATCTGAACATTGTTTGCAGGATATTTGATTTGTCTACAGACAATGGGCAACCAGAGCAGGAATATTACTTACAACCTAGCAGTTCCCAAAATGCTTCAGCAATACGCCCTGTTGATTTCTCTTTTGGTGGGGACCACCTGTGGGATAAATTTAGTGTAAGAGGCTACTCTTTTACTGCCTGTCTAGTATCGATTCTACCGAATCGTAACATAATATTCAACACTTTTTAAACTTCTTATTTTGTGGACTCCTTTAGTGGTTTTTGCCCAGTTTTTACTTGTTGAGATTTTTGAATTCAAATCTTACCGAAGTTAAACTATCTTATTAGGGTATGTTTGTTTTTGGATTTGAGTGGATTTCAAATTCATTAGGGTGTATTTGATGAATAGTAAAAGGTGTAGTTAGATTCTGTATATGTTTGAGAATGTGGATTTTGTAGGATTTGATAGGGTAAATTTTTAAAAGTATGTGATAGATGATTGATTGTGTGTTGAAAATTGTGTAAGTAGGAAAGAGAGAGAGTGTTTATGGTAAAAAAGGAGGAGAGAGAGTGTTGAGTTGGGTAGATAACAATTAAAACGTGGGCCATAGATGTTTGATAGTGTATTGAAATTGTATTTGTAAAAAGTAAGATAGGTTAATTATAGCTATTACAGGGTAGAATTTTAGAGGATTCGAAATCCTCTATCAAAATTCGGATAAACAAACATGGCTTTGAATTTGAAATAAAGAAAGTGCGGTGGGAAGCTGTAAACAAACATGCCTTTAGTGTTCCTTGATTGGGAAATTTTATTCGCTTAGTCCCTCTTCCATTGTTTTAATATTTATTCCTTTTCTTTCGCTTGTCTTCTATTGTTTTCATAGTCAATATCTGGTTCAGAATTGTTGCTTATTATGTCTTCTTCATATGTCAATTTACATTTTAGATTGTGGGGATATATATGTTTCAGGATCGAACTGCTAATCTTAAGACATTGGGATTTTGACATATAGGTCTGCACTAAATTCAATGAATAAATAAGATCTTGAAGTGGAAGCATTTGAATGGAAATATATGTGAGGTGGACTAGGCCCAAATGCTGTGCTAAAAGCTATATTTGTTATGAGTGTATTGTGCTTACTGAATTCCTATGCCACCGATTCAAACAGTTTAAGTTGTTTGTGAAAGTGTCATCAAGTTTTTTGAACTGTAACTCCGTGCCCTACAGAAAAAGCACATGGCTGAATTTGAAGTTTACAAAAACCAGTATTCTGTAGAGTAAAATGACCTGAGATTTGCTTCTGAAATAGTTGCCTTGACATAAAAATTAATTTAATCAATTTTGTAATGACTGGTTAATATCTATACTTGAAGTTAATGGTTTTCCCCCGGTAATCATCTTTTTTTTTTGTACATCTCTGAGTGTAAATATCTGATCTCTGTCGTTTTTCAATTCTTTGTTAGTTACAAGAATCTAATCTAGCCTTGTTATCTTTCTCAATTTTAACGTAAATAGTCTAGAGGACATGCTGACATAGTAGACATCATGAACACCTTTATATCTTTAAATTAAATTTGTATATGGAGATGAAAAGTCTGATGATGTTGCTCATTTTTCAGGTTTTTATCTTGTTTAGTGATGGATCGACTTACATAATATGCCCAGTTATTCCTTTTGGAAGGTAATTGATATTGCATATTCTTTTGATTATTCTTTTGGCTATTTGAAATTTAGAAATCTCAAATTTCTTTGGGAATGGTCCTGTGTGACCGAAAAATCATTTCTATGAATGTTGGCTATTAAAGTTTTTTCCTGCTGATCTGTTGTCTGACTATGTCAAGTTTCAGTTGGATATACTTTTTGGTGATGCTAATGCTGCCTCCCAAATCTTATGCTAAAAATATTACAACCTGGATTTCAAAATCTTTATAAATACTAGTAGTTTGTGTTTGTTTTGAGATGTAAATAGGGTATGATATAATTTTATGTCAAATCAACATGTAAGAGAGTCTGTTGTTGCATTATTATATTATTGTTGATTGTTGGTTGTACTTGTAATGATCGAATGATTACAACATAATTAGTGTATTTTATTGCAAAAGTGAGAATAAAAGGTGTAAAAAGTGATTAATAAAATAAGAGTGGAATTCAAAGATCACATGGGTCATTGAAGAGAATGTGGTGTAGAAAAAAATGTTAGTTATAGGGTTTATAGATAATTGTAGGGTGATGTACGTTAGGTTTTTAAAATTGGGTTCTAAAATCCCAAAATAGAATAGTATTT
This sequence comes from Stenogyne calaminthoides, assembly GCA_037126765.1. Classification (NCBI taxonomy): domain Eukaryota; kingdom Viridiplantae; phylum Streptophyta; class Magnoliopsida; order Lamiales; family Lamiaceae; genus Stenogyne; species Stenogyne calaminthoides. The sequence goes on from JBBCBC010000016.1 coordinate 30,262,640, forward strand.
AGATTTCAATATCCCAAATCCAGTTCATCAATGTTTTTACCAACTTATCTTGTGCCTTAATTCATCAACGTTTATCAGTTCTGATTATGTCTTTTCCTTTGAACAGTGTGTATAAATGGGAATCAGTTTTGGAAATGTATAATGATGCTCGTACATTTGGTCTAAAATCTGCCAATCCAAAAGCTGTTAATAATTCTAATATGGCAATCTCTTGGCTGGAGGCAACATTTCCAGAGTTAGTCCGTGAAGCTGGAAATGGTGGGCAGTTGCATGTAACTAAGGCTAAGCCTTTTGTTTTATTAGACGCATCTGTTTCATTACAGGTAAATTTCATCACTTCAAGTTCATTTAGACCTGAAAATATCTTGGCTCTAATATTTCAACACTAGATTCCACTGTTTAAAGATGGAAGCATATATTAATGTTTTAGTTTCTGGATTTTTGTATCCTTTCTCCTAGTTGATGATAATTACTGAAATATATGCTTCAAAATGCTTTTTGTTTTGTTTTCTTGTTTTTCCTGTGTCTCAATGCATCTTGTCTGCACTAAAGCTGAATATTGTTCAATGAAAACAACTAATACTCTAATATTGTTTAAAACAATTAATACTATTTAAAAATGCACTCGAATTGCACGGTGTACCTGGTGCATACAAGACTTTTTTAACAAAATTTAGTGATCCCTAAGCCTCATTGATCTCCTCCCCCTTCATATAAGAGTATCACTGGGGTGCACCAGTTTTACCATGAAAGTGTGCACAACTAATACTATTCACTGTTCAGTAATACAACTAATCTGTGTTGCACGGGTACGGGTGTGGGGTGCAGATACGATACGATTCGGGTGCGGGGATTCGTAGATTTTCAAATTTTTAGGATACGATACGGCCAGGATACGTCAATTTTTTTAATTTAATTATATATATCACCTGTAATAATATTAAAAAATTTACAATAATGATATATAACACATGTAATAATATCAAGAGTATTTAAAACACAAGTACTAATATCAAGGAATTCATCCCATAAGTAACAAAACAACAATTAAATCAAATATCATTAACCTATACAAGTCATAAATCATAATAAAAGATTAATAAATTTTAATATTTAATAAGTTTTAGGGTGTGTCCTTCAAATTATTAGTAAGTTTTAATTTTTTTTTTTAAAAACCCAAAATTTAATAAATTTTACAAAAAAAATCTCGATACGTATCCAATAATAAAAAAATTAAAAAAAATTGGGATTGGCCACGTGGCGAATCGGGTGCGAATCTCACCCGAATCGCACCCCAGGCGAATCCGATACTGCATACTGTTTATTTTTTAAGAATTCGTGCATTAGAACAACTAATATTGACCAACTAATATCTTATAATAAAATAACTAATACCATTTAAAAATGCACTTGAGTTGCACGTTGCAACTTGCAAGCGGTGCATAGAAGTATTCCCCTCATTAAACATTTCCCTACCCTAGTATTAATGACATTATTTTCAGGGGCCTCTGCGTAAAGTGAGTCATCGCTTGAGAGACGATTCTGATGGTCAAAAAGGAGTATTCGAAGGGCGTGCAGTCAGTTTTCTCTACAGTTTAGTCGGCAAAGATACAATTCTCGTGACCGCATGGAGCGGGGGGCAGTTGCAATTAGACGCTTTAGCGGACGAAATTCAGCCCGTTTGGAAAATGGGAAACCCACCTCGCATTTGTGTTGATTCATTTGATCAGATACTTGCTACTGCTATGATTTGTGAATCTGACCCTTCTGCTTTGAAAATCGATCAGCCTCCTTATGATACTGCTTGGTTGGGGGTCCCACCCCCTTTACTGAGGTTGGCTAGTGTGGATTTAGCTTTGCCTAATAAAAATACTTGTCTTATTGGTATGATTTCAGACCCTCTTCTACCTGAAAGAATCTTTTGTGTTCATTCTGGAGGTATAGATTCGATTGTTTTGCATTTTCTCCCATTTACTAATCAGACAAGTGGGAAAGAAGAGCCAATGAGAACTCCATCTGTGCATTCTGTTCTTAACACGTGCCCGGGGGACCCACACTCACCATCACCTCTCAATGGTTTCCTAGCTTTATCGGATTCATTTGGAAGTTCGTGGATTGTGGGACTCACCTCTTCTAATGACTGTATGGTGCTACAGATGGAGAGTCGGAATTTGTTGCTTACAGATGTTTTTGATAAGATTAAGGAAGTACTGATGACCGATGAAATAGATGATGTAAAAGATGTGGAGACTCCCACGATAATCAGCAAAGAACTTCTTAGTGGACCTAAGACGGTTCTAATGCCCCCTTCTGCTCCAAGTTTACGCTCGATAACTGCTGATTCGATTGAAGGGCGATCCACGCTTCATCAGTATTTCAAGCTGTTTCATGAAAATTATGTGGAGTATGCACACAAGGTATGCTTTATCATGTAACTAGTAAAATAGTTTTTTTAGTCCTGTATATTACCCTTATTTTGATTTAAGTTCTATCGATTTTCATGAATTGAAATTGTCAACTTTTTGACATTTTGGTTGGTGACCAGCTGTAAGAGGTGAAACATTTGATTGACCAATCAGATGTGGACAAAATCAGACTCTGTCACTTCACTGTCAACCGAATGTTTCAACTCCTAGAGATGGTTACCGAACCAAAATGTCGAAAATTGAATGAATATTTTCAATTCATGAAAGTAGAGAGGACTGGAACCAAAATAGGAATAACATACAAGACTAATATTAATATAAAGAATCGCCTTGTAACTCAGATTGTGTCTAATTTTAGTGTTAATTGAAAGTTACATGAATGTTGGTGTTAATTTTGGTCCATAAGGACCAAACTGAAAAATCATGACTAAAATTGGACACTGCCTAAGTTACATGACAATTCTTGATATTAACTCTCTAATGTTTCAAAAATCTTCTGCTTTACTATGGGTAGCAGCACATGGCTTAATAATCTGGAGAGACGGAATCATACAACATACTACCTTGAACTCTAGTGGATTTTGCTATTTATGCATAAACATTTATTTATCCCCCACCATTACATCTCATTAATTAATTTTCTTGAATTTAAAATGGTATTGTTGTGTTGTCTGTAGGTGCACTTTGAACTCCAGCATCATGCACCCCAGTTGAAAAAAATAATCGATAGCCAACATTCTAAGTTAAAAGAAATGCAGCAGCAAATTTTGGAAGTTGAAAAGAAAAAGGAAATGATAGAGGATCGTATAGATCGAGCAGTCAAACGTCATAGTATTCTAGAAGATCGCTTACAAAACTTGAGGTGCTTGCCTGGATCACACAAAAAACCACTTTCAAAAGCAGAGATCGATTTCAAGTCAGAACTTGGTAAGTTTTTCTCAATTTTAAGAGATTTGGGAATGAGTTTGATAGTAGTGAGGAATGACAAGAGCATGCCTCTAATTATTGGGTTGTTTGGTTGGTAAATAGGAATGACTTTCATTACCATTGATAGTGTTAGGTTTAAATGAAATCTTTAGTAATAAAAATGACAATTAATTAATCTTTTTGTACTAAAAAATATATTATGAACTAACTATCGATATAATTGTAGCTACTAATTTGGAGGCATAAAAATAAATAAAAATTATATATGAATTTATGAAGAAGACACTGATTCATCTCAAGAAGTTGAGGAATGGATCTATGAATTCCATTCCTCACTTTTGGAGAATATCAACATTATTCATGGAATCAAATATCTAAACCAAACACCTCATTTTTATTCCTTTCCAATTCCTCATCTTCAAACCCTCCCGCCATTCATCCCCTTGTTCTTGCATTGCAAGAAAGAGTCTCAAAACCCCGATTCTGTAGTTCTTGTATTTGTTGGGATTGGGAGTAGTGGGCTATATAACTCTACTATCTTCTAACTTAGTAAATACATTAAAATAAGTGGGAAAGCTTCTAGCTACTCAAATACAGTCTGTATTTAGAACTGTTATGAGATGCTCTGCCTAAATACTTTAGTGAAAGTGTATTGTGAAACGTACAGAACGTTTGATTTTATTTTGGGATTGTTTTCTTGGATTATAATGAACTGGGTGTATATTTTAAGAGAAGGGAATAATAATATTTTCAGAGAAAAATCTTTAGTATTTTCAGTGGTGTTAATTGGGACAGTTTTCTCAAATTCGGTTATGCTTTTTAACTGCCTTATTTATGTTGTTCTCTCAGATAATTTTAGTGGATTAGAGATGGATGCATTGCATTCTTCCATTGAAGCCCTGAGTGCAAGGCTGAAACGGCACACGAATACAGTACAGGCTAAGTCCTCAAATAAAGCAACACAGAGAGTAGGAAGAAAGGTTGAAGATGAAGAGATGTCTCAACTTAAAGCTTCACTTTCAAAACTCTCACTCGTAAACAGTGAGAACTCCAAAATGGTTAAACTTGTCGAATCTGCTTTGCGAACCAAGGAAATCAGCGATCGATGATCTTGGCCGTACATGCTGTATGTTGTATTTTTGACGGCTGTGATGTGTTGGGGGCTTCTCTGTATCCCCGCCTGCTTTAAAGAGTAATGTCGAAAAAAGAAAGAAAGGAAAAAAGGCCATGCTTGTTTATTTCTGCACTATAACGACTGCAGATGATTTTAGTGGGACTACTAGTCAAGCAAATTTTGGTGCGGTTATATGTCCATTGAACAAAACATCGACTTTTGTTGGATAAATTATCAAAGTCCTAGGCAATCACTCTAAACAAACTAGCCCTCAAAAAGTATTACTTGTAAATCATTAAAAACTAATAGAATCATGAATGGCATAAAAAAAAAAAAAATTATACACGAGTATTTGTATTTGTAGCTTCTCTGTGCAATGTTTTACTGTGAAATATTAATTAAAATAGAAAAGAGTTGAAAATTCGTGGATCCTGCGTAGGTCGAATCGGGTCAAGTGGATTTTTTTTTTAAAATCGCGCAAAGGCAAAATAGAAAGTTTTCTCTTAAATTGTGTTACTATAAAGATTCATATATGTTATTGCAAGGACATTTATGTGTTATTACGTGATGATGAAAAAACAAATATTTTTACGAATCAATGGTGTAATCTGGTTGATTGATTTTTTACTTACAACAGTTGGTCACAAATCAGAAGAAAAAACGGATAAAAAAACTGAAAGGGAAACAAGTGAAAATAGGGTAAGTGTCGTTTTGTTCATACAAGAACACACCTTTCTCTCAACTGTAACACATTATGATCATATAGTAAATAATTTTCAATATCTTACAAACATATATGTGTACTGAAGAATAAGTACGTGTTTGTCCTTGCAATAACACTAACACATATATGCACTTACAATAACACAGATCTGGGAGCGAGTTTTGTGTAAATTTTATAGCAAAATTGTGTTTTACCCAATTCGACTAGCTCAGAATCCGCGAATTTTTCCTTCTATGTTAATGCGCTTCTCCGTGTGACCCACGAGTCATGTTTCAAGGATCCTTCCTTGCAGTAACACATACATGTACTGACAGTAACACATGTTGTTTGTCTTTATAGTAATACAAATCTTGAAGCGAGTTTTGTTGTTCTATATTTACGTGAATTTTAAAAAAATATCCGTTCAACCTGATTCGATCCGCACAGAAACTGTAAAATTTTTGCTCTATGTTAATTATGTCTCGGGGGCCATATTTCATATAAAATTTTGTCATATTTTAATAATTAAGTAACCACTCATATTTTAAATACATGAATAATAAAAATAACTAATAACAAATACTTTTACCGTGTTTATTATATTCAATGGACAGTCTCTATATTATTTTTTTCAATAAATTTCTCGTGAATCTAGGCTCATATAAACACTCCTTTACGAATATAATTACTATGCATATGCAATATTATTATTAAAAAAATACTTGATTAATTAAGAAATAATAATATTTCGTATAAGTAACAATAATATCATATAACAATAACATACGAAACTGTAATGATACTTGGAAAATGAAAATTCATTTAAACTTGGATTCACAATATTTTTTTTACCAAAACAAGAACATTATCAACAACATGCTACTTGAAATATACTGACAAGTGTTTCTTAACAAATCATCAAATTAATTACGTAGTTATAAACTTATAATCTATCGCATATTAAATAGTATTGGATAGTATCGTGTTTGGAGATCCGCTTACAACTCATTTTATTACATGAATTTGTCTCATTCCTTATCGTGATGCGATTCGCCACATCATCATAATTATCTATATTTAGTATTTTAGTTAATAAATTATTTAGAATATTCTATTAAAATATTTCTTTAATTTATTTTCATATTTATCTTATTAGGCTCTTAAAGAACAAGTTAAAAATTTAAAATTTAATATTATAATTATAAATAGAAGTCTTATGAACTTTTTATTATTCAATTTATTATTAATAATATTATTATTTTCAGGAATATTTCAGTTCCATCTTGCATCTCATTGTTCCAAGAAACAAAGTGCTTAAGTATTAAAGAAAGTTAGTAAGGTGTTTCCTACGTCAGTCAGGATGTCGTATTGACTGACAATAGTTATAATTTACAATTGTGCCACATGACAGTACTCTATCGTACTAACATGTCACATATTATACTTATTTAATATCTTTAAATTATTTTTTAAATTTACCATCATGTCATTTTTTACAAATTATTAGAAATCCAAAACAAAAGATGGATGAAATTAGATTAAATGAAATTGATACATCTTCTTCCCCCAATTTTCTTGAGATATGTTCTAGAAAGAGTAACTCAATCAATAATAGATCCTCAACCTAGCGCAGCAATTTTAACATGCCTAATCCCGCTCTTTGGCAAGCTTCTTTTGATGCCTTCTTTAGACTCCTGACGAAGTACTGCATCATTAAAATTTAAATATGAAAATATACTGAAATCAATGAATAAAGAGGTAATTGGCTCAGAGGTAATGAGCTCGATGCTGAATTTATCAAATATATCTCAAAATTCTTTACAGCTAAAGCCATGAAAATTGCACAATTCCACAATACAAATTTCAGAAATTAGGGTTATTTTTTTGTTAAATTAGTTATTCTAAAAGGGTTTAGAACTTATTTTTTGTCAAATCGTTCTCCTTTCCTTTCTCAAAATTGCCCCTGTTTTCTTTTTCTTCGCACAACTTATGTCAAATCCCTCTTTCTTTCTTTCTCAGATTCGCATATTTTCTTGTTCTTCGCACAGTGCTTATAATTCTCCCATCCCTAATTTATTAATTCTTAATGGTATTTCAAAAACTTTAAAACATATTAAGATTATACTGGTGACGTTCTCACTAATTGAAAATCGCGATCTTAATTTGACGAACCCAGGAGATAGCGGTGGTACTGTGGCGGAGATAGCGGCTGATTATCAAAAAGAAAAAATTGTTTTGTTCTTAGCTCATGAGGAAGAAGAACGTTTTTCTTTTTCTTTGTGACTCACGATAGAAGAAGAATGAAAACCGAAGGAAGAATGAAATATCCTCTAAAAAAAAGAAGAATGAAATATATACTTACTTTTTATCAGTGTTTTCATAACCGAACCGGTGATCGAACCGGACAGACCACCGATCAGCGGTTCAACCGGTCGGATCTGTTCCACCGGCGGTTCAACCGTTGAAATGATCCCTACTTATTTTTTTTAATATTTTTTATATTTAGTTAAAAGAATATATACACACTTATGAAATTGTGAAATTTAAATAAAAAAGTTCAAAAATCTTAACACAATTAATAATTATTTAAATTTACATAAATATTGTTAATTTATCATTTATTTTTATAAAATTATAATTTTATCTCTTTTAATAATAATAATTATTTTTTAAAAAACTAGTGTAAGGAATAAATTTTCATTTCCATCATTAAAGTTATTTTGTTTCTAATAAAAAATGTAGAAATGAAATTTTGATTGTGGGGAACAGTGTTTTCATAACCCAACCGAAGATCAAATCGGATTGGGCACCGGTTTGCGGTTCAATCGGTCGGTCGGACCGGTTGAACCGACGGTTCAACCGTTTAAATGAATTATATATAATTTTTTTCAATATTTCATATGTTATAAATAAAATAAATTGAAACATTTATACCTAATTTGTGTAATAAGAGTATAAGATATAGTAAGAAGAAGAATGGACGATACTCTAGCGTGAATTGTACATTTCACAACACTAAACATATTTTAATATTTTTTATATGTAATTTTGTATTTGTTTTTTTTGAAAATATAAATTGAAGATGAATATTGGGTATGGGATTTGGATAAAAAGAGAGGAATAGAGAAAGTCAAGAAAAATGGGGGAGGACGAAAGAAAATAAGAGGAGAGAGAGAATGAGACCAATTAATATTTTTATTTTTTATTCACACTAATAATAAAATCAGTCACTACATATCACAATTAAAATAATAAAATCAGTCACAACATATCAACTGCACAGTGCACGTTCAGATTTTTTCTCTTTAATTTACAACAATTCGATTCTCCTCCTCGGGATAGCTTCACCTTCAGAATCCAAATGCAACCTCTGAAACCCTTCTTTTCATTTTCTAGAAAATTCATTCCTCCTTTCAACATTAACTCTCTCACCATTTCAATTTTTGTTCATCTTCTCCACCATTTTTCTCATATTTTGATACCAAAATTCTCAATTCCCTTCTTGATTATTTTTAACCTCTACACAAGTGAATTTAAATCACTTTCCCATATACTAATATACACTGCCATGTTTTCTATATTGAAGAAAGCAGTTACTATTCGAGAAAAACTTGGAAGAAAGCATACTTTTGGGGAGGACGCCGCCGATGTGTGTGGATATGCGGACGAGACGACGACGCCATGGAAGGAATGATTTTCTCTGCAGCTGCACATATCTTTGTTCTAGATTTTGAGTGAAAAAGTGAAAAAGGACCGGTTCTAGCGGTTCACCGGTTTACCCGGTTTGAGCGGTTTTTTCCGATTCTCAGCGGTTTTATACGGTCTAACCGTAAAAACGGTTCTCTGGGGTTAATTGGACCAATTACCTGGCCAGTTCCCGGTTGAACCGGCCGGTCCGGTTTTGACAACACTGCTTTTTATAAAAAGTGTTATAAAGGACAAATTTATAAATTGATAATTGTATATTTTAAATTATTTAATTTATTATAAAAGTATAACATTACGACATAAATCGATATATAGAACGATGTAGTACGACACATAGTACAACATGTTGCAGATCATTAAATTTAAGGCTTTGAATTTTAAATCTAATGACTTAAATTAACTGACTATTGTCAGTCAGTACGACACTTTAACTGGTAAGAAACACCCTAGTTAGTATTCATTACCAAATGACATAAAAAGAAAATTTTCGTTTAAAATTTTAATTAAGTTTTCTATTATAATATATATATATATATATATATCAAAAATCGCACCAAATTATTAATATAAATATTTAAATATTTTTATTATTAATTCAAATATAATTATGCATGTCACGAGTTCAATTAGTAATTAATTAATAACATTCAATACATAGTAATGCTAATGATATATTTCCCATCGCGGACACATGATTAATTTTGTGTCCACTATTTTATGAGAATGCCACATCATCAATATAATTTTTATAATCCCTTTTTATATTTTTCTATATTCATTCTTTTTCTATATTTAATCATCTTTTCATGTAAATTGAAAAATATTTTTTAGTGGTAGAAATTTAATTTAATATTAATGTTAATAATTCAACGACGTAGCCTTTATTATTATTAATTAATAAATAAAACGATCACTCCTATTTACTATATATTTACATGGAAAGAAAAATCTAGGATTTGTGATAACAAAAATAGGAATTGAATTCCTCAATATATAATAGGACATAAGAGTGATTATCTTGTGAAATATTGCATATAAAATATATATGCAATATAATATATTTTAAGTAAAATTTATCAAAATTTGCGGGTCATGCGCGCCGGCTAGGCGGGTCTATCCTTAATTTCGGTTGTTGACATGATATATATTTATGTAAGGGTATCTTTATAAAATTATGTTATAGTTTAATGGTTTTTGTTTATTGTTTCAATTTTTATTGAGCATATAAGTTTTTTAAAAAAAAATTGTCAAGTTTTTGTGTGCTACTACATCTATGTGTTGCTATATGAAAAAAATATGATATTTATAAAAACAAAATGTATTACTACGTGAAATAAAATTTACTTTATCATTTAAAAAAAATTATATTATCATTCTCCATGTTTACTGAATGGATAAGTAAATGTTACTACTACTTTGTTATACTGAAAAACTTTATATCTTACGTAACACATATTATTAAAACATACCATAGCACATGAATGTTCATAAGATAACACATGGGTCACATGTAACATATTGTAACACATGAATATTCACATAGTATTACGAAAAATATGTATACAGTGTTATATATTACTAAAAGTATGTGTTACTACATGAATAAAAAAGTGTTACCCTATAAAAAAAACGTGTTCCCATATGAACAAAAACCAGTACATGCGCCCTCAACTCAAAATTATAGATTTAAAAAACAACATGAGAAGAGTGCAAAAGGATCTGAAAAACTGCGTTTAGAAAATCGAGAGAAAAAAGAACAAAAGGACTTGTAAATTTGCAAGGATGAGAACATTGAAGAAAATAAAAAGAATATAGAAGAATCTGAATAAAAAAAAAGAAGAAAAAGAGAAAAGAAGGAAAAACTTAGAGAAGCGCGGCCATGAAAACTAACTGAGATCTGGTCCTGTTGTGCGATGCGAGGAAGAATAAGCTGAGATGTTGAATTGCACGGATATTATAATATGCAATATTACATATAATTTTTTGCCAAAACACAAAGACTGTATCTGTAATGTGGCATTGCCACATCATTCCCCGTGTATATATATGATCGCTCTATGTATATAGAATTCTTTGTTATCATTCTCCAAAGAACAAGTATATGCTATATAATTGACAAAAACCTTGCGTGAGACTGTAATGTGGCATTGCCACATCATTTCCCGCGTCTATATATGATCGCTCTATGTATATAGAATTCTTTTTTATCATTAATTCTTGAAAGAACATGCTCTATGTATATAGAATTCTTTTTTATCATTCTTGAAAGAACATGTATATGCTGTATAATTGGCAAAAATCTTGCGTGAGACTGTTGCATAATATGATAGTTGACATATTATTACAAATTAATATTTTTTTTTCACATTATGCTTTTTTTTTATTGTGAGATTGTCTCGCACAAGATCTACTTATAAAAAAGTACCTAAAATAAAAGATTAATAACTATCTTGTTTTATTTTTTGCCAAACAAGACTTTACCATATATAGGTAGACAATCTTTGTATGAGAAAATTACTCTAAGGTACAAAATTTATGGGAAAATTATTTTAAAGTACAATGTGCAAAAAAATTTGCACTTTAGTTCAAACTAGATACTAAAGTGCAACATAATTTTTGCACATTGTACCTTATAATAATTTTCCCATAAATTTTGTACCTTAGAGTGAGGACCCCTCTTTGTATTTGCTTAAAAATAAACCTTCCATAATTTGGCAGACAACTTTATATTTTTAAACCGTGGCGTCCTGGCAAAACCGATTCGGGAGAAAAATATTTCACTACAAAGTCACCCAAAAACTTACAACCAGATACAAAGTGCAAAAAAATTCTACACTTTAGTTCAAATTTGAACTAAAATGCCACGTACTTTAGTTCAAATTTCTGCACTTTGTATCTGGTTGTAATGGTTTACTCAAGGCTTAATTGCGAATAAAATCACCACTTTTTCACAAGTTGCAATATAATCTAAACTTTTGAATTTTGGCAAACAAATCATCACTTTTACTCTATTTTGCAATTTCAACTTCGAGCAGTTTGCTCTCTTGCCCGAAAATTAATATGTACAAAAATTGCACCATCGTCAGTCCAGTAAGCATCCACGTCCAAAAATACTTATTAACATAATAAATAAAAATTAAAAATAAATTTATATAATATATACTAAAAAATAAATTTAAAAAATAAAATAGAAATTAAAAGGATAAAGTAAAAAATGTACAAATAAAATAATTTAAATTAAAAATCAAATATTCATCCTCTTTACATCTTCATTCTCGAGAAAAAAAATTTGATATGCAAAAAAAATTCAATTACACCAAAATCTCTTCATCTTCAACCTAATATTGCCTCCACCGCTGCCCACACCCACACCATCCTACCGTTGCCCCACCCGACCCCACGTTCTTTTCGCCAACGCATCTTCACAAAGTAATCTTAATTCTACAAAAAATTCCAAATTCTCTAAAATCTAATTACTCAAAAAATTTCAACATCCAATTACACTAAAATATGTGTTGCTCCAATTACTCTAAATCAAACTATTCTGTAACTAGAAAAATAAAATAAAAATAAGCTCGCTATATATACCATGCTCCTTTACAAAAAGCGAGCTCCCATTTCGAGAGTCGGGTATGGAGTAGCGTATGTGGTGACCCAGTTCGCATTTCAAAATTGATGAGTGTTGAGGGGAGGGAATATGAATGAAAAATGGAGGTGCAACTAAATTTTTTTTGCATAACCATTTTTTTTTTCGAAGAAGAAGATGCGAAAAGGGTGAGTATTTGATTTTTAATTTTTAATTTTTAATTTTTCATTTTAATTATTTCATTTGTACATATTTTATTTTATTCTCTATTTTATTTTTTAAATTCATTTTTTAGTATATATAATATTAATTTGTTTTTTAATTTTTATTTATTATGTTAATAAGTATTTTTGACGTGGATGCTTACTGGTCTGATGATGATGCAATTTTTGTACACATTAATTTTCGGGCAAGGGGACAAACTGCCCGAAGTTGGAATTGCAAAAAAGAGTAAAAGTGATGATTTATTTGCCAAAATCCAAATGTTTAGATTAGATTGCAATTTTTGAAAAGGTGGTGATTTTATTCGCAATTAAGCCTTTACTCAATCTTGTATCTAGTTATAATTTTTTCATATTTAAACCCTTTCATCAGAAAAGTTTATATTTTTAGAACCTTCCATATTTTTAAACCCTACATCAAATATGGATCAAAATAAAAATTTCCATCGTTAAATGATGTTAATTTTCTAAAATATAGATTTCTATTTTTTTGACCATACATGTTGGATACAAGGACGGACGTATTGGGGGCTGGCCATCTTTCTTAGGACTTGTTTATTACAATGTGAAAAATCACTTTCAAAATTTTAAATCCCAAATTTCGATTTATTTATCACTATTTTAATATATATATAATTTTAAATCCTTCAAAATTCTTATTTATAATACACCTATTTTACTTTTTTCAAACATAATTTTCAATACACTATCAATCATCTATCACACACATTTAAGTTATTATTATCTATCCAACTCATTATAATACACTTATTTTACTTTTTTCAAATATAATTTTCAATACACTATCAATCATCTCTCACACACATTTAAGTTATTATTATCTATCCAACTCAATACGCTCTCTTCTCCTCTCTTACTTTATTATCATCATATATATACATCAATCATTAGTTCTGTTGAGTATTAAAATATACGGATTAAAGGTTAAGATGTGGCTCTTGGATCTTAATAACACAAACAATAAATGAGATGGATGGATTGTATTAATATCTTATGATTGTTTGGAGAGAATAAGTGTTTGAATAATAAATTGACAAGAGTTTTGGTCTCGTCTTTTTGGTCATAAATGACCCATATTTATAGGGTTTGGGAGAGTGGAGCTCACTCTCCCGGATTACAAGTACAAGGAGCCGAAAGTGACCCAGCAAAATATTAAATGCTACAAGACTGATTTGACTCAGGTCGGAGGTCGCCCTAGGCAGGTCCGGATAATCAGAGATTTAGCCTTTGGAGTACACCTAGCCACTCATTACCACTGTCTTTTGCTGACATGTCTCTGATTTGTTGGGATTATACTGGAAAGTATGCTTTTACTTTGTATAATCAAAACCTGAATTTCAGACTTATTTACTGAAATAAATTATTTATCACTGATGCTTTAAATATCATCGAATGTTACATATATTTACTGCATAACTGTTCAATAAATAGTACGTGTTACATTGTAGTTAATTTAGTGATACCAGATCACAGAAGATTAAATTAACAGTCCCTTGTAACCAAAAGTACACCATTCACGACCTAGATGGAAATGAACAATCCATCGTGAAAGGTTGAAGTGTAAGGCTCAGATTGACTTGTCTTGACCAAGAGATTACACTAGTGCATGACTGATGCACTGAATAGGACCTATAGGAGGACAAATTCTTGAACTGAACAAGGAAGAATTAGACCTCGATGGTTCGTTATTTCTTAATCTTCGTCCCTTAAATAGGATCACGGTGGTTGGTAACTATTACTTTGACTTATCATGGGTAGAGAATCAACGAGATTCAATACTTTTTATCTTGGACAATATTATTGGTCACATGTGATTGCTAAGATTTAATACTGGAGAATCGTAGTTTGCACGCTTGTTCGACGGCCCCTTGGGAGGTTCATAAGCTTTATCATACCAAATCTTGCAAGTGGAACTAGTTTCAAAGATGGATAATAATGTTGAACCGCTTCCTTAACCAAGGACAAAAGATATTAATTAATGGAAAGCTATTTCAGTGGCTTGAATTAATTAATGGACTAGATAATCTTAAACACGGGAAATAATAACCGGGAGCCATATTGACTGTAATATGGGTTAAGATGGATAATGCAATATTAATTATGTAGTGGGATTAATTAATATTTATGGGCTTGAATAATATTGTGGCTCAATATTGATAATTCAAGATCCATTGGAAGGTCCAATCTTAATTCTGCTAAAGGCCCCCAAGTAAATTTCAACATAAAGTCCAATAACCGGAAAAAGTGTTTAAAAATAAAATAAATCTTGTTGCATATTTTTTCCATTTTTTTGAAAATTATGGATTAAAAGGGGAGAAAGATTTTCTTTGAATTTTGTTATGGAATGAAGATATGTATTCTTGGAATTCTCCCACTTGGTTATCCATATAGTTATTTTCGAAAATTTTGAAATATAAAAGACAAGAAAGATTTTCTTGATTTTCTTGAAAAGATATTATGAAAGATATGTATTTCTTGAAATACAAGAATATCTCATAAATTTAAGAAGATCCAAATCTTGGAATCTTGATCCCTATATTTTGAAAATTCCATAACAAAGAGGAGTTGAGATTTTTGTGGAATATTTTAATTATGGAGAAAAGAATATATGAGATATATTCAAGATTTCTTGGAGATCAAGAAAAAGATTTTCCCATATTATTTTATCTCAAATTTTCGACCACCACACCTCTATAAATAGGGGATGATTGTTTCATTCCCAAGTACAATTCCATGTGCTGGAAAAATTAGTAAATCCACAAAGGTGGTGCAACAAAGTTTATTTTCCTTTTGTTAATTGTTCGCGAGCATCCTACCACCGGATTGTCGAGCAAGGATTAAAGGAATACTTGAGAAGGTTTCTTTGGTGTGTCTAATCAACGAGGCCATTGCCATTCCAAGAGGTACGCTCACGTTAACTCGTAGTAATTCCGCATTCGTAGGATTTACGTGAACTGTTTATATGGATGATTTGTTTTTAAATTATTATTTGAATTAATATAGGATTAATTCATGCTAGTAATAATTATTGAAATTAAATTTGTATTTAAATATTTATCCTGAATAGATCCGTGCAACTTATTCCCCAACAACTGGTATCAGAGCCTCGGTTTCTGGCTCTGAATTTTTTAAATTGTAATTTAATTCATTTTCATTAAATTTGAAATTGGATAGTAGAATTGCTAGATCTGTTTTGCAGGTATCCAATTGTCATGGAATTTAATGTGTTTATTTATGCATGCATATAAAATTGTGATTTTTAATTCGATTCGTTCGAATTCGTTTTGCCTCGTGAGAAAATTCACGAGTAGATTAGGATTTGTTTGATTTGATCAATGTAATAAACTAGTCTAGATCTAGGTTTATTTATTTTTTGTAAATAAATTATAACCGGATCGAAAACGGAGGCGGAGACGAAGAATTAAAGGATAGATCAAGAACCGTACGCGGACGACGTGCATCGCGCTAGGCGTTGAGCGGGATCGTCCTGGACGCATTCGGGCACGGACGGGCGACACGCACGGGCACACGCGGGACCATGTGTGAAGCAGCTGAGGCGAACGGGCGGGAAGGCGAAGCGCGAAGGGGACGCTGGCGCCGCCAGATCCGCGGTGAGGCGAGGCCGGCGAAATATGTGGATACGCGGGATACGGATACGCTACTTCGCCGAAGTTGCTTTGCCGAGGCATGCCGAGGCATGGGCGGGCGGAGCCTGCCGAGGCGTGCTGAAGCTGCCGAGGCTGACTCGGCCAAGTGGTCGGCCGGATGCGGGAGTGCATCCCGGCTGCGAGCTACTTGGCATGGCGTTTCGAGACGGAGTTCTTTTCGAGACGATCGAGTGGGAGAAATTCAAGACGGCGTTTCTTCAAGATCAAGCCAAGAAAAATCAAACCGTGACAATTGTATAATTTGTGCCCAATATGTTTATTTTTCCGCTTTGCTTGATTTATTGTTGTGATATCTTGTGCCTTATTTAATTTGTTTAAATGTGTTTGCATGAGAATTGCCCAATGAAAAATCTCACTTTTAAAAATTACTAAGTATGTTTAAATAATTAATTGACAATTTTATTCCGGATAATAAAATTGAATTAATTTTGACCTCCATGATTTATTTATTTGTGAATTCTTTTGGAGAAATTCCCCCCACGGGACGGTCAAAAGATAGATTTCACATGAATAAATTCAAGATTGATGATTGTGGATTATTACTAGTGGCGACGATGATCCTTCCCACGAGGCTCGTTCAAAGAGAAATAATAATTCTGTATTTAATCATGGTTATTACTTAGGTATAAAATTGATATGCATATACTTCCCCGAAGTCCCTGTCAATTTTATATTGGTCAAGTGAGAGCCAACTATTAATCTGGATATTAAAGGTTTGCAACTGTTCTTGTTTATAATCTGCTTGAATGTGTTCAAATAATGACCCACCCCACGTGGCTTATTTAAACTGTTTTGAGATGTTGGCTGATACATGTTCATATTTTTTGAGATTTTAATATGATGCATGTGATCGAACCTTGTGATATATTTGTGCTTATGCATATTATTGTTTATTTCAGTTCATCATGTCGCAACCTTTTAATCCACTGTTCAATATACTTAAAGACAATTTGCTTAGTGGTGAAAACTTCATTGATTGGAATCGTAAACTTACTATTGTCCTCACTGCACAAATCCATAACTGGGTTCTCACTACACCTAAACCAGAAAAGCCAAAAGATGAGTCAACTAAAAGGGTTAAGAAAGAGTATGCTGACTGGGAGCGTTCCAACGAAATGGCAAAGTGTACCATCTTGGCTTCTATGTCAGATGTGTTGCAACACCAACACCAGAACGTTGAAAACAAAATTGAGACATCATGACTAGTCTTAAAGCGATGTTTCAACATCGTAACCGTGGGCTGGGCTCGTCAGATCACCATGAGGGACTTGCTCTCTATGAAATGGTGGAGGAACGCCTCGTGAAGAGCACGTTCTCCGGATGATGGCTCACCTTAACAAACTTGAGGTACTTGGCGCTGAATACGACATCGAGACCCAAATCGATTTCGTGCTCCACTCTATGCCGAAAAGTTTTGAACAGTTCAGGCTGAACTACCAGATGAATAATCAGAAGTTCTCGATGCCTGATCTATTGCAAGCTTTAGTCTCGGCAGAGGCGATATTAGGGCAAAAGAGCCGAGCCTTGGTGGCAAATGGACCCTCTTCTTCTTCTAGACCAAGTGGTGGTAAGAACAAGAAAAATGACAAAAGCCACAAGCAAGTGAACTCAAGTGTTGCCAATGGCAAAGAAAAGGCTAAGGGTGGTAGAGGAGGAGCAAGCCAAATAAGGGAAGTGCTTCAATCATGTGAAAAAGGACATTGAGGTCACTGTTCCAAACCCAAAAGGAATGAAAAGAAAGGTAATTCTCACGCACTAGTTGTTGAAACTTGCTTAGCGGCGTATGCCTCCCATTTATGGGTAGTGGATACGGGATCCACTGGATCATGTTTGTTTCACTTTCAGGGGTTCAAGCGGACCCGGTAACTTAGTGAGAGTGAGATCCTCATCACACTGGGCAATGCTATGAGAGTGGCAAAATAAAGCAAAGGAGAAGTGCACCTGTCTTTTGAAGACAGAGTTTTAATTTTAAGAGATGTTCTTTACGTTCCGAATTTTAGAAAGAATTTAATTTCAGTTTCTAAACTTTTTCTTGATGGATATTCGGTTACTTTTTAATAAAGTTGTTACCATTTCTCTTTTGATAAATTTATCTCGGCTATGGAACGTTATCGAATAATCTCTATACAATTAATCGCGGCACACCACTCACTTAAATGCATCCTATAACACATCAATTGTTTCCGAGAAAAGAAAACGTTCATCAGACGTGAACGAGACACTTCTATGGCATCTAAGAATGGGACATATTAATCCAAAGAGGATCCAAAGGTTGGTGAAAGACGGTTCACTGGAGTTTCTCCAAGTAGAACCAATTCCAACCTGCGAATCATGTTTGAGGGTAAAATGACCAAGAGGGCATTCTTGAGCCAAGGAATAGAGCCAAAGAAGTGTTAGAAATCGTCCACACAGATGTATGTGGTCCAATGTCAACCAAAGCAAGAGGAGGCTATGAGTATTTCATCACTTTTATTGATGACTACTCAAGGTACGGTTATATTTTCCATATGAATCATAAATCTGAGACCTTTGAGAAATTCAAAGAATTTAAGGCTCAAGCAGAGAATCATAGGGAAAAACGTATCAAGTCTCTACGATCCGATCGTGGAGGCGAATACCTCAGTGATGAGTTTTTGAACTACTTGTCTGATGAAGGGATTGCATTCCAAATTTAATCGCACTTTAGCCCTCAACAAAAAGGGGTTGCAGAGCGAAGAAACAGAACTCTTTTGGAAATGGTTAGATCTATGATGAGTTTTGCGGATCTTCCCAAGTCGTTCTGGGGTCATGTCTTGGAAACAACAACCTACATTCTGAACTTGGTGCAATCCAAATCGGTTCCCAAAACTCCCAAAGAATTGTGGACCCAAGCGCAAGCCCGCTTTGAGACACATGAAGATTTGGGGGTATCCGCCCACGTGTTGGACAAGGAAGCCGTAGAAATTGGTTCCTCAATCAGAATTAAGGTTGTTTGTGGGATACCCTGAGGGAACAAAAGGGTGTATGTTCTATGGTCCCGAAGATCAAAAGGTGGTAATAAGCATCCACTTTAGATTTTTGGAAGAAGACTATATGAACAAAAGAAGAGCCAGAAGTGAGATTACCTTAAATGAGCTAAGGGGGCTAACCTCGTTACAACTGCATAAGATGACATACCAAACGACACACTTACACAACCGTAACCTCGTCAGAGTGGGAGGGTTGTGAAATAGCCCGAGAGATTCATGGGGATAGGAGAGTCCTCGGACTTGATCCCCTGGTCAAGATGAATCGCACCCATGGACATATGACGAGGCAATCCAAGACAAGGATGCGCTTGGCAAAACAAAGAATGAAAGCCTAAATGGGTTCTATGGACCATAACAGAGTGTGGGAGCTAGTCGAACCACTTAATGGGGTCAAACCCATTGGTTGCAAGTGGGTGTACAAGAGAAAAAGAGGACCGGACGGGAAGGTGGAAACCTTCAAGGCAAGACTTGTGGCGAAAGGTTATACTCAGAATGAAGGGATCGATTATGAGGAAACTTTTTCGTCCGTAGACATGCTCAAGTCCATCCGAATTCTCTTATCGATCGATTCACAAGATCTCGACTTTGAAATCGGCAAATGGATGTCAAGACAGCTTTTCTTAACGGAAGTCTTGATAAAGAGATCTATATGCAACAACCCCAAGGCTTCATTGAAAAAGACCTAGAACACCTAGTTTGTAAGCTCATGAAGTCCATTTACGGACTCAAACAGGCATCCAGAGCTTGGAACCAATGTTTTGATCATGTTATAAAGTCTTATGGGTTTGATCAAAACGAGTTCGAAAGTTGTGTGTACAAAAAGCGTGTCGGAACTGCATTGGTATTCTTAGTACTATACGTAGACGACATTCTGATCATCGGGAACTATATAAAGATGTTATCAGATGTAAGGGCATGACTTTCAAAACAGTTTGATATGAAGGACTTAGGGGAAGCCGCACACATCCTTGGGATCAAGATCACTTGAGATCGCAAGAAAAGGATGATAGGCTTGTCGCAAAGCTTCATACATATACACCGCCTTGAAACGATTCAAAGATGCAGATTCCAAGAAAGGCTTGCAGACCTTTTCGGACATGGAATCCATCTATCCAAGAAAATGTGCCCTAAGACACAAAAAAGGAGATAGATGACATGAAAGGCATTCCATATCGCGCCGGTAGCCGGAAGCCTTTATGTATGCAATGTCAGGACGAAACCAGATATCCGCTTTGTCCGCTGGCATGGTGGCAAGATATCAAAGTAACCCCAGGAAAGAACATTGACGAATGTTAAAAACATTCCAATTATCCGATAAGAACTCGATAGAATGTTAATCTATCGATCGATAGTCTAATCCCCATTGGCTACACGAACTCGATTTCAAATCGACTTTAGATTCCGTAAAATCTACCTCCCAGAGTGTGTTTTGCATGGGGGAGGAGCCATGACATGGAGAAGCATCAAGCAGAAATGCGTCGTAGATTATACCATGGAAGTTTTGAATATGTAGGCGCTATGAGGGCAAAAAAGAAGCGGTTTGGCTCAAAAACATCCTAGTTCCGAATTTGCCTAGCAGAATCACTGTTTATTGTGACAATGCCGGAGTAGTTGCAAATTCAAGGGAACCAAGAGCCCACAAGGCCAACAAACACATTGAAAGGAAATACCATCTTATACGAGATATCGTTAAGAGATGAGATATAGAGGTGACAAAGATAGCGTCTGAAGACAACCTAGCAGATCCATTCACAAAGGGTCCGCCTCAATACATCCGGAGAGACATGTGGAAGGAATGGGTGTCAAGACCGCTTTTAATCTGCTTTGAGTATAAGTGGGATAAATTATTAGGTTGGTGTAGGTGACATTAGATGTCACGTATTAGAAACTACACGAGACATGTTGTAGTATACTTAAAAACAGACTTTGAGTATAAGTGGGAGATTGTTGGGATTATACTGGAAAGTATGCTTTTACTTTGTATAATCAAAACTCAATTTTTGACTTATTTATCAAATAAATTGTTATTCACTGATGCTTTAAATATCATCGAATGTTACATATATTTACTGCATAACTGTTCAATAAATAGTAAGTGTTACATTGTAGTTAATTTAGTGATACCAGATCACAGAAGATTAAATTAATGAAACCTTGTAACAAAAAGTACACCATTCACGACCTAGATGGAAATGAACAATCCATCGTGAAAGGTTGAAGTGTAAGGCTCGGATTGACTTGTCTTGACCAAGAGATTACACTAGTGCATGATGATGCCTTCGAATAGGACCTACAAGAGGACAAATTCTTCTTTAATCGAGCAAGGAAGAATTAGACCTCGATGGTTCGTTATTTCTTAATCTTCGCCCCTTAAATAGGATCACGTGTGGTTGGTAACTATTGCTTTGACTTATCATGGGTAGAGAATCAACGAGATTCAATACTTTTTATCTTGGGCAATATTATTAGTCACATGTGATTGCTAAGATTTAATACGGAGAATCGTGTGCAAGTAGGCTTGTTCGATTTGCACCCTTGGAAGGTTCATAAGCTTTATCATACCAAATCTTGCAAGTGGAACTAGTTTCTGGTATGGATAATAATGTTGAACCGTTCCTTAACCAAGGACACAAGATATTAATTAATGGAAAACTATTTCAGTGGCTTGAATTAATTAATGGGCTAGATAATCTTAAACACGGGAAATAATAACCGAGAGCCATATTAACTGTAATATGTGTTAAGATGGATAGTGCAATATTAATTATGTAGTGGGATTAAATAATATTTATGGGCTTGAATAATATTGTGGCTCAATATTGATAATTCAAGATCCATTGGAAGATCCAATCTTAATTCTCCTAAAGGCCCCCTAAGTAGCCCAACATAAAGTCCAATAACTGAAAAATATGTTTAAAAATAAAATAAATCTTGTTGCATATTTTTCCCATTTTTTCGAAAATTATGGATTAAAAGGGGAGAAAGATTTTCTTTGAATTTTGTTATGGAATGAAGATATGTATTCTTGGAATACAAGATTATCTCATTAAATTCAAGAAATCTCCCACTTGATTATCCATATAGTTATTTCGAAAATTTTGAAATATAAAAGGCAAGAAAGATTTTCTTGATTTTCTTGAAAAGATATTATGAAAGATATGTATTTCTTGAAATACAAGAATATCTCATAATTCAAGAAGATCCAAATCTTGGAATCTTGATCCCTATATTTCAAAAATTCCACAACAAAGAGGAGTTGGAATTTTTGTGGAATATTTTAATTATGGAGAAAAGAATATATGAGATATATTCAAAATTACTTGGAGATCAAGAAAAAGATTTTCCCATATTATTTTATCTCAAATTTTTGACCACCACACCTCTATAAATAGGGGATGAGTGTTTCATTCCCAAGTACAATTCCATGTGCTGGAAAAATTAGTAAATCCACAAAGGTGGTGAAATAAAGTTTATTTTTCTTTTGTTAATTGTTCGCGAGCATCCTACCACCGGATTGTCTAGCAAGGATTAAGGGAATACTTGGGAAGGTTTCTTTGGTGTGTCTAATCAACGAGGCCATTGCCATTCCAAGAGGTACGTTCACATTAACTCGTAGTAATTTCGCATGCGTAGGATTTACCTGAACTATTTATATGCATGATTTGTTGTTAAATTATTATTTGAATTAATATAGGATTAATTCATGCTAGTTGTTGGGAAATTTATAGTTTTGATAAAAGTTCCAAAAACACATGTAATAGGACCAAATGTAATTCTGCTAAATTAATCGATGTTTATATTACCGTTAATAGAATACTAGTTGATAATTACTGTATAGAACAACTGATGTAATTGATAGGTCACATATTGAGGGGGAACCTCAATATGAATAAGTTAGATCTGAAGATCCAAAGAACAGCTGATATCCGACAGGCCAGAATGCTAGAGAAGAACAGAAGATCAGATCGATCTGATCTAGTCAGATATCTCAGCTGAAGTCATAAAGCTCAAACTCAGAATACTTGAAGTTCGGGATGACTTCCGGAAGATCGCACTGTAAGACCTACATCACCGAGTCCGCTAGTTGAAGCTAAGTCAACCGCACCGTAAGACTCCATCGTAGTCGATCAGCCAGATCGATCAAGTCACCACCAGGTGAAAACTGATGTTTCACCTAATCATACGTCCATGATCCAAACAAGAAGAATGTCAACCTTAGTTGGAAGAACAACACCGAAAAAGTCGTCTCATAAACCAATAAGAACAAGACACGTATGATCGGAGCCGACACTTAAGGGATTTGATGCTGCTCTCTTCTAACGGCTATAAAATACAAGTTCACGCTTTCGGCCATGCCGTTCCTGAAGCACGTCACATCAATCCTCCAAACCTATTTAATATAGCCCGAAATTCAAATTGCTTCCAACGGCTCTTTTGATTTCAAGGTCTATAAATATGGGATCACACTTCAGAGTGAAAATACTAAACACCGAACAATCAAGAAGCTCAAGCAATTATCGATTTCCGCACGAAGAACACGATCAAGAAGATTATTTTATTAAGTGTTCATCCCATAAGTTCTTAGCATAGAAATCTTTTTATCTAACTGATAGGCTACCTTAAACACTAGAAAAGATTTCATAGTTGGAACCAAAACAATCTTACCCAAACCCAAGTCAGGTTAAGTTGTTTAGCAAGATTTCAGCATCAGGGTTTCTAGTTCTCGATTTCGGGATCGGTTGAGGAGAACTCCTTAAATATCTAGTCGGTTATCTTGTGTTGACTAATACATAAAACTAAGTCCAGCTTGGTTAAGTTGGTGCCCCTTGTGATAGGGAAGAGTGGACGTAGGACTGGTTTGTCCGAACCACTATAAATCTTGTGTGGCTTTACCGCTTTGATTAACTGTCTACACAATTGCACACAACCTTTAAAGCGCATACATATTCTAAGTTGAGATCACTTAGCACCAAGCTTCGATCCGATCAAGCTTGACACTTCACCAACCCATTAAAACACTAACTTTGGAATCGATTTATAAAAACTGGTTTTTCACGGGTAAAACTTAAGCTTCCGCGACACATCGCTTAAACCGATAGTTCTGCGAACTCGACCGCCTTCAGACGATTAGTAAGTTGGTTATCGCCCCAAAATGATTCACTCACACTCGATCAAAGCTAATCGCCTCACACCTGATCTGCACAAAAGTTTTCGTAAGTCTATTCACCCTCCCTCTAGACTTTTTGCCCTCACAAAACCCGCTCGACCTACAAGTGGTATCGAGTCGCTTGGTTCTATTGCACCAATCGACTTTGTGTATCATCGATTCTTGAGGAAGAATCTTTGTGGTCGACTGAACTGATCTTGAAAAACTTTCTTAAAACTCATTCATTTTCCAAAAACACTCAGCATGGATAACACCTCAGGTATGTATCATGATCTGCCGAAGTTCTCAATCGATGAGTATGCAGATTGGGCCATATATATGTCCAACCATCTAGGTTCGATTAGTGGCAGAATGATGGAAGTCATCGAAAGAGGACCCATCATCATATATTACGACAACCCTGCAGTTGGAGGAGATCCAGACTTTGCCCCGGAAGTCTTGTACTTAAAAATCCCAAATTTGATGGATGCAGAGGAAAAAAAACTACATACTCTAGATACTATCGCAAGGCATATTATCATGAAAACAATGGATAAGGTCACCAAGGAAAAGATTAAGTATCTCAAATCTGCGAAAGCAATGTGGGATACTCTAGCTGAAATATGCGAGGGAAATGACCAGATAAAAGACAGTCGTCTGCAAGCCGAACTGGTAAAGTTCGAAAAACTGAAGATGCTGCCCAACGAAACCATCAACGAACTCGATGGAAGGATTACAATGTCAATAAACAAGCTTCGAGAACTTGGCAGAGAGATGTCTGATAAAGATATCAACTACAAAATTTTAAGGTCTCTCACCAAGAAATGAGACATGAAGGTCACGGTAATCAAGGATTGCCAAGATATTTCAAAAATGAAGCCAAGTAGCTTGTTCTTGAGCCTTAAAGCTCATGAGTTCGATTTAATTGAGAGAGGACAAGCAGATGAAGATGAGGTGCCCGCTGAAGCCTCAACTTCCAAATCAGTTGCTTTTAAGGCAACCAGCAGCAGATTGAAGACCAATGAACCCATTGGAAACATCATAAGTCGGTAACAGACGCTTCGCTACTTGAAAACTAGAGAAATCAAATACTAACCGGGTAAGTATCAAGATTCTATAAAGATTATCAACATAAGCCGAGGAAGAGATAGGAGATCGCATAACAGATCTCCGTAAAGAACTGTGATCTCGATGATCGGAGAGATCACAGATGAAAGGAAAAGAGATAATCTAAATGATGAGAGAAGAGATAACCAATCGCATGTAAGAGCTCGGACTACTATCGTAAAGGAAAGTCACCGATAGATCATACAGACGGAGTGATTCACCCGGAAGAAAAGGTTCAGGGATCAAGGAGCGTGGTTTCAATTGTGAGAGAAGCCAGTGTCACTATAGAGCAGACGCCTGCACTGACGCCAAGAGAAAGGGAAGAAAAGAGGAAATGTAAGAGAGCAACGGTACAGGGACGTAAGAGCCATGGTTGTCGACACGCCGAAATTGACGATTCAGATCGCCTCCGAGGATTCTCGATACCCTCTCAGAAGATTTCGCCCCGACAAGAAGGCTATTGACTTCTATGGAAATGAAGATCCGATATTCTTTCGATGATGATGAGATCTCGCCTCGATGGCCAAGGAGGACCAACTGGAGGTAACCTCCAAACCCGCTTGGTTCGCTTACACTGCGCTAT
Organism: Stenogyne calaminthoides; assembly: GCA_037126765.1. Taxonomy (NCBI): domain Eukaryota; kingdom Viridiplantae; phylum Streptophyta; class Magnoliopsida; order Lamiales; family Lamiaceae; genus Stenogyne; species Stenogyne calaminthoides. Next base: position 30,288,858 of record JBBCBC010000016.1, read on the forward strand.
CATTAGCACACCCGGCCGAGATTGACCAGCAGCTCTACTCGAAAAGCAATTGCTTGAGGATCTCCCAATGCAAGAGACACTTATGCTATAGTGGAAGTTTAAAATGACAAGCCGAGGACCGTAAATAATCAACTTGCTAAAGAGAATGATCTCAAGAAAAGCCTCCGAACTTAAATCGGCTTTGAACCGCCGTATGGCAAATCAAGAATTTAAAATTCGGAAGTTAAAGCCTCGATCGAGAGAAGCAGATCAAAGATCACCGGCATTAACAAACAAAGAAGTCGATGACTTCAAAATTTCGCAAGCAAAATTCGATGAGCTATTCCGAAAGCATGAAAGTCTAAAATCATCCGAGGATAATCTCAGAAGAAAATAGAGGTTTTTACAAAATCATCTAAAACCGCTCAAGACATGAACACCTATTTTCGAACAACGACAACAAGAAGGGACTTGGGTATGAGAACCCTTCCACATCCTCAAAAGCCCCTACCGATTCATCTCAAAAAAGGTGTAATCGACGAAGTTTCGGCAAAGATACACCAAAAGCCAAACATGTATCTAATAAGGAAAAAGACCGCTTGATGAGCAGTAAGGCAAAAACCAACCGTAAGGGGGAACAAAATGGACCCCAACCGGTAAAGCATCACCGAGGAATCAACAAAAAACCCAGCTTCTTTCCGAAGAAACCTCAACCTAATCAATGATCAGAATCGTAAAAGACAACCTCGTAAAAGGAAGTCTAATCTGAGACCCAATCAAGGTCACCGCCTAATAAGCATGCTTCGTAAACCGCAAAAACCACCTATGCCGAAAAGATATGAATCTTTTGATGGTAGCAAATGATTTACCCCTATAATCGTAAATCTAGGGTCGCCGACCGAACCACATCGATGAAAAGAAGACAAACAAAAAGATAAATCCCAAGTCTTCTAAGTCATCCAAGGTTCACACTAATAATCATACTAATCGAAAAGATATAAAGAGACTTATGATTATGTTGATAGGTATGGGAGACAAATCAGCCTTCCGATCTAACCGATCACAATAGAAGTGCTCGCTTTGTATGGATCCCCAAAACTAATCCTAACCCCTCGGACCCAATCCAAAAGGGGTACCTAAAGCCCCGATTTGGTCAAGCAGGATCGCGTGGGTCCGCCAACAAAGGAGGTGTGCAAGCAACTATCCGGGTACATCGATAGTGGATGCTCAAGGCACATGATCGAAGCAAACATCTCCTCGCCTCTTACATAGAAACGAAAAGGTTCGCGTGTACTCTTTTCGGTGATGATAACTTTGGTTATACCAAAGGATTCTAACCTTAGAGAATGATGATGTACAAGTAACCTGGTGTCTCGTATGTCGAAGGTCCGAAGCACAACCTATTATCGGTTTCACAATTTTATGACAACGGATTCAAAGTTGAGTTCTCGACCGACCAATGCACTATCAAGAATCGAGCCACTCAACAGATTTTGCTAATCGTTCAAGGAAAGGGACGATCTACACAAATTGATTGGAACAGTTGCCCAAGAAATGAATGCCCGATTGTCAAGAGTTCCAAAAGTAGGAGTTGGCTCTGGCACAAAAGAATGAGCCATTTGAACTTTAAAACTCTCAATAAGATAGCAAGGATGTCTCTAGTGGAAGGACTTCCGAATGAAGTATTTTCAAAGGATCGGACATGTCTTGATGTCGGAAGGAAAACAGTCAAAGCTTCATTCAAGGGAATTCTCGACCCGCATCCAAAGAGAAAGTACCTCACCGCCTCATATGGATCTATTTGGACCAATTACGCGTCGGCCTCAACGACGAAATATACTCGTAATCGTGGATGACTATTCCAAGTTTACTCCGGGTTATATTCTTACATAAGAAGAATGAGACGACAACGAAGATACCCGAAATAAAAAGATTACAAAATGAGAAGGGTGTCGATTAGTAGTAAAAAATCGATTAGATAAAGGTATGCACTTTACAACTCTTTTATTATCGATTTTTGCTCTAAGTTTGGTATACAACATGAAACATCACCGCAAGGACGCCACAACAAAATGGAGTAGCGTAATGGAGGAACAGAACTCTCAAAGCCGCCGCCGCACGATGTTAGTTTAACATGCAATACTAAGCCGTTTCGCGTATAAATCAACACCGCATGCCATACTCGTAATGTATGTCTTCCGACTAAGGCTCACTACAAAACACCCTATGAACCGTGGAAGGGCGTAAAACCTCGTGGTCTCTTACTTCCATGTTTTTTTGTGTAAGTGTTTCATACATAACAATGGGAAGAGTCATTGAAGACTTTTGAGGCCAAGTCGATGAGGGTATATTCTTAGGATATTCCTCATCTAGCAAGGCTTTCGTGGTTTACAAATGCATTTAACCCTACTTATGGAAGAAACACCCCATGTAGTCTTTTGATGAAGCATCTTCCGAACAAGAGAAATCGCCTCGAATAAGATGTACCGATCAACAAGTACCGATGCTCAAAAAATGGATCAACTAATGATCAAGGAAAAAGAATCGAAACCGTAATAAAGATACATTCCAGATCTAGTCGATTCACCAGATCATTCAGATCCTAAGGTACTAAAAACGCCGATGAAGAAGTTCGACACAAACCGAGATAAGATCAATCGAACCATCCGGTTCGGGGAACACCTAAGTTCCCACGAGCGTATTATCGGCAGACATGATGAGTCCAACATCACCGAGACATGTTCTTATCAAGTGGATCATAATTCGCACCACTCCCAATCGCTAGTAATGAACCTTTATCGAAAATGGATGATGTTCTCGAAACCGACGCAAATCGAGCGAAGGACTGGATAACCAAATATCCAACCGATCGATCATCGGAGACCCATCCGATAAAGTTAAAACTAGACATCGACAGTGAAGTGCCATGTATTGTCATTGTTTGTCTATGAAGGAACCAACAACAATAGAGGAAGCTCTACAAGACGCAAAATTTGATTCTAGCCATGCGGAGGAATGGAAACGTTCGAGAAATCAAGTTTGGGAACCGTAGATGACCAAATCATCAAGACGAAGTTGGCACGAAGTGGGTTTTCAAGAACAAGAGAGATGAGAAAAATGTCATCACCGAAAATAAGGCAAGACTTGTTGCTAAGGGGTATTCACAATCGGAAGGAATTGATTATGACGAGACCTTTGCACCGGCCGCCGCCTAGAAGCCATTCGGGTTGTTTTCGCATATGCTTCCCACAGAGGGTTCATTTGTGTATCGATGGACGTAAAGAGTGCATTTTTAAACGGGTACTAGCAGAGGAAGTTTATGTCGAACAACCTCCGTGCTTCAAAAAGAGCAACCAAGTGTACCGCTTAAGAAAAAGCTCTTTATGGCACGAAACAAGCTCCTCGAGCTTGGTATGATACACTCTCTCGCTTCTTGATCGACAAAGGGGTTCACTAAAGGAACAAAGGACGTAACCTTATTCGAATAGAAGATGGAGAAGATATTCGATGGTTCGATTCACGTGGACGACATCATCTTCGGATCTCCTAACAAGAGTCTATGTGAAAGATTCAAAAACCGATGCAAGGGAAGTTCGAGATGTCCATGATGGGACGATGAATTACTTTCGGGTCTCGGTGAAGCAAAGTGCGAAGGATATTCATCTCGCCAAGAAAATACACTAGGAATTTATTGGCTAAGTTTGGAGTTCAAAATTGCAAGGAAGCCAAAATTCCTATGATGACCGGATTCAAGATGGATCCGATGAGGATGGTCGAAAAACAAATCGTAAAAGAATAAAGGGCTCTCATTGATCTCTACTATACCCGATCGCAAAGGCACTGATATATCACCTTTGCAAGAGGTGTATGTGCGATTTCGAGCAAATCCAATGCAAAGCCACCTAGAAAGCGAATAAGCGATTCTTAAGTATCTGAAGGACAAGAAACCTTTTGTTTATTTTACCCATCGATGATAATCTAGAGCTTAGTGGGTATTCTCGATTACGATTATGGAGGTTGCAAGATTGACAGAAGTCAACCTCGTGAACATGTCGGGCTTTTAGGAAGTAAAAAGCGATCTCGTGGTTTTCAAAAAGCGTACATCGGGCATGACATCTACTATCGGGCGTAATATATGGTCTGCAGAAGTCGCTTGTTCTAACCGCTCGCTTAGTCGCCAGAATGAGGGACTATAACATTGTAGCTAAGAATGTACCTATATTCTGTGACAATGAATAAGTTTATTGCAATCACTCGTAATCTCGTTTCTACATACAAGATGCAAGCATGTGGATATCGACACCATTTTATAAGAGATCATGTTGAAAAGAAGAATATCAGAATGGAAAAGATTCACACTGATTTACAGAAAGCTGATATTCTAACCAAGCCACTAGCTGAGATTAGATTCAGAGAATTGTGTAATGAGCTAGGGCTTCTGGATCTTGGAGAAAAATCACCTAAAATGCTTGATGGATTGTTCTCCAGAACCAGCTGGTTAAGAGACTAACTGTGTTAAAAGGAATCGATTGAGTTTGGTATCTCAAGTGATCGAGAAGATCGATCAAGGAACCGATATGAGAAATCGTCGATTTACAAGTTATCGATTAAAGGAACCGAATCGATTTAAGGTTTATCAGATTAAAGGAAATGCTCAATTTAAAAGGAATATCTGATTAAATCAGTTGGGTTATTTTACATCTTTGTAAGTCGATTTAGCTGATATTCAACAAGCAAGATTCACAGATTAAAGCCTACAATCGCATAAGAAAGCAGAGAATTTACACAACAATGGAATAATAGAACTTTTCATTGATAAAGACCCGAAGGTCAGATTACATTACAAGTTACAAGTACAAAGGACCCGGAGGTCAGTACATAAGTCATAACCGAAACCCTAAACCTATAACCCTAAACCCTCATCCTAACCCAAGAAGCGGGAGAGAGAGAGATTTTAAATCGATGCTCTCATTTTCCCCCCACTTAACAAGGGGTGAGAAAGACTTTAAAATAATCCTAAAGCCTCTCATTTGAAGCTAAAACCAATGGAGCGAGAGAGGCCTTGATAGGATTTATAAGCCAGGAGCCCTTAGACCTGAAGTCAATGGACTCTCCAGCTGTTAAATGGAGCACATGTGCCAAGAAATTGGTTCAAAGACCTTATGGGCACATGTGTTGCATGAAAAAATTGAGTTGATATACGAAGATCAGCTGTTGTCTGATCAAGACCGTATATCAAACTCATGTTTTATATCAGACTGAGTCTGTTGATGCTGGTTACATCATCACGATAGACACACAAGGTGCATACGGTTAGGAGAAGTGTCTTCTCGATTCTGCGACAGCCACCCGCCGTGGTGGTAGAGAAGCTTGGCAACAATTGTATGTGAAATCTTTGATGACGACGAAAACAGTGATAAGGGACTCACAGGGTTGATTTGAGAAGCTGAAATCATTGAAAAAGGGGTTAAAGTATTTGCCGAAAGTCTCACCGGAAATAAGGGTTCACCAGAATACATGATTCTACAAAGAAGATAAGTATGGTGAATGGGTTATGTTGTGTAAAACATTGGTCCAATTTATAGAGGCCAAGCAAGGGTGCAAATGCAAATTTGATTTCAAAAAGCCTTTTAGAGAAATTTGCATCACAAGGATGAATATGTAGAAATCACGCCGACCGATAATTGATAAATTTACGGTCGATTGACATATCGAGATATACAGACGATAATTACGCATGTCAAATCGCGCCAACTTAGGGAATAGAGACTACTATTCTAGACTAAGTTTTGGCGGTAACACTTATCCCAAGAATTGGCGTGATCTGAGAAGAATCAGATTAGGTCAACCAAAAATCGATTACATACTGGCCCGATCGATAAGGAAGATCGGTTGAACTTGAAACCTCAACAAATCGATATATCGATTATGAGAAAAGTAAAATATCGGTTGAAGGGGAACTTCAATCGATCGAGGAGGATCGGAAGGAAATCGGACACAAAATGAAACAGATCGGTTGAAAAGAAATGCGGTTGGGAAATTATAAGGTTTAGGCAGAAAACTAAGATCAACAAGTGGAATCAACTTCATGTGGTATTGACTGATCACTATATCGATCCAACCGTATACGCCTTTCTTTTCCCTTGTTATTTGCTTATTTATCGAATCTTATCTGCTTTTTTTTGCCTTATCAGACGATTACTACAGTGACGTATTCCCTGCAAATCATTTAATGCGGACGTGGGGTACATGTATTAATTTCTACAAAATGAGCTTTTAAATCCAAAAGGTTTTCGTACGTGCTTTTCCCAACCATTCGATCAAAACCGCTTAATCTGGACCGTCTAATCTTTTCAAACGGTTGATCTTCCAAATCTTGTCTTTTTCCCTCCTCATCTTTATAAGGTTCATCAAAACCCTACCGAGTTTTCCAATTCACAAACTTGCGATTTATTTTCTCGAAAACTCTCCAGACATTACTTTTTCCGAGATTCAAAGTGTTTTTTCTTAAGTTTCAAAATTATCTTCCGAAAAAATGTAATCTGGTAATTTCGATTATTTGATGAATCATTCTCTTAAAACCTTTGTTTCTTAAAGATTTTGTCATTCGATGATATCCTCAGATTATGTTTTATTGTTTCTTGGTTTCCGTGATATGTGATATTCTTTGTATTTATGCACAATTTTAACCGAATCTATCTTATCTCGTAGATGATCACTCACAGTATGGGTAAAATAATGTGCAATTATGCGAATCGACATTAAGGATTGTCGAGGACAAGTTCGCATAATTTGGGGTTACAAAGGATCCGAATCAATGGAAGTAGAGGAAATTCAAGAAAGGTGGACTTGAGAAATATTGGTCGCTTCATCGCAATCCAATGATGCAAAGATGAAGCCCTCAATTAAATGAAGGAATTTAAGGGTGGATACAGATGCTCCAGAGAAAGAACTACTTTCGACGAATAACGGAGAAGAGATCGACCGACGAATGAGGATATAACTCGTCTGTTTCAAACTTACCTAAAGGATCCGAATCTCGCTTTCACTACAGGGAGAATCAAGATGAGTTGATCGAAACGAAGTTCATCGTAGAGAGGCCGACAAACATCATACGTCGCTTTTGTCGTGCCAATGCTCAAGAGGAAATACCGATTGTTGTTTGACATATTGTCAAAAACAATTATGGGTATTTCATTCAAATTTCATGCTCTTACATCCGGTCAAACTATACAACATGGTCGCAATAATTGATGAAGCCAAGAACATCAATCGCATGGGTTCCTAAAGGCCATTCTACTCCAAGAACATGATAAATTTGGAGTTGATGAGTGGAGGCAGTCTATCTCGAAGAAGAGATCAAGAATCTCAACAAGGTTGCGCTTATCCTACAAAGACAAAATGCCAAAGGCCAAATGGGAATGGAATGGATCAAGTCCTACAAGGCATTCCTCTCCACCACTTTAGCCATATTTGGGCCACTGAGACGATGATATGCCAACCCCCCAAAGACGGAAGAAGGGAAAAAGCAAGGAAGCAACTTCGCTTACACCGGATGCCCCCCCCAAGAAGAAAAGAAAAACCGTGAAGGTCCAAGAGAAGAGGCCAAAGAAGGCGAAGCAAGCCTCCATGACTCGATGCTAGAAGATGAGTCGATGAAGAAAGAGTGCCGATCGGTCTGTTGCACCACAAAAATCAGTGAAAAGTCGACAGCAAAGCTTCTCAAGCTGAGAGCTCGCCAGTTCATTCTGAGGAAGAAGCTAGAGACGAACGACCTCCTTCTCCTCTAGCTCAAGCTGATTCACCACTCAGACTAATGGCTACTGAGCATGTTTCTCCTTCACTCCCACCGCCAAATAACACGAAACTACATCAGTTAGGAACCGTAAAGCTTACATGTTGTGGAACAAAAACGCACTCGCCTCCACAAAGAGAACCTCTGCAGGTCGAGCCAATCGGACAACTTCCGCCTACTCAAGCACCACGAGAACCCTCCACATCTCATCAACAGGAATCTGGACAGACAATTCATGAGTCTAGATCATCAAAGACCATCACAGGGAAAATGGTCAGAATGCAAATCGAACGAGAAATTGATGAGATGTATCCAATCGGTCGCCCATCCTGCTATTAGAGAACAAGTTATGGAGATCCTCACCGAGAGATCTCGATTAAAAAGCTTCTCGATTTTATAATGATTATTGAACAAATGGGCTGTGGCCGATGAGTTTGCGATTTTGATTTCGATATGAGGAAATCAAGCTAAAGTAGGATCACCACCGAAATGATAACCATCAATCTATCAAAGCTCGATCCACGTAAAGTGGGTTGATCGAACAAGGCGACCGAGATCGCCAAGAAGCTCCTAAAAGCAGATGCTACAATGAAGGATACAAGAGTCGCCGATGATAGTGGAACCGTGCCGCAGCTTCATGACCAACCACCTTGGAGGCACAAACAATCAAACCGATCAAGTGACGCAAAACATTCCAACATCTCACATCACCACGATCAACTTCAGAGATCGATCATGTCTCAAAGATCTCCCCGAAAGAAGAAGTTGAGGGAGTGATAGCCGATCGAGGCGATCGCCTCAAAGAAATAATGATCAAAGGGAATTGGCTATTTCCCATTGCGAAGAATCAAAGATCGCCTTCTCTTAATCGCGACCACCGTGGTTCTGCCGAACTTATAAAATCCGTTGATGACAAGTCGATTCGTGGGATCAACAACAAGTTTTTTTTTCGATGCTCACCGAAAAAGCTCGAATTGACAGAAGAGAAACTTGACAAACCGATTTTTACACTCTCACCGCCATGGAATCTGCCAAGATCGAGCTGATCTCGAAGGTTGAACATCTAACCGCTCCAAGTTCGGTGTTTATCTCATTGCAGATCTCAACAAGGGGCAATATCGGGCCGCTTTTGATCCCTAACTTCCCACTCACAGCTCTTTTTTTGATCAAACCAAAAAGGGGGAAGAACGGAGTGAGAAACCAACCGACATGATTAGAACAACGTAAGACCTAATTCGCATAAATTGAAGTTTATGGACAAAGACTATACCATCTGGATCTCTTTGCTAACGGTCTCAAAAAGATGGAAAAGTCAAAGGCAAGAAAGGCAAAACCGCGCGGTGCCTTTGGGACATCACAACTGTACCGATCCACTTTCGTAGTCTTTGCCGGACATCACAACTGCGTACCGACCACTCGGACTAAAATAGTCTAAGAAGCACAAATAGCCGAGATACATGCCGATAAGGAACGGCCGAGAAATCGCCCAAAGAGCAAAGTTCAAGAGGCCCGCGAAAAGCGGAAGAAAGAAGGGCGTAAAAATTGACAGAGGCGTAAAAATCAATAAAAAATTCGGATCGAGAGCGAAGAAAGGAAAGGCCGGAAAATCATGCGTAACCTCACCGCCAAAGAAGAGTTGATGAGATCATTCCAAAAACTAGCGCGACATGCTAAGAGGTTTGAGGAATGGAATAAGATCGAAGTGAATGAATGGCTTCGGACGCTTTTGTTCTTGATCTTGTTCCACGAGAAGAATCTCCAGATGATGAATTCCTCAACTGGTTAGAAAATAAATATCCAGATTTTCTGAAGTATCTGGAAAATGAGGCCAAACTTATCAATGTAAAAATATCTCGCCAAGAGTATGATTTGTTGGATTACTCGAAGAAGGCAGATGGCTCATTTGATGACCGGAATTTCAGAGATTCTACTTTGACATCCCGAAAGCAAAACGCATATAATCGATCCTCGGCTGGACCAATGATGTCAAATGGAAACTATATCGATTTTCAACGTACCTCAAGATCAAAGAGAGATGCTAGAAGGATACAAGCCTAAAGAGTGATGAATCAGAAGACTTCTCAGGATCAGCTGCTTTTAAATTCAAACTTTTCTGATGTAACTTGTAATCAACATATCTAATGAGAAAAGTTTATTTTCTGATCCTAAGAGAAAATCTCATTGTCTTCTGATTATGTGCTCTTTTTTCGTTCTATATTTATCAACTGTTTTGGTTTCTCGTGTTTTGGTTTTATCAAAAAAAAGAAATTGTTGGGAAATTTATAGTTTTGATAAAAGTTCCAAAAACACATGTAATAGGACCAGTCAGACCTGTTAGCTGACTGATGTTTATATTACCGCTTATAGAATACCAGTTGATAATTACTGTATAGAACAACTGATGTAATTGATAGGTCACATATTGAGGGGGACCTCAATATGAATAAGTCGATCCAAGATCCAAAGAACAAATGATATCCGACGGGCGAGTATGCTAGAGAAGAACAGAAGATCGATCGATCCGATCTAGTCGATATCTCACCAAGTCATAAAGTTCAAACTCGTAATACTTGAAGTTCGGATGACTTCGAAGATCGCACTGTAAGACCTACATCACCGAGTCCGCTAGTTGAAGCTAAGTCAACCGCACCTTAAGACTCCATCGTAGATCGATCGATTACATCGATCAAGTCACTCACCAGTGAAAACCGATGTTTCACCTAATCATACGCCCATGATCCAAACAAGAAGAATGTCAACCTTAGTTGGAAGAACAACACCGAAAAGTCGCCTCATAACCAATAAGAACAAGATACGTATGATCGAGCCGACACTTAAGGGATTTGATGTTTGCTCTCTTCTAACGGCTATAAAATACAAGTTCACGCTTTTACGGCCATGCCGCTCAAGACGCCACATCAATCCTCAAAACCTACCTAATATATAGCCCGAAATTCAAATTGCTTTCCAACGGCTCTTTGATTTCAAGGTCTATAAATATGGGATCACACTTCGAGTGAAAATAATAATGAAACACCGAACAATCAAGAAGCTCAAGCAATTATCGATTTTTTACATCGAAGAACACGATCAAGAAGATTATTTTATTAAGTGTTCATCCCATAAGTTCTTAGCATAGAAATCTTTTTATCTAGGTGATAGGCTACCTTAAACACTAGAAAAGATTTCATAGTTGGAACTAAAACAATCTTACCCAAACCCAAGTTAGGTTAAGTTGTTTAGCAAGATTTCGCATCAGGGTTTCTAGTTCGATTTCGGGATCGGTTGAGTGAGAACTCCTTAAATATCCGGTTTGCAATCTTGGTTGACTAATACATAAAACTAAGTCCAGTTGGTTAAGTTGGTGCCCCTTGTGATAGGGAAGAGTGGACGTGGGACCGGTTTGTCCTAACCACTATAAATCTTGTGTGCCTTTACCGCTTTGATTAACCTGCTCACACAATTGCACACAACCTTTAAAGCGCATACATATTCTAAGTTGAGATCACCTAGCACCAAGCTTCGATCCGATCAAGCTTGACACTTCACCAACCGATTAAAACACTAACTTTGGAATCGATTTATAAAAACTGGTTTTTCACAGTAAAACTTAAGCTTCCAAGACACATCGTTAAACCGATAGCAGATCGAGAAGTTGGTTATCGACCCCAAAACCGATTCACTCAAGACTGATCAAAGCTAACTCGCCCTCACACCGATCTCAGAAAAAGTTTTCGTAAGTCTATTCACCCCTCCCCTCTAGACTTCTGCCCTCACAAAACCCGTTCGGGACCTACACTAGTAATAATTATTGGAATTAAATTTGTATTTAAATATTTATCCCGAATAGATCCGTGCAACTTATTCCCCAACATGATTACGGCCATACTTAGGTAAACCCTTCGCCGCGGTTCGCCTGCAACGGGTTCAATCACATTTAATGCTCCGTACCTGTTGCCAGTCTGCGATCAGCGAGGTGCATCCGTTTTACATTTCGGTGACCACTGAACGATTGTTCGGTCTTTACTTGCGAGGTGCCATACTTTGTAACATTTGGTTGGCTTCTTGGTTGGTTCGCAGGTCGGGTCCAACCCCGTGCTCCAGACACAACAATAGCCCCTAGCTTGTTCGCCTATGCTCGCTAAGGAGGATATGCTATTTTTCTCGGTTGTCTGAAGCGAGGTGCGAGCTTAGGAAACTTCTTGGGTACGCTTGAACTTTGTCTTGGAAACCGCTGAAATGATGGCTGCTCGTCTCGACTGCCGAGCCTACTCATAGTAGGCAATGATGGCGCGTGGAACTCACGCGCCATACCCCAAAGGTTGCGGTGTTGGAAAATAAGTTGCACAGATCTATTCGGGGGTGAATATTTAAATACAAATTTAATTCTTTAATTATTACTAGCATGAATTAATCCTATATTAATTCAAATAATAATCCAACAACATATCATGCATATAATAATTCACGTAAAACCTACGCATGCAGAATTCTACGAGTTTAAGTGAACGTACCTCTTGGGATGTCAACGGTATGGCTGAATAGACTAACCGTAAGGACTTCCCAAGTATTCCCTTAACCCTCGTTCGACTATCCGGTGGAAGGATTCTTGTGAACGATTTAACAAAAGGAAAATACATTATGTTGCACCACCTTTGTGGATTTACTAATTTTTCCAGCACATGGAATTGTACTTGGGAATGAAAGAATCATCCCCTATTTATAGAGACTAGGGTGAACGAAATTTTTGGCAAAATATGATGTGGGAAAATCTTTTCTTGATCTCCAAGAAATCTTGAATATATCCCCTATATTATTTTTCCCATAATCATAATATTCCACAAAAATCCCACATACTCTATATATATGGATTTTTCGAAAAAATAGTTGATCAAGATTCCAAGATTTGGATCTTCTTGAATTTATGAGATATTCTTGTATTTCAAGAAATACATATCTTCCATAATATCTTTTCAAGAAAATCAAGAAAATCTTTCTTGCTCACTATATTTCAAAATTTTCAAAAATATCATTATGAATAACCAAGTGGGAGATTTCTTGAATTTAATGAGATAATCTTGTATTCCAAGAATACATACCTTCATTCCATAACAAAATTCAAAGAAAATCTTTCTCCCAACTTTATCCATAATTTTCGAAATATTATTGGAAAAATAAGCAACATTTATTTATTTTATTTTAATCACATTTTCAGTTAATGGACTATATGTTGGGCTACTCAGGGGGCCTTTAGGAGAATTAAGATTGGACCTTCTAATGGACCTTGAATATCTAATATTGAGCCACAATATAATTCAAGCCCATAAATATTAATTAATCCCACTACATAATTAATATTGCACTAACCATCTTAACCCATATTACAAACAATATGACTCCTGTCATTATTTCCGTGTTTAAAATTATCTAGCCCATTAATTAATTCAAGCCAAAAATAGCTTTCCATTAATTAATATCTTTTATCCTTGGTCAAGGAACGGTTCAACATTATTATCCATACCGAAACTAATTCCACTTGCAAGATTTGGTATGATAAAGCTTATGAACCTCCCAAGGGGGCAAATCAAACAAAGCGTGCTTTGCACACGATTCTTCAGATAAATCTTAGCAATCACATGTGACTAATAATATTGCCCAAGATAAAAAGTATTGAATCTCATTGATTCGCTACCCATGATAAGTCAAAGCAATAGTTACCAATCCCACGTGATCCTATTTAAGGGACAAAGGTTAAGAAATAACGAACCAACGAGGTCTAATTCTCCCTTGTTCATTCAAGAATTTATCCTTCAGAGGTCCTATTCAATTAGATCACCATGCACTAGTGTAATCTCTTGGTAAAGACAAGCCAATCTGAGCCTTACACTTCAACCTTTCACGATGGTTTGTTCATTTCCATCTAGGTAGTAAATAGCGTAATTTTAGTTACAAGGGACTGTTAATTTAATCTTCTGTGATCTGGTATCACTAAATTAACTACAATGTAACACGCATTTACATATTGAATGAGGTTATGCAAAGAAATATATGTAACATTCGATAATATTTAAAGCATCAGTGATAAACAATTTATTTAAATAAATAAGTCTGAAAATTCAGTTTCGATTATACAAAGTAAAAGCATACTTTCCAGTATAATCCCAACATGCGGTCCAATCAGGTGCGCCCTACTCCGCTATAAATACCCCTTTCCTTCTCCATTCTTCATTTTTCGCCCTCCTAAAACGCTCGAAACCCTCATTATTCCGGCGATTTCTGTTGTTCACATTCGGCATTTATCGCCAGGTAATCCTCTATTCCCCTTTTTATTCATTAATCCTTTATCCCTTCCTCAATGGCATCTGGAGATTCGAGTCCACCGGGAGTTTTTGAATAGTTCTCGCCTTTTAATAGAATTGTGCCGCATGCTGCCGCGGGGGGGCCTGGTTTAGTGTCTCTTCAAACAATCGCTGAGGTGCCCGTGTCGGCTTATGGGATAAAGACACCTTAAACGGCGAAAATTGTTTGGCGCACAGACGGTGGAGGAGCCCCAAATTCGCGACCCCGAACCTGTTGAGCCGGAGGTTCAAATTCTGGAAGAGGCGGGAGAAGAGGGACCCGAGAAAATTGACCCAGCTGAGTTCGATTTCCTATCGGACGAGGTGATTCCCAAGATCCCTAGTGATGACGATGAGGTAGATGAGGTCGACCGTCGACTGCAACTTAGGGAAAATCTGGTCGGGTCTCGCGACATGGTACCTCGGCCAACTCGGGTTCGGGAGGATAACACATTCACCGCGAAAGATGTGAACAATACTGTGACCGAGGCGGAGCTGTTCGTATGGCGGGACAGGTTTCAAGTCCAGAACGATGTGCATTTCTGGGTTCCCCACTATGGAGTTGATTTTGCCGATCAGGTCCCAGATGGCTATGTAGCGATAAACTATGATACGATGAAGGCGGGACTTCGCTTTCCACTTCACCCCATTATTACTTCATTGTTATGGTTTTGGGGTCTGGCTCCGACTCAGATTGCTCCAAACAGGTGGAGTGCGATATTGGGTCTCTTATCGTTGTTTGGTCGCGTTCAGCCCCTAACATTTCCTTCTGTTAAGGAGATGAACTCCCTCATCTCGCTGGCAAAGTGGGGGAAAGGTCGGGGGTATTACTATGTGAAAGCTCGTCCCCACATGAAATTGGTCGAGGATCTCCTGAACAAGGTTCAGGATTGGAAAGAAAAATGGTGGCTGGTAGGGGGAGCTTGGCAGAGCCCTGTCTTTGCTCATGGCGTGCTCTGATATCGCGAGATACCTCGCGATTATATGACCTTTAAACGTGAGTTTTTTGCATTTGCTTCTTCCTTTTATACTGATTTAACTTTATCTTCCTCTTTGCAACTACCAAAAATTCCAAGACTTCTGAGCTCTCGCTTCCCTTCCTTGTTCGACTGATCCAGGTGTGCTTGATTGATCCCAACGAGCGATCCCTGGCCATCCTTCAAAGGTTGAAGTGTTTGGAGTTCGCTGGCCTGACTATCCCTCCTAGTTCCCTACTGGACGACATTATTCCCGGTAAGCCATCAGGGCGTTTACTCGTCTTCTCTCCATTATCTAGTTTTCCCTTAATGATATGATATTTTATCTCCAGTTACTTTCATAGAACCTATCCACTTCTCCTCTTCCAAAGTTCTAGACGAGATGCAAAATCTGAACCCCGAGAAGATGCGTGAGAAGGTTCCCAAGGCCTTGGCCCTGTCGCGGCAACGCGCCGAACAGAAAAAGGAGACCGCCCAGAGTGGGGCCGCCGATACTCCCCCCCCAAAACCAAAAATGTTGCCCCTGGGCGAGGTCAGAAAAAGGGGGGTAAAGAGGTGCGGGCCTCTGGGGGGAGTTCTCCAAAATGGATCCGGACCTCTGTGGATATGGACGCGCTTCGAAATTCTCTAAGCGGAAAGCTGGTGGTGTCGTGGTCCGCGGGAAATCCGGACACAGTCGTCGAGATTACGCAGTGCCAGAATCTTGAGGATGGCGATCGTACATTCTTGGGCTGGAATTTGGATTACCGCGGAAGGTGGGTATAGTTCCTCCGTAATTCCTTTTGCTTGCTTTCGATGGGATTCTTTCTTATTCATATGATCATCTCGCAGGTTTAAGTTGGATGATGGGGTATTCTGAGGGGAGGCGACCCGCAGTTACTTGTGGTCTCGCGACCCTGCTGCTAATGATCCGCAACCTTCTTATCTTCGGCAGATAGCCATCGACGCTCCAAAATCCTGGACCTTGGACTTGCATGAAGAGGCCCATACCCAGCACTTCACCGAGAACTTGACCTCGGGGATCGCTCATATGTGTCGTTCCTTGGCCTTTTTTGAAAGGAGTCTGGAGCAGTATGGTAGGGCAAAGATTCAGGCACAGAAAGCCGAGGCTGCCTGTACGTCGATGAGGGGGGATCTGTCGAGGTCGACGAAAGAGCGGGAGGCTACCATTTCTGCTAAGGTCGTGGCCGAGGAGAAATTGAAGGAAGTGGTCCAGGAGCGGGATGGTTTGGAGGAAAAGATCTCGCAACTAAAGAAGGATTTCCACCTCCGAGGTGAGAAGATGAAGGGGTACATAGACAAGATAACCGAGTTAGAAGATCGGTGTCGCCGGCTGGAAGCTGAGCTCCATGACCACCCTGTTACTGTTAACCTAGAGCGCCATCATGCCTCAAACATGGCGTATATCCATTATTTTTCTAACGTTGTTCGAGCCTGCCACTGAGTTGCCGACCTTGAAGGGGCCCGAGATGCCATGAAAGAGCTGCTCGTCGCTTAAATGAGAAATAATCTGGTCGGGGAGAAAGAAGATCTCCCCATTAAGGACCTCGCTACTTTTGGTGTCAATTTCAGTTTTCTCCCCCCAAGCGCTAATCTTTATGATCTCGAGGAACTTCTTCTGATGTTCAACAAAGAGATGGGGGGAGGTCAAGGTGGGGGCGCAGGTGAGGTCGTTGGTGGCGGGAGCGGCATTGGTGGAGATGGTGCTGGGAATCAAGCTAGCGTTGAGATTCCCGAGGTTGGACAAGTCGAAACTATCAACCCTAATGAGGGAACCTCGGATGCTCGGCCAAGCTGATTCCCTTGGTGATTTTTTTGCGGCAGTATGCCATTGCCTTCGGACACTTTCATGTAATCGCCCTTCGGGGTTTGTGTCAAGTTGCCTACGGGGCGTAAGTTTCTTGTTGCCTTCGGGCGTTGTATTTTGGTTGCCTTCGGGAGTTGTACTTTGGTTGCCTTCGGGCGTTTATTAATGAACTTTCTCTTTTTGAAGTCGATGTTGTCTTTCTTTATTCCTCGCTTCTTCTTTTGACGGCTTGCTTATTTTCGCTAATGCTTTGATGTCGCTAATGCTTTGATGCCTGGGTATTAATCATGACAAAAGATCTATTAATTGATAATGATTGAGACCTGGTTACCTTTGAAGTTTTTGGCTTTGTCGACTTAGGCTGGGTATGCGACCTAGTATTCGACTTAGACTGGGCATGCGAAACCGAGGTCGTCTTATAGACGGTATGCGACTTTTTTGCCTTTGAAGTTTTTGGCTTTGTCGACTTAGACTGGGTATGTGACCTAGGAGTCGACTTAGACTAGGCATGCGACCGAGTTCGTCTTATAGACGGTATGCGACCTTTTTGCCTTTGAAGTTTTTAGCTTTGTCGACTTAGACTGGGTATGCGACCGAGGTCATCTTATAGACGGTATGCGACCTTTTTGCCTTTGAAGTTTTTAGCTTTGTCGACTTAGACTGGGTATGCGACCTAGTAGTCGACTTAGACTGGGCATGCGACCGAGATCGTCTTATAGATGGTATGCGTTTATGAAGACTCTTGTTTTATTTCTTTTATTTACGAATCTCTTCATTGATCGAGCTCGTGAGAGGTCGGGGACCAGACCCCCGAGTTCGTGAATGAAAGAGTTTTTATGAGAAGTCTCTTAGAGAAAAGGATTTTGCATGTTTGTTTGGTTTTTCATTTGTGAATCTTTTCATTGACCGAGCTCGCGAGAGGTCGGGGACCAGTCCCCCAAGTTAGTGAATGAAAAAACTCGTAATAGATTTTGGCAAAAAACACAACTCGTATGAACTTGTCGCACAAAAACACGATTCATGTTTGAATTTGAAATGACTACTGATAACTTTTTTAAGTACATCGCATTCCATGGGTACATTGCGGGGATGCCCTCCATATCTTCGATCTCGTAAGCCCCATTTGGTAGGCATTTCGAGATTTTAAGTGGGACTTCCCAGGTTGGGCCAAAAACTCTTTTCTAGATCTCGAGGACTTTCTTTAAAACGAGGTCGCCAACCTTGAATCTTCTAATTTTTGCTTTCGAGTTGAAGTATTTTTCTGACCTTTGCTTGTAATCCGCATTTTTAAGTTGGCTTCTAATCTTTTTTCTTCGAGTAGGTCGAGGCTAAGAGATATGGCTTGGTCGTTGTCTTCTGTGATAGTCTGCGATGTCCGGTGATTTCTGACAACGACCTCGGCTGGTATGACTGCTTCTATTCCGAATGCTAATGCAAAAGGCGTCTCGCCCGTTGAGTTTCGAAATGTGGTCCTGTATGACCATAGGATGCTCGAAAGTTTGAAAGCCCACAGTCCTGTTGACTCGATCAATTGGGTTTTCAGAGTATGCTTGATTATCTTGTTTACCGCTTCGACTTGTCCATTAGACTGAGGGTGGTATGGGGTGGAGTACAACTTTACGATTTTCCATTTCGCGAAGAATGCGTCGATCTCGAAACCGTCGAACTGCTTTCCATTGTCTGTGATGATCGCTTGTGGGAGGCCGAAACGACATATGATATTTTTCCAGATGAATCTGATAATCTTCTCTTGAGTAATTGTTGCTAAAGGCTCTGCTTGAGCCCATTTGGTAAAGTAGTCGACTGCGACCACGATGAACTTCGAGCTTCCTGGGGCCTTCGGGAAAGGGCCTATCAAGTCGATTCCCCACTTTGCGAATGGACATGGGCTATATATCGAGGTGAGCTCTTCGGGAGCTCGCTTGATTGTTGGGGCGAAGAACTGACATTGCTTGCACTTTTTCGCGTATGCGATTGCGTCTTTCCTTAGGGTTAACCAATAATAGCCCTGCCTGATCGTCTTGTAGACTAGAGATTGACCTGCAGTGTGATTTCCACAATCTCCTTCATGTATTTCCTTCAAAACTGCTTGGCCTTCTTCCGGCGTGATGCACTTTAGCAGAGGTAACGAGAAACTTCATTTGTAAAGTTGCATGTCGACTATGGCGTATCTTGCAGCTTTCTCTCGCCAAAAACGGGCAACAAGCAACCTTGTCTTCTGGTAGTGTCCCTTTTTCGATGTAGTCCCTAATCTCAGTCATCCAATTTGCTTCGGGGGCCGCGATCTGAAAGACTTCCATTCGAGTGTCTGATGGGCTTGCTTGATTTGCCCAAGTAATTTCCTTTATGTTGATGGTAGTGCGACCAGCGGAGGGGACGTTGAGTCTCGCAACGGCGATGTTACCCATGTCGGCAGTTCCTTCCGAGGTAGTGAGAAGAGCCAAAGCGTCCACTTGCGTGTTGTCTACCCGTGGCACGAGCTCTATCTGTACTTCTTCAAACTTCTCTGCGAGGCTCCTTGCTATCTGTTGGTATTTCATCATCTGCTCACCCAGCGCTTCATATTCTCCCGACATCTGGCAAACGACCAGTTGAGAGTCACTGTAAACTTTTAATTTTCGTACTCCAATGGCAATGGCCATTTCCAGACCGTTTATTAATGCTTCATATTCTGCCTCGTTGTTGGTGGCGTGGAAATCGAAACTTATAGCTGTCATGAATGATTGTTGCTCGGGATTGATTAGGATTACCCCAGCCCCTGCTCGGGTGCTCGTCGAGGAATCGTCGACGTGAAGTGTCCAGGGGACATCGATGGTTTTTGATTGGCGAGTACCTGAGCTTTGATTGCAGTTTGAGGTGTGAATGTGATCCTGAACTGCCCTAATTCGATGGACCATTTCAACAATTGTCCTGCTGTGTCGGGTCGATGCAAAACTTGTCTCAAAGGCATGGTGGTTAAGACTTCAACTCGATGGTCGAAAAAATATTGTCTCAGTTTTCAGACACTCATGATCAGGGCATATGCGAGTTTCTCGAGGGGTGGATACTTGAGCTCAACATCGTTGAGGGTTGGCTGACAAAATATATAGACAAGTGATGTTGGCCGTCTGCTCGGACTAGGATTGCACTAAGAGCGGACTCCGAGGCCGCTAGATACAAAAATAGTTTTTTGCCGGGGATGGGTTTTGCCAAGATTTGGGGGTTGGATAGGTATACCTTGAGCTTCAAAAAGGCGACTTGGCATTGTGGGGTCCATGAGAATTTTCCTTTTTTCATGGCTTCGAGAAAGGGCTTGCATTTGTCCCCCATTCTGGACACGAATCTGTTCAGGGCCGCGAGACAACCAGTTAACCTTTGGACTTCTTTGATATTGCGAGGTGGCTTCATATCCATGATGGCTTTGATCTTCGAAGGATTCGCCTCAATACCTCGCTTGCTGATGATATGGCCTAGGAACTTCCCTGATCCTACTCTGAAGCTGCATTTCTTGGGGTTCAAACGCATGTTATATTTCCTCAGGATGTCGAACGTTGTTGAGAGGTGTCCTAGGTGGTCTTCTTTATTCTCGCTCTTAACCACGATCTCGTCGATATATACTTCCATGATTTTTCCTATCTCGTCGGCGAACATCCGGTTTACGAGACGTTGATAGGTTGCCCCCGCATTCTTCAAATCAAAAGGCATCCTTTTCCAACAATAGACATTATTCTCTGTTAGGAAAGACGTGTGTTGCTGGTCGTCTTTGTCCATGGCGATCTGATGATATCCCGCAAAGGCATCCATGAAAGTCATCATCTCGTGCCCGGCTGTACTGTCAATGAGGTGATTGATGTGCGGCATCGGAAAATAGTCTTTTGGGCATGCTTCATTGAGATCGGTGAAATCGATGCATAGTCGCTAAGAATCTTTCGCTTTCTTTACTAAAACCGCATTGGCTACCCACTGTGGTTGGTCGGCCTGCTCGATTAACTTATTATTCAGTAGCTTATCCACTTCCTCGGCCAAGGTTGCGTATTTCTCGGGGCTGAACTTTCTTCTTTTCTGGAATATCGGCCTCCTTGTTGGGTCGATGTTCAGTTTGTGGCATGAGACCTCGGGGTCGATGCCGACCATATCTTCGTGTGACCAAGCGAACACATCTAAATTTTGTTTGAGGAAGTCAATCAATTGAGCCCTCAAATCGTTGGGTATTTGCGTCCCGATGGATACACTTAGCTCTGGACGGTCGAGGTCGGCTGGGATTATTTCATGTTCTTCGATGGGAGTCGCTAGCTGGTTACTTTTTTCAATTCTTGGATCAAGACTCGATCTTCATTGTTAGGCATCGATCTCTATTGGTTCAAAACCGAGGCGGGGTTTTAGATCGGGCAGCCCTTTCCCGGGTTTCCCCCTGATTTCGATGTTGATTTCCATAGGTGTTTCGCTTGTTTCCATTACATTATCTATCTCCATTTCATCGTTTTTCTTTTCTTTTTGAGGTGGAGTCTGGCTTGTACTACCTAGTCCCGTTTCGGGTTTTCTACCATAATAGAAAGCAGAATTTAAACTGACGCAAGAGTAAGTCAAATATTTTCTTGCTGCGATTTGGTCACCTTTAATGGTGCCAATATTCCCGTCAGA
Source organism: Stenogyne calaminthoides (assembly GCA_037126765.1). Lineage (NCBI taxonomy): Eukaryota > Viridiplantae > Streptophyta > Magnoliopsida > Lamiales > Lamiaceae > Stenogyne > Stenogyne calaminthoides. The sequence goes on from JBBCBC010000016.1 coordinate 30,310,374, forward strand.
TTCGGGACATTTGATACAATAGTAGTAAGATGAGGCGGCAGCCCCGAACTCATGTTTGAAAGGTCTGCCGAAGAAAGCATTGAAATTGGAGGGAATGTCGATGATCACGAAGTCCAGCTGCCTTGTCGCTTTTACTTCGGGGTCCAGGGTTGAAGTGATTTCCACTGATAAATGAATCATTCAGTAGGCTTCGACAGGCTGACTCCTGAACCCTCGAATTTTGACCTTGCATGGCTCGATGTAGGAGTGGAAATCGCCGAGCTGATCCAGAGTCTTTTTGAAAAGGATGTTGCAGAATGCCCCGTTGTCGATCATGACGCGATGGACCAGAGCCCCTATTATTCGTGCCGAGATCACGAGTAGATCCCAGTTCGGGAAGACCAATCCATCCTTATCTTCTTCTGTGAAGGTGATCTGCATTTGGCTTGGGGCAATAGTGTTGATCGGGAGACAACATAAAATGGAATTGTCAAGGGCTCGTATTTCGGCCTTCTGACGTCGGTTCGATAAAGAGGTCGCTGGGAGAAAGCCCCCAAGGGTTCCCCCCGTCTGGCAGATCATGTGGATCACTCTGTTTCCCGCTTCTTCCGGGATCTGTGGACCTCACCTCCCTTGGTCGGGTTGGTTCCCAGGTGGGGGTGCTCGTTGCTGGTTTTGCTGCTGCTTTGGTTTGACGAACCTCTCCAACTTCCCTTCCTCGTACAGCGTCCAAAGTTCTCTCTGTAGGTCGCGACAATGCTTGGTGGTGTGTCTAATGGAATTGTGATAGTCACAAAACTTCCTCGGATTGAGTTTGGAGGGGTCTTGGAACATTTCTCTCGGCGGGGGTATCGGCTGTCTATCCTTGATCGCTTGGAAGATTTGTGCTGCGTTCTGGGTCAAGTTTTTGAGGAGCTTTACTTCCAGGGTGTTGTCAATTGGTTTGAATGTCCCCGGAGCTCAGAAATTTGCAGACCCGGGTCATCGAAAAGGCTTCTCGGACTTCGTCTCCGATTTCTTGACTTCGGTTTTCTCGTCATTTGGTCGCTGCTCGCCTAGCCTCGAGGCGAGGATTTCAGCATTGGTGATCATGATGCCTGCTCGGTATCTGAAATCGGCATAACTTGTGGGGTATTATTTGTTCATCATCTTCCAGAGCTTGGTTCCCTTCTTTAAATCATGCATTATCCCCAGTACTTTGGCTTCGTCTCCCAGTGGTTCGCCCTCCATGATGAGCTGGTCGATGCGATCGATATATGCTTGGTCTGACTCCTCTTCGAGCTGGTCGACGTTTGCGAGGCGTTGCTTGGTTCCTTTGTGCGGGGTTAGGGATGCGAAGTGAGTGAGGAGCAACTGAGCTATCTGATGGAAAGATTCTATAGACGTTGGTAGTAGGTGTTGGAATATAGAGGCACGTAAACACGTAATACATGCGCAGCGGAATTAAAGTTCACCAACAACGAACAATTAATTGCACAGAGAGGATTAAAATAATCATAACAGGAAATCTTACAATAACTGTAGTTCAGATTCCTCCACTATGGTATCCACGTAATCCCTTAGAACGGATCTGCACGATTCTACCAGTGTTGAATCCCAAGTTGAATCAGCTAGGAAAATCCAAACTTTAGATCTTATGGAGAGAATATGAAGTTACGTTATTTGTGAATTCCCAAGAGTCTGTATATATAGGGGAGACTCAGCTTAAATCTTAAGCTAGCCCAATTAGGTAATTAAAACCCCAATCCTTATTTAAATAAATCTCTATGATTTATTTCCCCATATAAATCTCTTCGGATTTAAATGCCTTATATGAAAATCTCAACGATTTATTTCCATATACATTAAATCCTATAATTATATTCCAAATATAATTATTGGGAATTCTTATTTAATTAAATTCAATTCAATTAAATGATATTAATAATAATTAATTCCAAATTAATCTATCATTAATTTCTTCTCCATAAATTAAATATTAAATTCAATTTAATATTTAATCAACCAACTATAATCCGTAAAAGGGAACTACTTGTTGTGTGACCCATAGGCCCTCATATATCGAGCGATTAGTCAAACTAACGGTCTTAATTGAACCCTAGTCAATAAATCATACATTCTCAATATATGAGGTATGTTGCGAGAAACATGCAACTACCTGTAACTGTAACGTGGGCAATTGCGATTACCTCCTTTCATTCACGAATACTCGATTAGTCTTGAACATGATGAAGTGTCTATTCAAATAACTTAATCAATTTATCTCAAATCACTAATTGATCATTAGTGTCACACTTAGTCACAAAGTCTAAGTTGTCGTGCATTGACCAATGACTTAGATCCAATTATGATGAGAAGGTGAATATTATCTCTAAATCCACTTTGATGAATGAATCATTTTCTTGGTTCAACTACCACGCACATGCACTTCGTGATGAACCCAATCCAAGCCATATCTACCCATAGATGGGTGCAAGCGTCGGTCATGGTCAAAGTTCATCACTCCACACATGTCGTGCGTATTGACCTCAAGTCAAAGGAGTATCGCATCGCTCCCACTAACCGAGACACCCGTAGACACATATTGTGGAACTACATCAAACGGTTTCTTAAAGTTGTACTCTCCCGATTATGCTGTTCATGTAAACAAGCAAGATAAGTGCATAGGGCAGTGGGAGTTGTACTCTCCCGAAAGTGCTGTTCGGATAAGCGATTCTCATCGACTAAAACACGATTCTAATGACACGCGTGAGGTAATTAATGTTTTAATATTTTATATTACCTCCGTCGATCAATCTTATGTTTGTTTTATTTTTACACACATTTTTGCGAGCGAATTTTGTATTAATAATTGAAATGATAAAGTAATTTCTAAGGGTCTACGATAGATGAGGGTTTATTTGCAATACCTTAAAACTCGCTTTACAATTTCAATTATTAATACAAAAAAATGTGTGTAAAAGTCAAACAGACAAAAAACTGATGGATGGAGGGAGTATATTACATGCATAATTTATTTATTTTTTTGAAAATATATGTTATCAAAATCTTGTTTGTATTTTTAGGCAGCTACGTACTAGAAGGAATCCTAGTTATGAAATTAAGGGATAACACGTCCCATAATTTTCATATTTTCTCAAATGATCTCAAAAAAGTTTGATATACGAAATTGATCTTAATTTTATGCGAATTATACAATTTTCGTCCCAATTTTTTTGTAATTGACGAGACGATGTCGTTTTTGGTCATGCTCTTTACATGTGAGCATTTTATTTGGAGATTTATGTCTGAAATGCATGATAAAAAATGATGTCATTTCAAAATTTTCAACGAGTTTGAGACGAAAATGGTACAATTTTAAAAAATTAATTTCATACGTCAAACTGTTTTATAATTATTTTGAAAAATGTGAAAAATTATGAGATTATTTTGGATTTATCCCTGAAATTAAGGTCTTTCGTTTATAATTCTGACAAAAATATGAATTGTTGGTACTGGATATTTGGTAATTGATGATGGATTAATTAATAGGCGAGTGAAGCAGAAGCAGAAAGCAGGAAAGGAAAGAATGAAGAAAGAAAGGAGAAAGGGGGGAGTGGTGAGATTTTGAGCAAAACTTCATCTAAACTCTAGTTACAAGACTTGTAAAATTTCCACCGCATAGACGCTTATTTGTGCACTATACATTAAGGTTTTGTTTGTTTACGGGATTGTGTGTAGTTTTTAATCCTCTAGATGAATTTGGAATAAAGTAAAAAGTGTGTTTGAATTTTGTATACAGAAAATATGAAAAAATATCATTTTTTCTTTTTGACTGTATGAGTATATTGTGCTCTTTTATGATATTTTTACCCTTGAATAGAGTGGTCGTGTAGGAGTTGTGCAATCGTGCAACCAATGCGCGATCACTTTATTTAACGGTAAAATGTCATAAAAGAGCATATGTATTCATTTATTCAAGGGGGCAAAAAAGAGTTTATTCCCTTTGTATATATTTGAGAGGGAATTTTGTATTTATTTGAGAGGGATTTTGTGGATTTGATAAAGTGGGATTTTGAATAAAGTAGATGACATAAAGAAATTTATATTGTGTAAAGTAATGTAGAAATGATCTTGTAATGAACTTGTTGTGTGTGTCTGGAGCGCGGGGTCGGACCCGACCTGCGAACCAACCAAGAAGCCAAACCAAATGTTACAAAGTATGGCACCTCGCAAGTATAGACCGAACAATCGTTCAGCGGTCACCGAAATGTAAAATGGATGCACCTCGCTGATCGCGGACTGGCAACAGGTACGGAGCATTAAATGTGATTGAACCCGTTGCAGGCGAACCGCGCCGAAGGGTTTACCTAAGTATGGTCGTAAGCAGAGACATGTCAGCAAAGGACAATGGTAATGAGTGGCTAGGTGTACTCCAAAGGCTAAATCCCTGATTATCCGGACCTGCCTAAGGCGACCTCCCGGCGACCTCCGACCTGAGTCAAATCAGTCTTGTAGCATTTAATGTTTTGCAGGGTCACTTTCGGCTCCTTGTACTTGTAATCCGGGAGAGTGAGCTCCACTCTCCCAAACATTATAAATATGGGTCATTTATGACCAAAAAGACGAGAGAATTCAATACCATACCAAAACTCTTGTCAATTTATTATTCAAACACTTATTCTCTCCAAACAATCATAAGATATTAATACAATCCATTCATCTCATTTATTGTTTGTGTTATTAAGATCCAAGAGCCACATCTTAAACTTTAATCCGTATATTTTAATACACAACAATTGGCGCTAGAAGAAGGGTGCTCTTTAAGAAATATAAAAGCTAAGTTCTTAGCGTTTTCTCATTGGAGTATTCCTCACGAACTTTCCACACAAACCCACCACGACCACACAAATCATTCAAAAAGCTCAAACCATGTCTCAAGCAACCTTCATCTCCAAAAGGAAAGCATCAGTTTCCTGTCGCTCCGGCAGAGTGGGGGCTAGTGGCCCGGCCATTAGCAACCGCAAAGCTGGAGGACCCACCATCAGAGTTGCTCAAAAGCTCGAGCAAATTCGCACCCCGAAAAATATCGATGAGGCTATTGCTGAGTTACGCAAGAGACAGGCCGAGATGGAGGTCCCTGCTGGCGACCTGCGCCACAACCTGAACCGAAAGGCCGAAAGCAAAGGCAAGGGACAGATGCATGAGGAACCTCGCCCCGATGGACCTCGCAGAGATCAATCCCGCTGTAAGGAACACCACCGCGAGGGACCTCGCTACGAGGGACCTCACCGCAAGGAAAGTCAAGAAGTCAATTCCCATGGGACACAATACACCCCATGCTACCGCCGGAATCCGAACGAGGGGCCAAACCCAATCCACCGACGCCTATTTTTAGAAAGTTTCAGCTGCGGCCCACACCAAGCTCGCAGGCCCCAGAGGGACCGACCTCAGGCGATGCATCGCGACCATGCCGAAACAGAAGGATCTTTTTCGGGGTTGGTGGCCCAGGGTGGACCCAGGCAACAGATATTAGCAAAGGATCGGCTCGAGCGAAGTCCTTCACCCCGAAGAACTGAAAGAACTCCATCGCCCTACAGACGACTACGAACCCCATCACCTCACCGACAGGACAGGAACTCTCCACCTCGCCAGCGCCGAGAAGAAGCCGATGGCCAGAATGAAAGCCCTCAAATGGCCGCCATCCTCCAGAATATCTAGGACCTGTAGGAGCAATTAGCGAACGGAGGGGGAACACCCCTCACCACCAAAATCCCCGTCTCACCCCTATCACCCACGGTTATTCTCGCCCCCGTACAAATCAAGATCAACACAAATTCCATCACACAATACGACTGCAAAACTGACCCGATCAATCACATAAGAAAGTACACTTCCTATATGAATTCGATGGGAGCAACCGATGCCACCCAATGCCGACTCTTCCAGCTCACTCTAGGCGACCAGGCTTACCGGTGGTTCAACACCCTACTGTTAGTGTTAGTGTCCTAGAGACAATCTTTTGTAAGAACATAATACTCAGATAATATTCAGTATTGGTTTAATATTATTATTTATTTAATATTAAATATATGGTGTTACACTCATTAGAATATTATATTTGAGTGTTTGCATTTATTCCTATATGTGTTCCCTTGAATCACTGTTGTCATTGAGTGAGTGAGAACTCAGATGACTTAAACATGATTCTTAAATAGCCCCAATCTAGGATCATCAAGAAAGGGATATTGATGATGCAATGGAGATTGGTGTGCGATCTGCATCATACTCTTAGAGAGTGTAATAAGATCTCACTTACTACGAGATACTAGGTATCTCATGATGGATGCACAAATACCTTAGAGGGTATTGGTATACCCATCCGAGAAACCGTTTGATGTAGTTCTACTATATGTGTCTACGGGTGTCTCGGTTAGTGGGAGCGATGCGATACTCCTTTGACTTGAGGTCAATACGCACGACATGTGTGGAGTGATGAACTTTGACCATGATCGACGCTTGCACCCGTCTATGGGTAGATATGGCTTGGATTGGGTTCATCACTAAGTGCATGTGCTTGGTAGTTGAACCAAGAAAAGAATGATTTAGAGAGAATACTCACCTTCTCATCATAATTGAATATAAGTCATTGGCCAATGCACGTCAACTTAGACTTTGTGACTAAGTGTGACACTAATGATCAATTAGTGATTTGAGATAAATTGATTAAGTTATTTGAATAGACACTTCATCATGTTCAAGACTAATCAAGTATTCGTGAATGAAAGGAGGTAATCGCAATTGCCCACGTTACAGTTACATGTAGTTGCATGTTTCTCGCAACGTACCTCATATATTGAGAATGTCTGATTTATTGACTAGGGTTCAATTAAGACCGTTAGTTTGACTAATCGCTCGATATATGATGGCCTATGGGTCACACAACAAGTAGTTCCCTTTACGGATTATATTTGGTTGATTAAATGTTAAATTGGATTTAATATTTAATTTATGGAGAAGAAATTAATAATAGATTCATTTGGAATTAATTATTATTAATATCATTTAATTGAATTGGATTTAATTAAATAAGAATTCCCAATAATTATATTTGAAATATAATTATAGGATTTAATGTATATGGAAATAAATCGTAGAGATTTTCATATAAGGCATTTAAATCCATAGAGATTTATATGGGGAAATAAATCGTAGAGATTTATTTAAATAAGGATTAGGGTTTTAATTACCTAATTGAGCTAGCTTAAGATTTAAGCTGGGCCTCCCCTATATATACAGACTCTTGGGAATTCACAAATAACGTAACTTCATATTCTCTCCATAAGATTTAAAGTTTAGATTTTCCTAGCTGATTCAACTTGGGATTCAACATTGGCAGAATCGTGCAGATCTATTCTAGGGGATTACGTGGATACCATAGTGGAGGAATCTGAACTACAGTTATTGTAAGATTTCTTGTTATGATTATTGTAATCCTTTCTGTGCAATTAATTGTTTGTTGTTGGTGAACTTTAATTTCCGCTGCGCATGTATTACCTGTTTACGTGCCTCTATATTCCAATAATGGTATCAGAGCTCAAGCTCTTGATTTAATTGCAAGTGTGTTGGTTTAAAATTAAAATAATAAAACTGCACCCTTTTTTTGTTTCTTGTGGCACGGTTGTCTTCCTCAAAGGAATTGAGGGTTTTCTGGGAAAACCCCACTCCACCGCTCCTCGTCCGCCAATTTTAACCGCTTCACTCTATTGCTCGCGTCGCTTTGGCGATAAAAGGCCGAACGACACCGCTTGAGTCGGCGGTTTATCACGCCGATCGCTGCTCGCCTCGCCCGACTCGGCCGTGCGCTGGCGATGATCTTTCGACCCATCGGCTTCGCGTCGATTCAGATCGCCGATGCTCGATTTCTTCGTCTCGTCAGATATCACCGCTTTTGCCGACGATTCGTGATGGCGAAGTTACGAATCGGACCGAATACCGTACTTTACGCCATCGATTCGGTGCATTTCTGTAGGCTCTTCCTTTTGATTCTTTCGAAGTTTGGGCGCTACCACACCTCGATTCGATTCGCGGTGATGGTCGCGATTTCATGTCGATCGACCCTTTCGGGGATTACGCCTCGCTACTTATCGAATGGGGTATTGATGGGTCACCCGCCGCCCTCCGCCGGCGTGGTACACCCACACGCCATACAAATGCGATGGCTCAACAGTAACCTTGGTCTTCGGTTTCGTCTTTCTCCGTTTGACCGAACCGACCAGCTTGTCCTCGGTTACTTTGTTGTCGATCTAATTTTGTGAAAATTTATCCCTGTTCTTCGATACTTTTCGATATTGTTTTGAACGTGTCGAATTGTTAATGTTGAATTCTGAAAAGGGTTTGGATTTCATGAAATTGGATGTCCCGAATTACAGATTGGATGTTGTAGGATTGGGCGGTGATGCGAGGAGGGTTGTTTTGCAAATTTGATTTGGACAGGCCCTCCCGTGCAAATTTTTGAAATTGCACCTGAGCCCCATATTTTATTAATTAAAATTGAACTTGATTTAATTTTAGAATTAATAAAATCTGGGACTTAAAATCGGATTGTTGGTTGGACCAACATTGGACATAATTAATTGGATTAATTTAAAACCTGAAATAAGATTGAATTTTATTTAAAATTAATTAGATTAACTTTAATGAAAATTAAAAGTTGGACTTTTAATAATAATTGATTTGATTGATTACTATTTTAATAATTGTAGGTCCCGAACGGGTTATGTGAGGGCAGAAGTCTAGAGGGGAGGGGTGAATAGACTTCTGAAAAACTTTTCGTCTTGGATCGGTGTCGGCGAAGCAGATAGCCCGATCGAGTGCGCGATGAATCGATTTTGTCGATAACCAACTTAATGAACGCCGGAAAAGCCGCGTCGGTTCGGTAACTATCGATTAATCGATGTGTGCGGAAGCTTTTAAGTTTTACCCGCAGAAAAACCGGTTTGTATAAATCGATTCCAAGTTTTATCTTTTTTAATCGATGACGTAAATATCAAACCGATCGCATCGTAAGCTTGGTGCTATCCGATCTTAACTTAGAATATGTATGCGCTTTAAGATTGTGCGATGTGAGAGCGCTTAATCAAAGCAAAAGAAGGCACACAAGATTTATAGTGGTTCGACAAACCAGTCCTACGTCCACTCTTCCCTTTCACAGGGCACCAACTTAACCGACTTAACCGATCGGACTTAGTTTAGTGTGTTAGTCCAACACAAGACACCAACAGATGTTTTAAGAGTTCTCACTCAACCGATCCTGTAAATCAAGATTAGAAACCCTAGATCGAAATCTTGCTAAACAACTTATCCTAACTTGGGGTTTGGGTAAGATTGTTGAGGTTCCAACTATGAAATCTTTCCTTGCGTGTATGCAGCACGATAGCTAGATGAAAAGATTTTCTTGCTAAGAACTTATGGGATGAACACAATATAAAATAAGCTTGTTGTTGTGTTCTTCGTGCTGAAATCGACTATAGTTTGAGCTTCTTGATTATGTTGTTTGTCCAAGCATTTCCGTTTTCACTCGGGCAGTGATCCCATATTTATAGACCTTGAGATCAAAGAGCCGTTGGAGAGCAATTTGAATCTCGAGCTATTTTAGGTAGACTTGCGTGCTTGATGTGACGTGCTTCAGAACGGCATGGCTGAAAAGCGTGAATGTGTATTTTATAGCCGTTTGAGAGAGCAACATCGAATCCCGCGAGTATCGCTCTGCTCATACGCGTGTCTCTTCCTTATTGGATGGAAGCCTTGCTTTGCGTTGATGTTCCTCCAACTAAGGTTGGTATTCTTCTTGTTTAGATCGCAGACGTGTGATAAGATGAAACATCGCCATCTTATGAGTGATCCGATCGATCTGAATCGATCCATCCACGATGGAGTCTTCCGGCGCTGTTGACTTAGCTTCAACCGGCCGACTCGGCCGATGTAGGTCTTACGGTCTTATCTTCCGAAGTCATCCGATCTTCTAGTATTAGAGGTTTGAGCTTCATGACTTCCGGCGAGTTATCCGACTAGATCGATTCGACCGATCTTCCGCTTACGGTTTAGCATTCTCGCCTGTCGGGATATCGAACAATTTCCGATTCTTCAGATCGACCTTTACATATTGAGTTCCCCTCAATATGTGACCTATCTATTACATCGCTTTTTCTATCCAATCATTATCAACCGGTCTCCTATCGCAGAATGTAAACATCGATCACCTAATGTGTCCGACCTGGTCCTATTACATGTGTTTTGGAACTTTCATCAAAACTATAAATTTCCCAACAATTTCCCCCTTTTTGATGAAACCAAAACACCGAGAAACCAAACAAATTGATAAGTATAGAAACGATTAAAGAGCAAGTAATCGAAGACAAAAGAGATTTTGTCTTGGGATCGTAAAAATAAACTTTTCATTAGATATGTTGATTACATGTTACATCGTAAAAAGTTTTGAATTTAAAAGCACCGATCCCTAGACGTCTTGAATCTTCACTCCTTGGGCTTGTATCCTTCCTCGCATTTCTCTTTGGTCTTGTGGAACGTTGAAAATCGATAGAGTTTCCATTTGACATCGGTTGTCCGGTGACTTGATCGGTTATATGCGATTTGCTCAAGATGTCAAAGTAGAATCTCTCAAATGCCATCTGTCAAATGAGCCATCCGCCTTCTTTGAGTATATTAATGATCATACTCTTGGCGAGATATCTTTACATTTATAAGCTTGGCTTCATTTTCCGAATACTTGAAAAGTCTGGATATTTATTCTCAGAAACGGTTGAGGAACTCATCATCCGGTGATTCTTCTTTGGAACAAGATCAAGGACAAAGGCATCTAGAAGCCATTCACTTCGATCTTATTCCATTCCTCAAACCTCTTAGCGTGTCGCAATTTTTTTGTATGATCTCGCCGACTCTTCTTTGTAACCGAGGTTCTCAAAAGTGCGATTTTCCAAATAATCCTTTCTTAGCCCTTGATTTGAACTTGATTTCAACCCTTCCTTGTGCCCGTTTTTCTCCATCCTTCTTTCTTCTTCACCATCTCGCTTTTGGACAATTTTGACTAGCTCCTTATCGACAGATCGACTAGTCATTTCCAATGACTTTCTGGTTTGAGTAATCGGTCCAGATTTTGATGTTCCAAAGACCCCAGACCCTTTCTTGCAATTGAGCTTTGTCCATGGGCCTTGTCTTACGATGTGTCGGGTTGGTTTCTCGAGATCCTTCCCCTTTTTGGTTTGATCAAAAAAGCGTATTGAGGTGGGAAGTCGAGACCCAAAGTTGATCGACAATGCCTGATTTAGATCATTAGCGGATAAACTGAAGTTTGAGTTGTCGATTACGAGCAGTTATGTCGATTCTTTCTTGGCGGTTTCCATTGTAGCGAGAGTGTCCAAATCATTTTGTCAAATTTCTCTTCGATAGCTCGAGCCTTTTTCTCGATGGCGTCGAAAAAGAAGATTGATTTTGATCCACTGTTTTCAAATTTCATCAACTGATTTTTGTAAGCTCGGCGAGAACATGGTGGTCATGGATTGGGAGAACCGATCTCTGATTGCTTCGTTTTTGTTTGAGATCGATTTGTCTCGATCGATTAGCACTCCTCAATCTCTTCTTTCGGGAGATCTTTGAGACAAGATCCGATCTCCCGAAGTTGATCGATGGTGATTTGAGATGTAGAATTGGATCCATCACTTGATCGTGTTGATTTGTTTGTGCCTCCGTGGTTGGTCGTGAACTGCAGCACCGGTTCCACTTTCATCGGCTCCTCACGCATTCTTCATTTCGGCGTCATTTACGAGCTTCTTGGCGATCTCGGCTTTTCTTCTTCCTAATTCCAACTTCCTGTGGATCGAGCTTTCCAGATTTATCGGATATGAGCTCACCGGTGATCCCAATTTGGCGGACTTCCTCATATCGAAGTCAAAATCTGCGAACTCATCCGCACCCACCCATCTCTTCAACAAGTAAGATAAGATCCGAGAAGCTTTTTAATCTGAGATCTCTCGGTGAGGATCTCCGACTTCTTCTCGATGGCGGGATGGGCGACCAGGTTTCAGTGGATACATCTCATCAATCTCTCGTTCAATTCTTAGTCGACCATTTTTCCAAAGGATGGTCTTTGTTGATCTGGATCTGAGAATTATCTGTCGGTCTGTTGGATGAGATGTGGAGGCTTCCAGTTTGTGCTTGAGTCGGCGGAAGTTATGCGATTGGTTCGACTGCGATGGGTTCTGCTTGTAGTGGCGGTTATATCTGGTTCAGTTCATGAAAGCGGTGAACTAGCGGGAGTGACATGCTCGGCGGCCTTTAGTCCGAAGGTGAATCGGCTTGAGGTTGAGGAGAAGTAGATTTATCGGTTTGTGCTTCTACCTCGGATCGTTTCTGGCGAGCCCTCGGGTTGAGAAGCTTGCATGTCGATTACGTTCTTTGTTGCGCAAATTGATTAAAGGGCGCTTTTTTCTTCTTCGACTCATCTTCTAGTCTTTAGAGTCATGGTAGCTTCCTTTGCTTTCTTTGGCCTCTTCTCCTGAGGCCTTCACGGTTCGTTTCTTTTTTACGTGGAGCAACCGGTGTAGATGAGGCGGCTTTTTGCTCTTTTCCTTTCTTGATTTTTGTTGGAGTGGGCTCCTTGTCATCGTCTGGTGGCCCATATATAACCGAAGTTGATGAGAGGAAGGCATTGTAGGACTTCGATCCATTCGATTCCATTCGGCGTTGGCGCTTTGTCCTTCAATATAATCGCAACCTTGTTGAGATTCTTGACTCTCTTTTTTTCGAAAGACACCGCTGGATTCATTGACTCCAAATTTTTCGTGTTCTTGGAGCAAGATGGCTTTTCGAGAAGCCGTGCGAATTGATGTTACGAGCCCCATCAATTATTCGCCATCTTGTACATTTTGACCGATGTGAGAGCATCGGGCTAAAATATTCCCATGATCGTTCTTGATGAAATGTCAAACAACGATCTGTACTTTCTTTTGAGCATTGCTTGATGAATCCGGCTTTTACGATGTTTTGTCCGCCTCTCTTAAGAGCTCCTCTCGATTTCTTCATCCTCATTCTCCCCGTAGTGTCGGGGAGAGATTCGCCCTTTTAGCCGAAATGAGCAGACGAGTGATGTCTCGCATTTGTCGATCGATTTCTTCCCGCTGACCGCGACATCGGTTCGTCTCTCCACGGTTTTTCAGATCCACACTCAAATTACTGCAAAGAATTGAAGTGCTTCATCTTTCATCACCGGATTGCAAAGAGAGCGAAGCAATATGTTTCGATCCAAATTTCTTCGAAATTTGTTCCACCTCCATGGATTCGTAATCCTCGGTGGTTCCAAAATCGAACGAACTTGTCCTCAAAGATCTTCGTTGCGATTCCCGCATAGTTGCACATGATCTTTCCTAGTCCATGAGTGGCCATCTACAGTGAGATGGACTCATTAAATTTGTGCATAATCAATATCAATATCATATCATGGAAAACAAAAGGCAATGAAGCATAAATTCGAAAAACAACTTGAAAACAATGTTTTTAACGGAAAGAAAGATTCATCATTAAGTTTAAAAAAAATATTACCAGATTCAAATTTTCAGAGAAGATTTTGAACTCTAAGAAATCGCTTTTGAAACGCGAGAAAATTTGAAGTTTTTCGATTGAGAGTAATGCAAGTTTGTGAAGCGTAAAAAACTCGTAAGGTTTGATGAATCTTATATAGAGGGAGGGTACAATAAGACAAGATTTTGAAGATCAATCGTTTTGAAAAAGATTGTACGCTCCAGATTTAGCGGTTTTGATCGTAGGTCGAAAACGACGTGACACAAAACTTTTGGATTTAAAAGCACGATCAAGTAGCAGTTAATACATGTACCCCACGTCCGCATTAAATGATTTGCAGAGTACACGTCACAAGGATAGTGGGTACAGTAAGGCAAATAATATCAGATACGATCCGATAAATAAGTAAAGAACAAGAGAAGAGAGATGCGTATCTGGTTGACTGATGTTGTTATCAGTCAATATTACTTGTCAATGTTGATTCCACTTGTTGATCTTAATCATTCTGGCTTAAGCCTTAAAAAATTTCCCAAAGAGATCCTTTCAACTGATCTTCTCCAGTTGCATCTGATTTGTTGAAACTTCAGGCTTAGCTGATCTTTCCTCGAGTACGTCTGATTTCCCTTTTGATCCTCCTTGATCAGTTGAAGTTCCCCCTTCAACTGATATTTCTGACATAGACTGATATATCTGATTTATTGGAGTTTCAAGCTCAGCAGATCTCTCTCATCTGATCATGCTCGTAAGTAATCAGATTTTGGTTGACCTCATCTGATTCTTTTCAGATTAAGCCAATTCTTGGGATAAGTGTTACCGCCAAAAACTTAGTCTAGAGTAGTAGCTTCTATTCCCTAAGTAGGCGTGATTGACATGCGAAATATCATCCTCAATCTCTCGATATGTCAATCAACCGTAAATTTATCCAATTATCGGTCAGCGTGATTTCTACACTCTGTCCTTTTGATGCAAATTTTCTAGACTTCTTGAAATGAAAATTGCATTTGCATCCTTGCTTGGCCTCTATAAATTGGACCAATGTTTTACACAACATCACCCATTCACCATACTTATCTTCTTTGTAAGAATCATGTATCTTGGTGAACCCTTGTTTCCTAAATGAGACTTCCTAAAACACTTTTACACCCTTTTATATGATTTCATCTTCTCAAATCAACCCTTTGCATCCCTTTATTGCCGTTTTCTTCATCATCTTCGATTTCACATCGATTCTTTTAAAGCTTCTCCACCACTGTATACGGGATCTGGTCTTGCAACCGAGAAGACACTTCTCCTAACCGTATGCACCTTGTGTGTGTCTATCTCGATGATGTAACGGAACCATCGACTTAGTCTGCATAAAATATCTGAGACATGTGCCCATGAGATCTGACGACCAACTCTTTGGCACACGTGCTCCATTCAACAAAATGGAGAGCCTACTACTCTTCCTTTTAGGGCTCCCCGGCTTAGTAATCTGTCAATGCCGCTCTCACTTCACTTGGAGAGTCCATCAGTTTGCATGGGATTACCTTTCAAGCCCCCTCACCCTGTTAAGTGGGGAAAAATGAGAGCGTCAGATTTCATAAAATCTCTCTCTCTTCCCCTCATTAACACTTAACTAATGAGTTCGGGTTTGGGTTTGGATGCAGGTTTAGGGTTCTAGGTGTAGGATTTTGGTTAACATTTATGTACTGACCTCCGGGTCTT
This sequence comes from Stenogyne calaminthoides, assembly GCA_037126765.1. Taxonomy (NCBI): domain Eukaryota; kingdom Viridiplantae; phylum Streptophyta; class Magnoliopsida; order Lamiales; family Lamiaceae; genus Stenogyne; species Stenogyne calaminthoides. The sequence continues at coordinate 30,325,635 of JBBCBC010000016.1, forward strand.
CTTGTACTTGTAACTCGTAATGTAACCTCACCTTCGGGTTTTTATCAATGAAAAGTTTACATTATTTCATCGTTGTGTAAATTCCTGCTTTCTTATGCGATTGTTTAGCTCTTAATCTCTGAATCTTGCTTGTTGAATATCAGCTAAAACGAATCACAAAGAAATACTATAACCAAATTGATTTAATCAGATAATCCTTTAAACTGAGCATTTTCCTTAAATCTGATAAACCTTGAATCTGATCAGTTCCTTTAAACTGATAGACTTTAAATCTGATAAACTAAAATCTGATCAGTTCCTTTGGATCTGGTAGCGTGTAAGTCTGATCGATTTTTGCTTATCGATCTCTCTTGAGATCGATTAAGATACCAAACTCAATTGATTTCTCTCGATCTGGTTAGTCTCTTAACCAGCTAGTTCTGGAGAGCATTCCATCAAACATTTTCGGTGACATTTCTCCAAGATCTAGAAGTCCTAGCTCATTGCATAAATCTCTGAATCTGATCTCAGCTAGTGGCTTGGTTAGAATATCAAATTTTACAGATATCAAGATGAATCTTTTCCATTCGATATTCTTCTTTTCAACGTGATCTCTTATAAAAGTGGTGTCCGACATCCACATGCTTGCATCTTGTATGTAGAACCGGTTCTCGAGTGATTGCAATAGCTATTATTATCGCGAGAATATAGGTACGCGTTCTTAGCTACAATGTTGTAATCCCTCACCGACCGAGCCGAGCGATTAGGGGAACAATGCTTCCTCGCCATATATTCTGCTTCAGTTGTTGATGTCGCAACTGATGTCTGCTTCTTTGAAAACCACGAGATCAGTTTACTTCCTAAGAACTGACATGTTCCTGAGGTTGATTTTCTGTCGATCTTGCAACCTCCATAATCGTAAATCGAATACCCACTAAGCTCTAGATTATCATCTGATGGGTAGAATAAACCAAGGTTTATTGTTCCCTTCAGATACTTAAGAATCCGCTTAGCTGCTTCTAGGTGGCTGATCATTGGATTTGCCTGAAATCTGGCACATACACCTCTTTCGCAAAAGTGATATCCGGTCTGGCGGGCAACAGTATAATAAAGATCCAATGAGAGCCCTATATTCCTTCTGATTTGTTTTCTGACCGGCCTCATCTGGATCCATCTTGAATCCAGTCATCATAGGAATTTTGGCTTCCTTACTATTTTGAATTCCAAACTTAGCCAAAAGATTCCTAGTGTACTTTGCTTGGCAGATGAATATCCCTTCTGAACTTTGTTTAACTTGGAGACCTAGAAAGTAATTCATCTGACCCATCATGGACATCTCGAATTTCCCTTGCATCAGTTTGCTGAATCTTTCACATAGGCTCTTGTTAGGAGATCCAAGATGATGTCGCCCACGTAAATGAACCATCGAAATATCTTCCATCTTCTATTCTCAATAAGGTTACATCCTTTGTTCCTTTAGTGAACCCACTTTCAATCAAGAATCGGAGAGTGTATCATACCAGGCTCATGAACTGTTTTTGAACCATAAAGAGCTTTTTTCTTAAACGATACACTTGGTTGCCCTTTTCAAAGCCTGGAGGTTGTTCGACATAAACTTCCTCCGCTAGTACCCCGTTTAAGAAAGCACTCTTTACGCCCATCTGATACACAAAGTGAACCCTCTCGTGGGAAGCATAAGCCCGAAAATAACCCGAATGGCTTCAAAGGCGGCGATCGGTCTGCAAAGGTCTCATCGTAATCAATTCCTTCCGATTGTGAATACCCCTAGCAACAAGTCTTGCCTTATTTCTCGTGATAACATTTTTCTCATCTCTCTTGTTCTTGAAGATCCATTTCGTTACCAATTACGTCTTGATGACCGGGGTCTGCCTACTAGTTCCCATACTTCATTTCTCTCGAACTGCTCCAAATCTCTCCCCGGGCTAGAATCCGGTTTATGCCTTGTAATGCTTCCTCGATTGTAGTAGGTTCCTTCATAGACAGATAACAGCAATACATGGCACTTTCACCAATCTGATGTCTAGTTTTAATTTTATCAGACGGGTCTCCAATTATCAGATCAGTTGGATGACTGGTTATCCAGTCCTTCGCTACGATTTGCGTCGGTTTTGAGAACATCGTCTGTTTAGATAAAATCTTATTACTAGTGATTGGGAGTGGTGCAGGGTTATGGTCCACTTGATAAGAACAAGTCTCAGCTGATGTTGGAATCATCATGTGCTGATGTCTGTTCGTGAGAACTTCAGAAGTTCCCCCTGAACCGGATGGTTCGATTCTTCTTATCTCGGTTTAATCGACTTTTTTTTTCGGCAGTTGTTCGTACCTTTTAGATCTGATTGATCCGGTGAATCAGCTAGATCCGGAATGTAAATTGATACTGATTTACGATCCTTTTTCCTTGATCGTTAGGCGATCCATTTTTAATATCGAGTTACGCAGATCGTACTTTGTTCTACGGCGATTTTTCTTGATCGAAAGATGCTTCATCAAAGGTTACATGGGTGTTTCTTCCACAACTAGGGGTTCGTTTTGTTGTAGACCCCGGCTTTTGCTAGATGAGGAATACCCTAGAAATATACCCTCATCGGACTTGGCCTCAAAAGTCTTCAATGACTTTTCCCATTGTTGTGTATGAACACTTGCACCCCAAAAACATGGAAGTAAGAAACACGAGGTTTTACGCCTTCCACAGTTCATAGGGTGTTTTGTAGTGAGCCTTAGTCGAGACATCTGTTTCTGCGATGGCATGCAAAGTGTTGATTATACGCCTGAAAACGGTTTGGTATCGCATGTTCACCTAACATTGTTCGAAAGAACTTCTTTGAGAGTTCTGTTTCTCCGCTCGCCTACTCCATTCTGTTGTGGCGTCCTCGCAAAATTAAGTCTCATCTCAGATACCAAACTTAGAGCAAAAATCAAGAATAAAGGAGTTCGAAATTTCGCACCTTTATCCGATCCGATTTTTACTACGGCCGACACCTTCTCATTTTGTAATCTTCTTAGCAAAATTCATATCTTGGTTGTCGCCTCATTCTTCTTATGTAAGAATATAACCTGTAAACTTGGAGTAGTCATCCACGAATACCAGAGTGTATTTCAAGTCCGTTGAGATCGACCGGTGTAATCGGTCCAAACAGATCCATATGAAGCAACAGCAAGATTCTGCTTTGATCTTTGGTCCGGAAATTCCTTTGAATGAAGCTTTGACCTGTTTTCCCTTCTGACATGCAGTACATGTCTGATCCTTTGAGAACACTTCATTCGGAAGTCCTTCCACTAGAGACATCCTAGCTATCTTATTAAGAGTTTTAAAGTTCAGATGGCTCATTCTTTTGTGCCAGAGCCAACTGCTACTTTTGGAACTCTTAACAATCAGCACGCATTTTTTGGACAACTGCTCCAATCACCGTAGATCGTCCTTTTCTTGAACCGATTAGCAATATCCGTTGAGTGACTCGATTCTTGATAGTGCATTGATCGATCGAGAACTCAACACCAATCCGTTGTCGCAAATCAGGAAACCGATAATAGGTTGTGCTTCGCACCTTCGACATACGAGACTCAGCCATTTGTACATCATCATTCTCTAAGGTTCAACCCTTTGGTATAACCAAAGTTATCATCACCGAAGAGTACACGCGGGCCTTTCTGTTCTATGTAGGAACTGAGGAGATGTTTGCTTCCAGTCATGTGCCTTGAGCATCCACTATCGATGTACCAGATAGTTGCTTGCACACCTCCTTTGTTGGCCAGACCCACGCGAACCTGCAATCAGATCAGGTTTTAGGTACCTTTCGGATTGGGTCCTGAGGGGTTAGGTTTGGATTTGGGGATCCATACAAATGAGCACTTCTATGGTGATCACGATCGAAGGCCCGATTTGTCTCCCATACTGTCAACATAATCATACTTATCCTCATATGCTTTCTCGATTTGTATGATTACTTGTGTGAACCTTGGATGACTTAGAAGACTTATGATTTAACTTTTGGTTTGTCTTTTTTTATCCAAATAATGGTTCAAAAAAGAAGCACCCTAAATTCGACTATAGGGGTAGGTACGATTTGCTACCATCAAAAGATTCATATCCTTTTTCGCATAGATGGTTTTCGCATTTACCCAAGCATGCTTATTAGGTGACCTTGATCGGGTCTCGATTAGACTTCCTTTTGTAGGTTGTCTTTTTCGATTCTGATCTGTTGATCGTTTGAGGTCTCTTCGTAAGAACCGGGTTCTTCCGTTGATTCCTACCGATGCTTTACCACCAATCCATTTTCTTCTTCTTCCAGTTGGCACTTGCCTTACCTGCTCAACTGGTCTCTTACCCCTATTAGATACAAGTTTAGCTTTTGGTGTATCTTTTTCAGAAATTCGTCTGATTACACCTTTCTGAGATGAATCAGTCGGGGCTTTTGAGGATGTGGAGGGTTTCTCATAGCCAAGTCCCTCCTTATCAATCTTTACTCGAAAATAGGCGTTTATGTCTTTAACGGTTTGAGATGATTTTGAAAAAACATCTATTTTCTTTCGCAGATTATCCTCAGAGGATTTCAGACTTTCATGCATTCGGAATAGCTCATCGAATTTTGCTTGCAAGATTTTGAAGTCATCAGCTTGCTTTCTGTTAATTTCCATCTGATCTTTGATCTGCTTTTCCTGATCAGAAGCTTTAACTTCGAGAATTTTAAATTCTCGTTACCTACGAAAGGTTTAATTGATCTAAGTTCAGAGGCTTTTCTGAGATCATTTTCTTCAGCAAGCTGATTATTTCTAGTCCTCAGCTTATCATTCTCAGCTTCCACAATAGCATAAGTTTTATCTTGATTGGAGAGATCGTCAATTGCTGCTCGGTAGAGTCAAGAGTCAATCTCCCCAAATAGTGTGCTAATGATAGCGTGTAGAAGCGAACGAAGGGGTTTGGAGGTTACCTCGAATTTGGTCCTCCCCATCGCCATCGAGTAGTTCATCATCGTCCCGACGAGAATATCGATCTTCTTTTTTCATAGAAGTCGGCCAGATTCTTGTCAAAGAAAGTCTTCTCTGAGGGAGTATCCGGAGTCCTCGGAGGGCAAGATAGGAATCGTCAATTCCTGACGTATCAGCAACCATGGCTCTTCTGTCTCTATACCGTTGCTCTCTTTTGTTCCTCTTTTCTTCCCTCTCTCGGCGTCCGTCCAGGCGATCAGTCTATAGTGACTGCTTCTCCACGATTGAAACACGCTCCGGATCCACCGTTCCTTTCCTTCCAGGGTGAATCACTCTTCAGATGACCTATCGGTGATTTCCTTCGATAGTAGTCCAGAGTTTCTTCATCGATTGGTTATCTCTTCCTTCCTTCGTCTGACTATCTCTTTCCCTTTCATCTCTGTGATCCCTCCGATCATCAGATCTGGTTCTTTCTGGAGATCTATTGTCTGATCTCCTATCTCGTCCTCGGCTATGTTGATAGTCCTTATAGAATCTTCGATACTTACCAAGTTGTATATCTGACTTCTCAAGCTTCCTGGTAAGTAAAGCGATCTGCTACGCTGACTTAATATATTTCCAATGGGTTCATTGGCCTTTTGTTCTCTCTTGGTTGCCTTGAAAGCAAGCGATTTTTGAAGTCGAGGTTTCAAAGGGGACCTCGTCTTCATCGAACTTGACCTCTTTCAATCGGTCGAACTCGTGAGCTTTAAGACTCAAAAAAAGCTACTAGGTTTCATTCTTGAAATATCCCGGCAATCTTTGATTCTGCGACCTTCATGTCCCACTTCTTGGTGAGAGACCTTAGGATCTTATAGTTGATATCTTTATCGACATCTCTACCAAGTTCTCGAAGCTTGTTTATAGACATTGTAATTCTTCCATCGAGTTCGTTGATGGTTTTTCGTTGGCAGCATCTTGATTTCTCGAACTTCACCAGTTCGAACGAAGACTACTGTCTTTTATCTGCTCATTTTCCTCGCAGATCTCGGCCGAGTATCCCACATTGCTTTTCGCAGATTTGAGATACTTAATCTTCTCTTTGGTGACCTTATCCATTGTCTTCATGATGATATGTCTTGCAATGGTGTCCAGAGTATGCGCTTTTTTTTCTTCGGTGTCCATCGTAGTTTTTTCGCATAAGACTTCCTGTGGGAAAGTCCGGATCTCCTCCGATTGCAGGATTGTCGTAGTAAATGATGATGGGTCCTCTCGATGACTTCCATCATTCTCGCCACTGATCGAGCCTAGATGGTTGGACATATATATGGCCCAATCTGCATACTCATCAATTGAGAACTTTTGAGATCATGATACATACCGGACGTGTTATCCATCCGAAAGTGATTTTGGAAAATGAATGAGTTTTTAAAAATGGTTTTTCAAGATCGGGCCGATTTGACCACAATGACACGTAGTCGGTGGTCGGAAGAACCAACCGCCCGATACCACTTGTAGGTCCTTAATCGGTTATGTGAAAGGCGTAAGTCTAGAGGGAGGGTGAATAGACTTCAAAAAACTTTTTTCGTCGATCGTGTGCGAGCAGATATAGCGATCGAGTCGCGATTGAATCGATTTGGTCGATAACCAACTTCTCAACGCCGGAATAAGCGGTCGGTTCGTAAATTATCGATTAATCGATGTGTGCTTGAAGCTTTAAGTTTTACCCGTGTGAAAAACCAGCTATAAATCCATTCCAAGTTTTATCTTTTTAATCGATGACGTAAATATCAAACCGATCGGATCGTAAGCTTGGTGCTATCTCGATCTTAACTTAGAATATGTATGCGCTTTTAAGATTGTGCGATGTGAGAGCGCGATTAATCAAAGCAAGAAGGCACACAAGATTTATAGTGGTTCGGACAAACCAGTCCCACGTCCCTCTTTCCTTTCACAAGGGCACCAACTTAACCGACTTAACCGATCGGACTTAGTTTAGTGTGTTAGTCCAACACAAGATACACCAACAGATGTTTTAAGAGTTCTCACTCAACCGATCCTTAAATCAAGATTAGAAACCCTAGATCGAATCTTGCTAAACAACTTATCCTAACTTGGGGTTTGGGTAAGATTGTTGAGGTTCCAACTATGAAATCTTTCGCTTATGCATACAAGCGGCACGATAGCTAGATGAAAAGATTTCTTGCTAAGAACTTATGGGATGAACACAATATAAAATAAGCTTGTTGTTGTGTTCTTCGTGCGGAAATCTGACTATAGTTTGAGCTTCTTGATTATGTTGTTTGTCCAAGCATTTCCGTTTTTCACTCTGAAGTGTGATCCCATATTTATAGACCTTGAGATCAAAGAGCCGTTGGAGAGCAATTTGAATCTCGGGCTATTTTAAATAGACTTGGTGTGCTTGATGTGACGCGTCTTGAGAACGGCATGGTGAAAAGCGTGAATGTGTATTTTATAGCCGTTTGAGAGAGCAACATCGAATCCCGCGAGTATCAGCTCTGTTCATACGTGTCTCTTCCTTATTGGATGGAAGCCTTGCTTTGCAGTGATGTTCCTCCAACTAAGGTTGGTATTCTTCTTGTTTAGATCGCAGACGTATGATAAGATGAAACATCAGTTTTCATCTTATGAGTCGATCCGATCAATCTGAACCGATCACCCAATTTGATGGAGTCTTCTCGCTTTTGACTTAGCTTCAAACGGCCGACTCTGCCGATGTAGGTCTTCGGTCTTATCTTCCGGAAGTCATCTGATCTTCTAGTATTAGAGGTTTGAGCTTCATGACTTCCGCTGAGTTATCTGACTAGATCAGTTCGATCTGATCTTCCGCTCGTTTAGCATTACGCCTGTCGGATATCGAAATTTCTTCTGATTCTTCAGATCTGACCTTTACATATTGAGTTCCCCCTCAATATGTGACCTATCTATTACATCGGTTTTTCTATCCAATCATTATCAACCGGTCTCCTATCGCAGAAGAATGTAAACATCACAACCTAATGTGTCCGACCGGTCCTATTACATGTGTTTTTGGAACTTTCATCAAAACTATAAATTTCCCAACAATAATTTAAAATCGAATTAAAATTTTAAAAAAAAATTGTTTTTTAAAGGAATTATTGAACCCCACTGTTTGACTGTTTTATATTTTAATTCGTCAAACGCTTTTATAGTCCACATTATAACTGTTTGGGTAGGCGGCGCCCAATAATTGTCAGACCGTATTCTTGTTTGGGTAGACGGCACCCATATAAATGTTAGTCCGTATAATTCATATTTGGGTAGACGGCGCCCGATAATTGCTCAAACGTGATGTAGATTAACATGTTGGATCTCGATTAAGCAATTAATACCCCGTCTTTAAAAGATCCTCACTAAAATATGATTTTTCATTAAATTGAACGATGCCTTCCATCAAAATTAATAGTAAACCGGAGATTTTGTTCCAATGAGTATTTAAGGCCCAACTCTTTTGCTCGGATCTACATCTAACAGGACATTATAGGGACACGTTGTGTCACCGCTTGGTGGTTGTAAATCAACCTGACTCTGTTTCACCAGCCCAAGCCAGGAAACGAGGGTCATGGGGCATCTGATTGAACTAGGTTCAATCAATTAGGAGTTGCCAATTTTGCAATTGGTTTGGAGACCTACCAGTTATGCTGTCATAGTAATCATCCCAAGCAGATATTATGATAGTAGGAATGTGGATCCTAGTTTGTTATGATTTATATTGGATATAAATTCGTATTCTTCCGATGAGGTCGTTGAATATGTGAAAATAATGGAGACAAAATAAATTTGAAAGGCCATGTTTATTTTGATTGCTGAATATTGATCATAGGAATTATGTGTTTTAATTCCCGTTTTATTTTATTTCTCTAGGATTGTTGAAATGAATAACTTATCACTGAGAAGCGTTTTGGAAACGAACAAATTGGCTGGGCCAAATTTTCTCGACTGGCACCAAAATGTGTGTATGGTGCTTAGGCAAGAAAAGATTGAGTACGTGTTGGACACGCCAATCCCTGCTACCCCGGAGATTGGTACTGAAGAAGCCGAGGCGTTTGACGCCAAGCCTCCGAAGAATCAAGATGATGCTTCCGGGCTCGAGTGTGTTATGCTCCTGATGAATCCTGAGTTGCAAAAGCGACATAGGAGGATGATGCTTCCTTTGAGATGATCAAGCATTTGAAGGATCTCTTTGATTCCGAATCTCGTTAAAGATTTATGAAGTGATGAGAGACTGTTTAGATCTTGGGATGTCCCAAGGAGGGAAGGTTTCCTCATGTGTTGAAGATGATAGTCTTAATCGAGAAACTTGGTCGGTTGGGCATTGAGCTCAAAACAACCGTTGCTGTTTATGCCATTCTTCAGTCACTTCCTGATTCATATTCGAGTTTTGTAGTAAACTTTAATATGAATAAGACGAAATGACTATGCCCGAAGCCGCATAACATGCTAAAGACCTTTGAGTCTTCCATTTGCTAGGAAAAGCCTGCGGCTCATGGTGAGTGCCTACTTCTTCTTCCCCGAAAGGAAAGAAGAAGCGAAGGGGCAAAGCAAAGAAAGACTCTAAGCCAAACTTCCTTAAGCCCAAAGGTGGAATTCAAAAGAAGGAGAGGGTGGACAAGGATGTATGCCTCCACTGCAAGCAGAAGGGGCATTGGAAGAAGGATCAGAAGGTTCTAGCAAAAAAAAGAAGACACAAGGTGTCTCAAATGAATCGAACATGTATGTTTATTATTGAGATAAACATGTCCACAAATGATACTAACCTTCCGGGTATTAGATACCGGTTGGCTCACACATTTGTACTAATGTGCGGGTCTCAAGATATAGGCAGGCGCTTAGGCGGGTGAAGTCGCCCTACACGTTGGGAATGGAGCAAGAGTTGTTGCTGAACGTTTTGACATTTATGTTTTAGACTTACCCTCTGATTTTAGACTTGAACTGAATAATTGTTATTTTGTTCCTTCTATTACTCACAACATTATTTCTATTCCGATGTTAGACATTGAAGGGTTTTCCTTCCATTTTGCAAATAATAACTGTTATTTTTCGCTTAATGGTGATGTTTATGGAAATGCTCCTTTATCGAATGGTTTATATTTGTTGCATTGTGGACATAATATTCTTAATATACAAAACAAACGACTCAAACTTAGTAATCATGAAAACCCGACTTACTTGTGGCATTGTAGGCTTGGTCATGCAAATGAGAACAGGATTGCAAGGTTAGAAAGTTAGACTAGTTAACCCCATTCGACTTTGAGTCTTATGAAAATTGTGAATCCTGTCACAAGGGCAAGGTGACCAACAAACCATTTTCTGGGAAAGAGATTCGTGCCAAAGAAGTTCTAGAGCTGATCCACAGTGATGTCTGTGGACCATTGCCCACTCTAGCTAGGGGTAACTTCGCCTACTTCATCACTTTTACTGACGATTTCTCAAGGTATGTATACTTGTATCTTATGAAACACAAATCCGAATCTTTTGAGAAATTCAAGGAGTTCAAAGCTGAAGTAGAGAAGCAACTTAGTAAGAGTATAAAGACTCTTCGATCAGATCGAGGAGGTGAATACCTTAGCCATGAGTTCATGGATTACTTGAAGTTACATGGAATCCAATCACAATGGACTCCTCCCGAAACACCGCAGATGAACGGAGTATCCGAGAGGAGAAACCGAACCTTGTTAGACATGGTAAGGTCCATGATGAGCTTTTCTTCTCTCCCTACATTCTTATGGGGATACGCGTTACAAACCTCAATCTACATTCTGAATAGGATTCCATCCAAATCAGTTGAACATACGCCATATGAACTATGGTGTGGCAAGAAGCCAACTTTTTCACATATCAAAACGTGGGGTTGCCCTGCAATTGTGAAAAAGATGATCACTGACAAATTGGAATCCAAAGGTGAAAAAGGCTTACCTTGTGGGATATCCTAAGGAAACTAGAGGATATTATTTCTATCTACCTGAGAAACAAACGATAATTGTTTCTAGGCAGACTAGGTTCCTCGAAGAAGACTATGTCTTCAAGGACCAAAGCCGTAAGAAGATAGTACTTAAAGAAATTCAAGAACCACAAGATAACCAAGAGACTGATACCTTGTCAAAGAAACATGACATGGAATTAGTGGGAGCATTCAACAGCTCACATGGTGGAAGTTTATCACTTAGTGATCCTCTTTCAGCCAGTGGGAGCGTAATTGGAGTTGCATTGCCTTCGCAACAAACTCCAAGTGGGCTAAATGAGAACAACATAGTTCAAACTTCCGCCCAAGAGGCATCAGAAAGTGTTGCTCTCCGGACATTGATGAAATCGATGCACCATAAAATTTTCACAATCAGAATGTACAACCTGCACAAACACCACAGCTCTGTAAGTCCACTAGAATTTGTAATCCGCCCACTAGGTATTATGGTTTCCTCGTAGAGGAACATGATGACGTGGAGATCCCGGATAAAGACGATCCTAGAACTTACACTGAGGCAACATTAGATGTTGACTCGGAGAAGGGGCATGAAGCCATGAAATCCGAGATGGACTCAATGCACACAAATCATGTCTGGGACTTGGTTGAATTGCCGAAAGGGGTAAAACCCATAGGTTGCAAATGGGTCTACAAGCGTAAGACCGATGCAAATGGCAAGGTACAAACCTACAAGGCTAGGTTGGTAGCAAAAGGTTATAGTCAACGCGAATGCATTGACTATGATGAGACTTTCTCACCTGTTGCCAAGATCAAGTCCATTCGAATTTTACTTGTTGTAGCAGCACATTTAGATTATGAGATTTGACAGATGGATGTCAAAACAGCCTTCCTCAATGGAAACATTGATAAGGAGGTGTTTATGACTCAACCAGAAGGTTTTGTATCTAAGTCAAAATCTAATCTTGTGTGCAAGCTCAAACGGTCCATTTATGAATTAAAGCAAGCTTCTAGGAGTTGGAATATCCGATTTGATGAGGCTGTCAAATCATTTGACTTCATCAGAAATTCGGAAGATCCATGCGTTTATCGTAAACGCGGTGGGAGAAATATTATTTTCATAGTTGTGTATGCCGATGACATACTAATTATGGGAAACAACATTCCTTTTATGCAGTCGGTTAAAGATTGGCTTTCAAGGACCTTCATGATGAAGGACCTTGGTGAGACATGTTACATCCTAGGGATCAAGATCCATAGGGATAGATCCAAGAAGATGTTGGGACTGTCACTGTCAACCTACGTAGATAAGGTGCTAAAGCGATTTGCGATGAATAACTCTAAGAGAGGTTCTCTACCAGCATGTCATGGGATAAAACTGTCTAAGAAGGATTGTCCTTCTACAGAAGCTGATATCCGGTGCATGAAGGATATACCATATGCATCTGCAATTGGCTCCATCATGTACGCCATGACTTGCACAAGACCAGATGTGCTCTTCTCTATTAGCACTACTGGTAGATACCAGCAAAATCCAGGTGAACCTCACGGGATTGCTGTCAAGAACATTCTTAAGTACCTTAGACGTACTAAAGACTGTTTCTTGGTCTACGGAGGACAGTTAGAGCTAGTTGCAACTGGCTATGCTGATGCAAGTTTCCAATCCGATTGTGATGATTACAAATCACAGTCGGGCTATGTTTTCGTTTTCAATGGTGGGGCGGTTAGTTGGAATAGTTCCAAACAAGAGACTACCGCAGATTCAACAACCGAAGCTGAGTACATTGCTGCGGCAGAAGCTGCCAAAGAAGCTGTCTGGATAAAACAGTTCTTAAATGAACTAGGGGTAGTTCCGAGTGCTAGTAGTCCAATAAAGTTGTATTGTGACAATACTGGTGCGGTTGCGCAAGCTAAGGAACCGAGATCCAATAACAGAAACAAGCATGTACCGAGACGTTATCACTTGATAAGGGAGATAATCGCTAAAGGAGAGATAGAGTTAGAACGTGTCCCCACGAAGGATAACCTGACTGATCCTTTCACCAAGGCTTTGAGTGTCCATGTATACACTAGACGTTTTGATGGTTTAGGGGTTAGACATGTAGGTGATTGGCTCTAGTTCAAGTGGGAGATTGTTAGTGTTAGTGTCCTAGAGACAGTCTTTTATAAGGACATAATACTCAAATAATATTCAGTATTGGTTTAATATTATTATTTGTTTAATATTAAATGTATGGTGTTACACTCATTAAAATATTATGTTTGATTGTTTGCATTTATTTCTATATGTGTTCCCTTAAATCACTGTTGTCATTGAGTGATTGAGAACTCAGATGACTTAAGCATGATTCTTAAATAGCCCCAATCGAGCATTGTACAATGTTGCATCCGAATTCGAGTCTTCCCTCATTTTTTTCTCTTCTTTCTTCATTTTTCGCCCTCTTTTTTATTTTTTTTGTTAAAATTTCTAATTTATAAATAAATTATGTTTATAAGAATATAGGTAGACTGAAACGCTGAAATGTGGACACGTGTAAGCACTTCTTGCTTAAGGTGTCCTGAGCTCCTGCTTTTGGAATGTGTGTTTTATCTGCGTGTGAATGAACCGACTGAAAAGTGAAAACAGATCTATCTATTTAAAGTTGTTTTTATTTAAAATAATTAAATTTAATTGTATAGTTAAAGCTTAAAATAAGTGCTGTTAAAAACATACAAACTAATAAGTACACGGTAAGACGTAACTGATTTTACATAAATTTTGTTTTATTTAAGTATATAAATTTCCTTCTTTTGATTTTAAAATAATGCAACAGTAATTGATGCAATTTTTGGTTCAATTTTAATTAATTACAATCCATTTAAAAATTACATAGTTCGGATGGGTGGATATAATTTGGTGGTTAATAACAGTGTTTTCATAATTTGATCGACAATCAAATTGAAATGAACACAGGTTGTTTTAACCATGTGGACCATTCGAGTTCGCCGTAATTTTTTGAATATATTTTTTATATTACATTAAAAATAAAATAAATATATACTTATAAAAGTTAAATTTATAAATTTTATATTAAAATAAATATAATAAAAATCAAGATGATACAATACAACACAATTTAAAATATTAAAATTTAAAATAAAGTTGATAAAAATAAGAATTAAATTTTAAATTAAAAAAAAATAATTTTACCAATTTTTTAATTTTTGATCGATTTTTTCAGGTTCTGATCAATTTTTTGTGATTCAAATACCGTTAAAATAATTTTTTGAGGATAATTAGACTAGTTCCATAACTAGGACCCCAGATCAATAAGTTTATGAAAACACTGTTAATAACTCTTTTTGTAGTTTAAGGTTTTGGGTACGGACTCATTCCCCCATTAAGACTTTTTTTTTGTTTTTTTTTTTTTTTTTTTTTATAAATATGGTTTTTCTTGCTTTTTGAATAAAGGCTGAAGCCTCTTATTGCTGGCAAAAAATAACCGCTAACCTACATAGATATCCATTTTTATTCTTACTAATGATGTTTCATTTTTTTTATTGTTTTATCTTTTTGTCCCCACAGACAAAAAAATCTAACAACCAGCCCCTTAAAAGAAAAAAGAATTTGACTTTTTTTTTTAAATTTTAATAGTTGAATATATAATTTAAGACAAATTCTTATATACATGTGCAACTAGTGTGTTAAATATTATTAGTTGCTTTCATTAAATAATATTAAATATTTTTATTAAGTGTTTAATATTACTCCTTCCGTTTTATTATAATTGTCTCGCTTTTTTTTATGGACGTTCCACTATAATTTTTTTTAATTCCATAAAAGAAAAAAGTAACTCCATTATTCATAATTTTTATCCTCACTTTTCACACAATATTACAAAAAATTTCACTCACAACTCCACTCATTACACCGGGATGGAGAGAGTATTAGTTGTTTTCATTAAATACACAAAAGTAATTTATTTACACTAAACTGTGAAACTATTATATAAAAAAATAATTGTACGGTTCAGTGTAAACAAGTTGCACTTTTCAATATAATAAATTGCACGATTTTAAAATGTACTATGTGTGCATGGTGTACCTAAATGTACATGAAATCTACTCTTTTAGAAGTTGTATTAATTTACAATAAATTTATTTAAAATTGAATATTTTAAAAATTAAGGTAATATACCTTTTTTTTAATTATTATTTCGAAACAATTCTTTGCTAAAATATCCCAACAACTAATTAAGATCACAAGACAAAATTTGGAAATCTAATTATTCCGATTAGGGTTGTTCACGGTATAGATCAAAATGAATATTTAAAATTGTCCGTGTCTGTATCAAAATTGGTTATTTTAAAATTGGAGTGTTCGTGTCCGTACCAAAATTTCGATTCAGAATGGTACGATTTTTTAATTTTTCGGTACGGTTCTGAACGGATTTTTGATTATAACGGAATCAGATCGGAACGGATCGGATCGGACCAAGGGTTTTATTTAACCTTTTTCTCCTTTTCTTTTCTATCACCCCTCATTTTTCTTTTTAATCACAATTTTCTTAAGAATATTTGTGCAATGTACACAAAATACACATGAATTCAATACCTCTTCAACCATATTCATGCATCTACCCTTCAAACTCAAACATATAACATGATAGGATAATAGTTAATTAAAAATAGTAAAATAACACAAGACACCATCAATGGTGTATTTAAAACATGGCTAATAAAGTATACATTTAAAATTTTATTGTGAATTTTCGTCGGTCCAAATTGACGAGAGGTACAAACTACAGAGCTATGAGTTGATGCGAGAGAGTAAGGATGCGTAATTACAAATTGAGAATTTTATAGGATTCTCAATAATTATAAATAACAAATAAGGAAGTAAATATTCTAATATTTCCCCAAAATATTCATGTGATATATTCAATATTAAATTACATGGATATCAATAATCTATAATACAATTTAATGAATATAAAATAAATTAATAATTAAATTTATTACATATTTAAATCGGTTATTCGGTTCAGTTCGGCCCGGTACGGTTCGGTGCGGTTTCATTTGATTTTTCGGTACAGTTAATTCAGTAATATCCATGTCCATATATATCCAAAAAAAAAATCGGTAAAAGTTAAAAATTCAACGATTATTTTCGGTTCAGTTCTTTTTCTGTTCGTATTCGGTAATCTCCAAACTCCGTGAACAACCCTAATTGCGATATGTTTTTAATGGAAAGAATAGGAATAGGATTGACTATAATAAAGGAAAGCAAAAATACCATAATATTTGAATGAAGTGACATCGCCACATAAGCGGTGGACACAATATTTATGCCCACCGATGGACTCTATATCATTTTCGGATCTATCATATCTTTTCTTAAAAATCATTTTATCATTTCAAATATTAATAAACAATTAACTCGCTAAAATACGAAAAAAAGGTAGTGTAAAAATAAAGTTGTGCGGTGAATAATATTTTTTATTTTAATGAGATACAAATAAAATTTGATATACATCTTCTTTGTAATTCATCTTCATGGGGATGCGTGCAAAGTAAGTGAGATTTTTATTGGATGGCAAAATCAATGGGGATGTTTTCGGAATGCATATTATGGGGAAACATGGAAAAAGAAATGCTAAAACAACAATCTTTTAAACCAGTGATTCAAACTAAATTTGTCCCATAATTTTCACTTTTAAAATTATTTTATAATTATTAACTTTTTTAATTTAATTATATATATATATATATTTAATTTGTTTCAATTTAATTTTAGTTCGTCGAAGATCGATCAAAAATACCCAAAACGACGTCATTTTAGTCGCGTGTCTGTCACGTGCCCCTAATTTTTGCTACTAAAACAACGTCGTTTTGAATGTTTCTGATCGATCTCTGATAGTTTGAGATTAAATTGAAACAAATTGAATACATATGAGACTAAATTGAAAATGCTTAATAGTTATGAGGTTATTTCAATAAAAGTGAAAAATTATAGGACGTAATTGATTTAAATCCCTATTACATAAGCCCCAAAACAAAAAATGTTATTCAAAATTGAGCAATACAATTCTTGTCTCAAGAAAATAACATTGGTCAAATTGAGAACAATTCACTAAAATTACCATTTTCTAATTTTGATCAAATCCACATGATAATTAGTTGTGTCAAAATTAATAAATATTCCGTCTTCCTTGACGATATAATTGAAAATATGGTGATCCCGCCAAACAG
Source organism: Stenogyne calaminthoides (assembly GCA_037126765.1). NCBI lineage: Eukaryota > Viridiplantae > Streptophyta > Magnoliopsida > Lamiales > Lamiaceae > Stenogyne > Stenogyne calaminthoides. The sequence continues at coordinate 30,342,733 of JBBCBC010000016.1, forward strand.
AACTAAAGGCCGTGATATCAGTGGACTTCCATGGCCAGACAAGGGTACACAGGTAAGCAAGAGGTTTATCATCGTCGGAATACAAATCAAAACCGTAAAGTTGACCTGATTTAGTGGCATGTGTTCCAAGATCACGACTGTATTGTAATTTGGCCACACAACGAAGAGCCAAGGGGGCTGAATTTGTAGGGAGATCATTGTAGATATTAACTCTTACAGGTCTAACGCCAGCATCAACCCTAGAAATTAACAAGATTGATGATAGGAAAGTAAAAGTGTATACACTCTTGATGTTGTTGAAAAAACCCATCGTTTGATTTTGTGTTGTGATAATTAGAATGAATAATCATGTTATATAGGAATTTGAGTAACACTACTGCTGTGAATTTGGTATATACATGAATTCTATCACTGTTATGCATAAAAAAATTATTATTTAAAATAATAATAATTTTTGTGCATAAGTGATGATTTTTATACATAACTGTGATATTAAAATATACGAGTTGACGATGAACTCGGGTTCACACAATTTTTTTTAGAGATTTTAAGAATGATATGTATGGTAAATTGTTATTTATGGGGATTACTATATAAAGTGAGTCGTATTACTCGATTCATTCATAAAAAAATGACCTTTTAATAGCAAGTGCTTGTACACAATTAAAGGATCTTTTAATCTTTCATTTTGCACTCTTTTTTTCAAATTTACCCTTCTTTTAGATTTAGAAAATTAAAATTTACTATTTTTTTTGAAAGTCAATCAATTACAATAATTTTCTAACATAATCAATTACAATAATCTCGTTGTAGATCAGAATCGCAATCACCACAAGAGGGGACCACCCGAAACCGCAACTCAGAACCGCAACCGCACCGCAATCGAAACCGCTATCCAACAACAGGGGGACCACCACCTCATAAGAGGGAATAATATTCCCTCTCCTTGTCTCAAACCCGGGACCTCAAGGTTTCAGGTGGTGGAGCTCTAACAACTTGAGTTATCCACACAGGACCTTGCAAAAAATTTATGATTTCTAGATTACCTTTGTTAATTGTTCCTCTACCATCCTTATTTTTATGGCAAACTAAAATCATGGGATATATGGTAGGAAAATAGATCATTGTTAAGGTCAAACCTGTTAATATACATCCTCTTAATTAATTCTACCAATTATAAGGTCATTTACTTATAAAAGGAGAGAGTATTAATTAGTAAAATTAGATTCTTTTTAAGAAAGGTAATTCAACATATTAATTTAGGAATAAAAAATAGATATATATATATATATATATATATATATATGGTAATTATAATATATGGTGTTACTATAACGTGAATTGTATTATTAATTAATTAATTATAAAAGATTGTGATTCTTTTTCAGAAAGATAATCTCTTATCTATTAAAGGTGAACCACTCCCAATTCATATAGTGGCCTTATTTCAAATCTACGAATATATGTGAGAAGTTATTTATGGTATTATTTTTAGTTTTTAATGTTTAATTTAAGTAATTAATTATTTAATTTTGATATTTATTTTTCATTTATCCATAATCTATTAATTGTGAATCATCCCCTATTCATGTAGTTATTTTATTTAAAAATTTTAGATATCTATAAAAAATTATTTATGATATTATCGTTTATGTATTAAAGGTGAACCAATGGTGACTTTATTTCAAATTTTTTAATTTCTGTGAGTAGTTATTTATGACATTGTTAATATTTTTAAAATTTTTAATCTCAATAATTAATTATTTAATTTTAATCTTTATCGTCCATTTATATATTATATTATATTAAATACATACTCCATAAATTATGTGTCCTCCTATTCTTTTTAGACGTCATTCTTAATTTTTTCAGATGAATTAAGAATATTTTCTTTTGCCAAATAATTAAATATATTTAATAATAATTACTATTGGGTGAAAAAATATTATTTACACAACACGTTTTGTAAGAAAATTGAAAATTTAAATGACCATGAAAATTAATTATTAGGAGTATATATAAGATAGGGTGGATCTAAAAAAATGACATGTATTATGTAAATAATGTAGAGAAAATTAAAAATTTAAATGACTATAAGAATTAATTATGTCGTCTTTTGACCTCATATAGTCCATAGACATTAAACAAGTTGAAATCAAAATGTCTAATTGAGTTATGTCGACGACTTATGTGTCTCGACTTTTCGTTATACATACTGCTCAAAGTCTAACAGTCACATTGTACCATTACTGATGGTACTGCGTTACAAGAAGGAATATCTTCAATAAAATTACTAAATCATTCATTTTCTTCACCAGCTTGGTCTAAAGCGATGAATTCTGATTCCATTGTGGAACGGACAATACACATTTATTTTGTGGATCACCACGACACAGTTGCTCCTCGAATAGTGAACACATATTCAATAGTGGAAAATGAGTCTTTAGTGTCGGATATCTAGTTAGCATCGTTGTACCCTTTAAGTACAGTTGGAAGTCTCGTGTAGTGAAGCCCAAAGTCAAGGGTATACTTTAAGTATCTTAAAACCCTTTTTAGAGTCTTCCAATGCTCGTGACATGGATTACTCGTGAACCTACTCAACTTGTTCACCGAGCATGGAAGATCAGGATGTGTGCAGTTTATAATGTATATCACGCTTCCAATGATCCTTGCATATTCCAACTGAGCCACTGGTTCTCCTCTATTCTTCTTCAAATGAACATTAAGTTCTAGCGGTGATGTAGCAAGTGGATCGTCAAATGCATTAAATTTCTCCAATACTTTCTCAATGTAGTGAGATTGTGACGAAGAGATTCCATTTGACGTTCTCTCAAATTAGATTCCTAGAATCATATCTGCTAATCTCATATCCTTCATGTCAAATTTTCGATTTAACATATTTTTCGTATTAACTATGACATTATTAATCATGTTATCGACATATAGACACACGATAACAAATTCATTTGGTGTATTCTTCAGAGATACACACTTGTCATATTCGTTAATCTGAAACCCATTTGACAATATAGTATGTCAAATTTCAAGTGTTACTGCTTCGGAGCTTGTTTAAGTCCATACAACGACCAAACGAGTTTACAAACCTTTTTCTCGTTCTCGGGTGCAACCCTCTGGTTGATCCTTGTATATTTCAGCATCTATCTCACCATTAAGAAACGCAGTCTTTACATCCATTTGGTGTATTTATGGATTATGCAAAGCAACAATCGCGATAAGTACATGAATGGAGATAATCCTCGTAACAGATGAATAGGTGTCAAAAAAATCATACACTTCCTTTTGTTTTATACCTTTTACAACTAAACGGGCTTTATACTTTTATGTTGTTTCATCGTTTTTATGTTCATTGCAGTCCAATTTAGTAATTGAATAGTTCATTTAAAATATATATTATTTATAGGATTTTATTAATATAAAAAATAATTAATAAATATATAATATTTTATATTTAATATTATATATATAAACGAGCCTGTCGGTTGAGCTTTTAATTGTATACATTTTATTCAGTTGAACGATGAATTAAGAAAATAGTTTTCCTTCTTTGACTATTTTACGGTATTCAATATTGTATAAATGTATCATAGAAGATGTTTGTTAATATATACGCCCCCGCCGCATCAAGAACATATCATGATACTTTTTGAGTAAAAAACAATGGCTTATGGCTATATAATTCCTTTTTTCTCCTTTTCCATATTGACTAAAATAGTCCCATTTTCATCCATGTACTTTGCGAGTCACTGATGATTTCTTGCTAATAATTAAACTTGACAGTTTCTTTTCCTTTTACATCCTTAATCTTCCTCCAAGAAGCAATCAAATCTATCTATCAATATTTTGGGGAATATGAGTAGCATCTGCATAGAGCTGCTAATTATTGGTGATAAAAAGCATGCATGCAACTTATTCTTCAGTTGAGGGAGAGGATAACAATAAGTTGAGAATGAAACCCATACAAATCCCAATCACTCCTACTATTACTGCAAACTTCAACGAGAACGTCCCGTTGCCTTTTCTTCGCTTTTTCAACGCATCCTGCAACAATAGTAATTAAATCACATAAATTTTCAAGTTTGCTCAAAAATAGCTTTGTACATCCAATTATAAAATAGAGTAACACTTCCTGCACAACTGACCAAGTAATACTATTACTAAAAACAACTAATAATTTCATTGAAAACGACTAATATTGTTAAAAAATGCACCTATTGTACAGCACAGTGTAATTGGTGTATACAAGAATTTGCCAATAAAATATAAAAAAGAGGTATAACCGTGCAAATATGTCAAAAATCGTGTATTAATTAGCAATTTTGATTTTATAAATTGATAATGTGATGAGTAAAAAAGACAAGTATATGACTTAGTCTTATATGCATCCAAGTGCACCATGCACTCATAGTGCATTTTAGAAATATGCAATTTGTTATACTAAAGATGCAACTTATTTACATTGAACCGTGCAACTATTAATAAAAAAAAAAAATTGCACGGTTGAAGTATATATGGACTAACCACTTGTTGTTGTAGCTGCTGTTTTTGCTTGACAGCTGCGTCTCTTTCCTCTCTAAGTCGCTGCAATCCCTCATTCTGCACCATTCATTTTTTAAAGATAAAAATTCGTATAAGACGGTCTCAATTCATACATGAGACGGGGTATTATCAACACTCATTTCTCTCAAAGTATTAAAATGTCATACCCAAGTTATATTACGTCTTACCGTGCATGAGACTATCCCATTCAAATTCATTAGCAGATATAATTTGGGCGGGACATATCTGTTCCATCCTAAATTCCTTATTAATGTATATTATCTATAGTTTTGCTAATTCAACAACCAGAAGCTGAGTAACAATTAGATGCCCTAGTTGCACAATGCAATTGGTGTACAATTAATATTGTTTAATAAAAATTATTAAAATTGTTTGAGAAAAAAGTTTTTTTTTTAATATAACTTATCTACTGTCTATTTTTCGTCCCAAAAAATTTAAATCTCCAATTTTGGTTCCATAATTTTGGTTCAATTTTCATAGAAAAATCGTAGAAGATGTCGTTTTCGGTCACACGGAAGTCCCGTGCTGGTAAAATTTAGTAATTTTTTAATTTGCAAATTTTAAATTTTAGTAATTTATTGAGTTATTTACACATGTGTAATTTAATTGATTAAAACACTTAAAAAAACTAAAAGAAATCGAACGTAAGATTTCACGTCTGCGAGGGTATCAAAAACCCCCAATTTTTTTACCGACACGTGATCGAAATGACGTTGTTCGCGATATTTTGACGAAAATTGGGACCAAAATTGGACAATCAATTTATTTATGAGACCCAATTTGGACAATTAAATTTTTTGGGACAAAATATGGATAGTAAATAAGTTATGAGATCCAAACTTTTTATTTTTCTCAAAATTGTGCAGTAAAAATAACTCACTGAGCAACTAATAGCTTTTAATAAAACAACTAATATCATTTAAAAATGGACTACAAAATGAACTAGAGTTTAACGGTGCAACTTATGCACAGAAAAAACTACATGTGAAAATTGATCAAATAAATCTAATAATAATAATTAATATTAAAATTAATGGCTACATAATGAAAGATGATAAGCATTATATCTTACCGAATTGGCATCAACATCATCAGAGTTGGCACGAGCTGTGTTAGGAGTTACGTAGAGGACTCTGAGTTTGCACTCTTGTAATGCACCTCCAACTTCTTTATTAAACTGTATGTATATTAATTATATATTGCAAATGTGTCACAATATGTGTAATTACATGTTATCATGAAAACATATATATACTGATGGTACTTTTCTTACAGTGTCTTCGGGAAGGTCATCCACATTTGTATTTGGAGGTACAACTGTGCTTAGTAATAGAAATTTATCTTTGCATTGCATGTTAGGAGGGTACTCCCTTTGAGCTTGAAGGGTCACTAAATACACATGACAATTAATTAGTAAGAGATATATGCAGTATCCGAGCTAATTCATTTTGCACAAAATTATTAGATATTGTAATTGAAAAAAGAAAAACATGAATGGATAGACTTAGTATGCCCTTATTTAATGAGCATTTGAATTTGAAAAAAAAAAAGAAGACAATTTTGTATGTTGCAGATGCACCGTGCAACTTAAGTGTATTTTTATTTGTATCAAAACTAAAGTGATTTGGTCAGTATTAATAGTTTTCACTGAACATTATTAGTTGTACATTGCATTGTAAAATTGGACGAGACTTACAAAAGAAATACGCCTTCCGCCCAAAGAAATTTGCCCCAACTTTATGGCCCGCATATTTGAGAGAATTCCGTTTCATCTAAAAGCTAGAGCTTGTAGAGAGGGTCGGGAATAATTTATTTATTTAATTTCCCTCAACACTCCCCCTCACTCGTGGGCCGAATCATTGCCTCTGCTCTCTGGAGAGGAGCTCAACAGAGTGGACAATTTAAATGGGTGGAGTGCTTCCACGGGAATCGTGGGCTCTGATACCATGAGAGAATTCCATCTCATCTAAAAGCTCGAGCTTGTAGAGAGGGTCGGGAATAATCTATTTATTTAATTTCCCTCAACAATATTAAGAAAAAGGTGTAATGAGTGAAGTGTTTTTAGAGGTAATGTAGTAAGTTTATATATAAGAAGTAAATAAATTAAATGAATTGAGTGTATATATATGTGGATCCAAAAGTAATAATTTTTGGTGTAAATATGTGAATATTGTGGAGATAAAGTTTAATAAGAGGTTTTCTTTTTTGGGTGTGTAAATTTTTGTGGAACGTCCCGTAAAAAAAATTAAACAAAATTTTCTGGGACAAGGAATCTGAAAAAAAAAGAAGGATTATGTACTAGTACCTCTTATGACACAAGAGTCCCATGGCTGCATTACACCAATGTTTGGTCGCACAAAATACTTCTTTGGTGAGGTAGTTTTCACCTTGAAAACAATGTGATTCTCTGTGTTGTTTGTAACTTTAATATCACAACAACTTAGTTTCTCCAGCTCAACTATTAATCAAAACAAATATCAATATAAAATTGGATGAATTAAAAAATAAAAATTTCATCATGCAACGTTAAACTAATTGAAACTAGATATATAGATAGAATTATACCATGTCATGACGGTCAAATCAGATGCTTATATATATAATATTAATAGATGTAAATCTCAATATATAATTAACCTACAGAATTCCTTTTGGATCCAAACCAAACATAAATGAAAATATATGTAGATTTCTAAAAATTTAGGGCAAAACACATGCACATGCAGAAAAGTTTAGAAACAATTAATTGCAACAAATTAATACATCGAAACTTGAGCTCCTCTGGTTGTACAGAAATGAAGTTTTGGGCAGCAGCCATGGTTGAGGTTGTTGCAGCCACACCAAATCACTGCCCAAATCAAACAAACGATCCAATTTCCAGGTTAATTTCAATCAAATCTATATACCAATTATCAAACACTCGAGAAAAAAAAACACACCCCTAAAAGAAATGTGACATAATAAGAAAGATAGTTATAGGGTCCGAGAAAGTGAGAGAGTTGTACAACTTTACGATAAAGGAGGATCACATTCAGAAATTAGTTAAACATATTAATTAAGAAAAAAGCTCTTTGTATATTTTCTAAATTCGAGTGGTTCGTATATTTAATGCCTCCTAAAAGATTGCGCCATATCTCCACACACTGCAATATTAATTTGTTTACTCAATTACTCTTGAACATTATAATATAAAATCATTAATGCTTTAGAAGAAATTCTTTTTATATTTCGTGTTAATGGTAATTGATATCATTGATGGGTATTACTAAGAGGTAATTGATAACATTGTTATTACTTGGTTAAAAATCAATAATGAGTATCATCTTAGAATGGTAGATCGTGAATGATTACATGAGTGAATTTAGGTAATAGAAATAGGGTAATCAATTACTTATACATATTCTCATTATGAGCACGTATATCAAAGTTGTCAAGCACTATTAATATGAATAATTTCTATTACATATACCTCCAACCAAGTGGACCCTTACTTTATACCGGAGATCTACATTTTTGGTAACAATGTTTCCAAATGCACACGGGTCTCCAGTTACAAAATAGAGTAATATCTTTTATTACATTATCTACATGATTGACACATAATAAATGATACTCTGATTAAAGAGGAATTATATATGAGATGATAAATGTGATTAATTGCATATATGTGTGTGTCATTCATCTATTTAGTGTAACATAAGTCATTACACTTTTGTGTAACAGTAGATCTCGTCCACTTAAAATAGTTTCTTATTTTCGATCTTTTAAAAATATTCATCTAATCTAAAAGTTTGAACTTATAGAGAGACGTGAAATTAATTCCTTTATATTATTATCCTATCATGAATTATCTTACTCTATAATTGGGAGGAGGCACATCTAATGGACAACTTAATGTGGGGGGAGTTGATTTCAACGAGAATCGAACCCAGAATCTGGGCGCGAGCCAAAGACTCTAGTACAATTGAAATAAATAGATCTCATCTAAAAGGTCGAACTTATAGAAAAGATGTGAAATTAATTCCGTTATATTTGTTCCACGATAATAAAAAACATATTATGTTTGTGTATTTACTAATGAGATGAATGCATATTTATATACAAAGATCTCAGCTAATTAAGGGAAAGTATAAACCCTATATATCAATACCGTATATATACATAATATAATTCTAATACTCCCCCTCAAGCTAAAGCATAAATATTAATCATGTCTTGCTTGTTATAAATATAATTAACCCGAACTCCATTAAGTACCTTCGTATAGATATCTCCTAATTGGTCCTCAGTCCTCATATATCCTGTTGAAATCATCCCTCCTTGATTCTTTTCACGAAAAAAATGTGATGCAGCGCGTTAAGCGTTGCGAGGGGGTGAGACAACGTCTCCGATTCACAGGAAACTCCTGGAAATGTACTTTATAATTCAATCTTTAAACTCGTTTTATATTACAATGAACATTTATTTATATTAATCCTAATAGTGCAGAATAGGAAAATCCATGACTTTGGGTCTAAGTAATACTTGGTGGCCAAGTACAACATATGTAAGGAAAAGACCCTCAAATCGTATCTTGATAAAACGAGAGAATATATCATGAGTACTTAATGAGATTTATTCTACTGCCGTAAATAACTAAAACCATTAAATATCATATAATTTTAATGACTGAAACTGAATCTCGCGATTCAATCTCCATCAAAGTGGCAATCAATCTCAATTTGGCTGGTATAGAGACCTTTAAACCCACATCATTCAAAAATTCTTGTAGTTAACAAACTTGTCCTTAACCCTATATTCAGTCTCAGCACTTGATCGTGAAACAACCTTTTGTTTCTTGCTTTACCAAGAAATTAAATTTCCCCCAAATAAAACACAATATCCCGAAGTAGATCCTCAATCTTCTTTTGACCCTAAACAATCAATATCGATGAAACATTCAGTTTTATCATGACCATGGTCACTATATACAGTTTCACGTTTAGGGGCTCTCTTCAAATAACACAAGATTTGTTCTACCGTCTTCCAGTGATCAACAATTGGTGATGACATATAATAACTCAACACACCTACGAGATAAGCAATATCAGGATGTGTCACCCTATTCAACTTTCCAACTAACCTTCTATATCTTTCAGGATCATCAAACAACATACCTGCTTTTGTAAGTTGTAGATTGAGAACCATTGAAGAGCTACACAGTTTAGCTCTCAACTTTCCTGTTTACGAGAGTAAATTGAGCAAATACTTTCTTTGACACAAGAAAATTTCCTTCTTACTCCTACTCACTTCAACACCTAGGAAATACTTAAGTGTGCCAAATCACTGGTAGTAAATTGAGTAGGAAGAAAAATTTAAAAGATGCAATCCTTTTAGAATCACTTCCAGTGATCATAATATCATCCACATACACAACCATCAAAATAATAACACCCTCACAACGCATGTAAAAAATAGAATCATCAGCTTTACTCTTCTTCATACCAAACTTCTCAACAACACGAGTAAATGTTTCAAACCATGTACGAGGACTCTATTTCAAACCATACAAAGACTACAGAAGATAAGATACCTTATTAGTCTTCCCCTGAGAAACAAAGTCTAGCGGTTTATCCATATAAATAGTATCACTGAGATCACCATGAGAAAGACAATTTTGATGTCTAACTGATGTAAAGACCAATGATTAGTAGCTGCCAATGAAATCAAGAGCCTAATCGAGGTAAGCTTAGAAACATGAGAAAAAGGTGTTAGAATAATCAACACCCTAAGTCTGAGTTCCTTTGGTTGAAAGCAAGCTTTTAATTGAGCTACAAAGCCATCAGAATTGACTTTGACAATAAACACCCATTTACAGCAATAAGTCATTTACCTTCAGGAAGATCCATCAAAACCCAAGTGATATTGATATCTAATGCATTCATTTCCTCAATCATGATATTACACCAACCAAAATGGGCAAAAACTTCATGAACCACTACAAAAAAAAGCGGGTTTTAACGACAATTTTTAGCGACGGTTCTAAAAACTGTCGATAATTGCGATGGTTTTGTCGACGGTTCAGGTGAGACGATCAAAGTCATCGATTTAGGGATGGTTTAGCAACAATTTTCAAAACCGTTGCCAGTAGCGACGGTATAGCGATGGTTCAGCGACGGTTCTTTCGAATCTGGTTGAGTCGGGTTGAATCGGGTCACTTAGCTACGGTTTATCGACAGTTTGAAATCGTCGCTAAGTCGCGTACGGGACACGAGGCGACTCGGCACTTGGCCCACCACACCAAGGGCGGTTAGCGACGGTGTTTCGAATTTATTGACGAGTTTTCCATCGCTATTAACGATGGTATTTAAATACCGTCGCTAATCTGTCGATAAATCTAATTATATAAACAATCTCGCAGCCTTCTTTCTGCATTTTTTTCGCAAATTAGGAGTCGTCCCGCCGCCGTACGTCGTTCGTTGTTGCCGTCGTGAGCATTCCACCCATTAGACGATAATCGTAACGTCGCACTCTTCAATTTGACGGTAATTTTTTTACTTTTTACCGTTCGTTTTCAAATTGTTATATATATATATATTTATATATTATTTAAATATATATATATTAATATTTAATTTCGAAATATATATATCATTTCTAAATATATATATATATATTTTGATATTATATATTAATATATATTAGAAATTATTTGTATATATTATATTAGATTAATTCGAAATGTGCATGTTATATATATATTAAAAATTATTTGTATACATTAGATAGTATTACTTGTATATGCATGTTAAATTCGAAATGTGCTTGTTAGAAATTAGACTAGTTAGATATTATAATTGTTAGAATTGTTAGATTGTTGGTTGAATAGGATGAGTTTAAAATAATACAGTTGAAACTCTGTCGAAATTATTTGTAAATATCAGATAACATTTCTTGTATATAAATGTTAAATTAGTTTTATAGTATTACTTGTATATGCATGTTAAATTAGTTTTATAGTATTACTTGTATATGCATGTTTAATTAGTTTAGCTAGTCTAGTTAGAAATTAGATTAGTTAGATATTATAATTGTTAGAATTGTTAGATTGTTGGTTGAATAGGATGAGTTTAAAATAATACCGTCGAAACTCTGTCGAAATTTAGGCGCGATTTTAATTAATTATTTTAATTAATTAATTAATAGTTTTAATTTATAAGTAATTTATGTCAAATGACATTCATATTTTTTTATGTAATGCAGATGAGTACTACTGGACGTGTTAGTGATAGTGGTCGCTAAAACAGCTGAACGAAACTGGCCGAGGCAAAATGGCAATGGCTGGTTTGGCAATCAGTGGTCGAGGGTCGGCGTAGTGTTCCTCAGAGTACTAGGAGGAAGAGGATCCTTCGACCGACGGTGAACCTGCACCACCCGCCCCCGTCGGGTCCAGCTCATAGAATCCGCCACCGATAGGGGCATCTCCAGGAGGGTCGAGCTCAGGTTCGGCCTCTGTTCATCCTGGCTCGGCACCCAAAGCTCGTTTAGTGATCGACTTGAGAGCGGAAAAGTAAGTTATAATTTACTTTTATTTATTAATTTGTTTAGTTATACAGTTAATTATTTAATTATACTTATTATTTTTTATATTGTTGTTTCAAAGATCATACCTGCTTCACGAGGTCGCCGCTATACCACCTCCATCTTGCGAGTTGAATTGCCATGGGGGCCACAAATGAAAGGTGTGCCTGAATCCCACCGCCAACTCTACTTCGATGAATTTAGGGTAACGATAATAATTAATTACTAAAAGTATTCATAATTATTTATTTTAATTTAATACAATAAAGTTTGTGTTAATGAAATTGACTAAATGCATTTTTGGGGAGAGGATAGGACCCCGATCGATTTTTATGGTCTGCTTCAAAAAGCTTTCCCAACCGTATAAAGACTTGTCAGATAGGTGGCACGCCAGGAAGGATGAAGGGTCGATATGATGGATTTACATGGATCTCAAGGCGTCGGGAGTCGATTAGGGGTTGTGTGTAGCGATCCCGCTTATTAGAAATCTACCGAAGAATCGCAAAACCGCATGAGCCAAAGACAGAGGGATGGGGCGTCATTGTGCATAAGGCCGATCCTCACGATTCTGAGCACCAAATGGCGGAAGTAAGTAATTAAAACATATTAATATTTAATTCTACAAGTTCATAATTAATTTTAATACGTGTATTTGTTAACAGGAACTACGGCTCGGACACCCTCTGGACACTCTGGAGACGTTGGCTCTCGGCCACCCCTACGAAAAGGAGACAAGGACCTCCACCTACCACCGCAACACCCACGTGCACGTAAGTAATTTAATTATAATATTGTATTTCGTAATTACTAACCTGCTCATGTTGCTTGTCTCATGTATATAATATATTTTTACAGAGAACCGTGCGAGAAGGGTCGAAGCAGCCACCCAGGCCCAAGCCGCCGCCTCAGGTGATGATAATCCACCACCTCCTCCGATTAATTTGAATCAGATCTATGTGGAGAAGGCCGACCTCCTCAGACAATGGTCCTTGGGTTCGGTAGGTTGTCTCCCGTCATAATCGCGGAGACGCAACCCTACTCATTTCAGACCTTTGTTACTTCAGCACCTCAGCCGCCCATCCGCAACAGACGGTTGAACAGATTAGAGAGGCGGTGATTGCTGAGCTCAGAGAAGAAAATCAACGGAAGTGGCTGCGGCTTGCATCCACTCTGGCCGTTCAAATGGGTTGCTCACCGAATTATTTTCTCTACAACATTAACTTCGAGGACGGTTGTGGTCGTGGTGGTGGAAGCAGAGACCTTGTGACTGGCGGTGGTCGTGGTGGCGGCGGTGGCGGAAGCAGTGAGTGGTGGTGGCGGTGGCGATGGTCGTCTTTGGTGGTGGTGACGATGGTGGCGATGGCGATGGCGATGGCGGCGGGCGGGGTCGAAATGACCGGTGGCGGCGGTAGTGGTGGTGGCTTGGATGATATCGGTGTTGGAATATAGAATCACGTAAAACACGTAATCACATGCGCAGCGAAAATTAAAGTTCACCAACAACGAACAATTAATTGCATACAAATTACAATAATCATAAAGATTAATCTTACAGTAACTCGAGAGCAGATTTCTCTACTACGGTATCCACGTAATCCCCAATTACGGACTTGCACGGATTTGCCAACGTTGAATCCCGAGACAGATTTGTTATGTGAGATATGAATTAAATATTAATAATAATTAATTCCAAATTAATCTATTATTAATTACTTCTCCATAAATTAAATATTAAATCCAATTTAACATTTAATCAACCAACTATAATCCGTAAAAGGGAACTACTTGTTGTGTGACCCATAGGCCCTCATATACCGAGCGATTAGTCAAACTAACGGTCTTAATTGAACCTATAAATCAGACATTCTCAATATATGAGGTACGTTGCGAGAAACATGCAACTACCTGTAACTGAAACGTGGGAATTGCGATTTCCTCCTTTCATTCACGAATATTCGATTAGTCTTGAACATGATGAAGTGTCTATTCAAATAACTTAATCAATTTATCTCAAATCACTAATTGATCATTAGTATCACACTTAGTCACAAAGTCTAAGTTGACGTGCATTGGCCAATGACTTAGATCCAATTATGATGAGAAGATGAGTATTCTCTCTAAATCCACTTTGAGGAATGAATCATTTTCTTGGCTCAACTACCACGCACATGCACTTCGTGATGAACCCAATCTAAGTCATATCTACCTATAGACGGGTGCAAGCGTCGGTCATGGTCAAAGTTCATCACTCCACACATGTCGTGCGTATTAACCTCAAGTCAAAGGAGTATCGCATCGCTCCCACTAACCGAGACACCCGTAGACACATATAGTAAAACTACATCAAACGGTTTCTCGGATGGGTATACCAATACCCTCTAAGGTATTTGTGCATCCATCATGAGATACCTAGTATCTCGTAGTAAGTGAGGTCTTACTACACTCTCTAAGAGTATGATGCAGATCGCACACCAATCTCCATTGCATCATCAATATCTCTTTCTTGATGATCCTCGATTGGGGCTATTTAAGAATCATGCTTAAGTCATCTGAGTTCTCACTCACTCAATGATAGCAGTGACTCAAGGGAACACATATAAGAATAAATGCAAACAATCAAACATAATATCCTAATGAGTGTAACACCATACATTTAATATTAAACAAATAATAATATTAAACCAATACTGAATATTATCTGAGTATTATGTCCTTACAATGGATTGTCTCTAGGACACTAACACTAATAATATCCCACTTGAACTAGAGCCAATCACCTATATGTCTAACCCCTAGACCATCAAAATGTCTAGTGTGTACATGAACACTCAAAGCCTTGGTGAAAGGATCAGCCAGGTTATCCTCCGTGGGGACACGTTCTAACTCTCTCTCTCCTCTAGCAATTATCTCTCTTATCAAGTGATAACGCCTGGTACATGGCTTGTTTCTGTTATTGGATCTCGGTTCCTTAGCTTGCGCAACCGCACCAGCATTGTCACAATACAACTTTATTGGACTGCTGGCACTCGGAACTACCCCTAGTTCATTTAAGAACTATTTTATCCAGACAGCTTCTTTGGCAGCTTCTGCCGCAGCAATGTACTCAGATTCGGTTGTTGAGTCCGCGGTAGTCTCTTGTTTGGAACTATTCCAACTAACCGCCCCACCATTGAGAACAAAAACATAGCCCGACTGTGATTTTTAATCATCACAATCGGATTGGAAACTTGCATCAGCATAGCCAGTTGCAACTAGCTCTGACTGTCCTCCGTAGACCAAGAAACAGTCTTTAGTACGTCTAAGGTACTTAAGAATGTTCTTGACAGCAATCCAGTGAGGTTCACCTGGATTCTGCTGGTATCTACCAATAGTGTTAACAACGAAGGCCACATCTGACCTTGTACAAGTCATGGCGTACATGATGGAGCCAATTGTGGATGCATATGGTATATCCTTCATGCGCCGGATATCAGCATCCGTGGAAGGACAATCCTTCTTAGACAACTTTATCCCATGACATGCCGGTAGAGAGCCTCTCTTAGAGTTCTCCATCGCAAATCGCTTTAACACCTTATCTACGTAGGTTGACTGTGACAGTCCCAACATCTTCTTGGATCTATCCCTATGGATCTTGATCCCTAAGATGTAGCATGCCTCACCGAGGTCCTTCATCATGAAGGTCCTTGATAACCAATTTTTTACCGACTGCATAAGAGGGATATTGTTTTCCATAATAAATATGTCATCGACATACACAACTATGAAAACAATATTTCTCCCACTGCGTTTACGATAAACGCATGGATCTTCCGAATTTCTAATGAAGTCAAATGATTTGACAGCTTCATCAAATCGGATATTCCAACTCCTAGAAGCTTGCTTTAGTCCATAAATGGACCGTTTGAGCTTGCACACAAGATTAGACTTTGGCTTAGATACAAAACCTTCTGGTTGAGTCAGAAACACCTCCTTATCAATGTTCCCATTGAGGAAGGCTGTTTTGACATCCATCTGCCAAATCTCATAATCTAAATGTGCTGCTACAGCAAGTAAAATTCGAATGGACTTGATCTTGGCAACATGTGAGAAGGTCTCATCATAGTCAATGCCTTCACGTTGACTATAACCTTTTGCCACTAACCTATCCTTGTAGGTTTGTACCTTGCCGTTTACATCAGTGTTACGCTTGTAGACTCATTTGCAACCTATGGGTTTTACCCCTTTCGGCAACTCAACCGAGTCCAAACTTGATTGGTGTACATCGAGTCCATCTCAGATTTAATGGCTTCTTTCCACTTCTCTGAGTCAACGTCTAATGTTGCCTCAATGTAAGTTCTGGGATTATCTATGTCCGGGATTTCCACATCATCATGTTCCTCTAGGAGGAAACCATAATATCTAGTGGGCGGATTACGAATCCTAGTAGACTTACAGGGCTGTGTTTGTGCAGGCTGTACATTCTGATCGTGTAAACTTTGTGGTGCATCGATTTCATCAATGTCCGGAGAGTCCTCAAGAGCAACACTTTCTGATGCCTCTTGGGCGGGAGTTTGAACTATGCTGTTCTCATTCAGCCTACTTGGAGTTTGTTGCGAAGGCAATGCAACTCCAATTATGCTCCCACTGGCTGAAAGAGGATCACTAAGTGATAAACTTCCGCCGTGTGAGCTGCTGAATGCTCCCACTGATTCCTTGTCACATTTCTTCGACAAGATATCAGTCTCTTGGTTATCTTGTGGTTCTTGAATTTCTTCAAGTTCTATCATCTTACGGCCTTGGTTCTTGAAGACACCGTCTTCTTCAAGGAACTTGGTCTGCCTAGAAATAATTATCGTTTGTTTCTCAGGTAGATAGAAATAATATCCTCTCGTTTTCTTAGGATATCTAACAAGGTAACCCTTTTTACCTTTGGATTCCAACTTATCAGTGATCATCTTTTTCACAATCGCGGGGCAACCCCACGTTTTGATAAGTGAAAAAGTTGGCTTCTTGCCACACCATAGTTCATATGGCGTATGCTCAACTGATTTAGATGGAATCCTATTCAGAATGTAAATTGAGGTTTGTAACGCGTATCCACATAAGAATGTAGGGAGAGAAGAAAAGCTCATCATGGACCTTACCATGTCTAACAAGGTTCGATTTCTCCTCTCGGATACTCCGTTCATCTGCTGTGTTCTGGGAGGAGTCCATTGAGATTGGATTCCGTGTAACTTCAAGTAAACCTTGAACTCGTGGCTAAAGTATTCACCTCCTCGATCCGATCGAAGAGTATTTATACTCTTACCAAGTTGCTTCTCTACTTCAGCTTTGAACTCCTTGAATTTCTCAAAAGATTCAGATTTGTGTTTCATAAGATACACGTATCCATATCTTGAAAAATCGTCAGTAAAGGTGATGAAGTAGGCGAAGTGACCCCTAGCTAGAGTGGGCAATGGTCCACAGACATCACTGTGGATCAACTCTAGAACTTCTTTGGCACGAATCCCTTTCCCAGAAAAAGGTTTGTTGGTCATCTTGCCCTTGAGACATGATTCAAAATTTCCATAAGACTCAAAGTCGAATGGGGTTAAGTAGTCTAACTTTCTTAACCTTGCAATCCTATTCTCATTTGCATGACCAAGCCTACAATGCCACAAGTAAGTCGGGTTTTCATGATTACTAAGTTTGAGTCGTTTGTTTTGTATATTAAGAATATCATGTCCACAATGCAACAAATATAAACCATTCGATAAAGGAGCATTTCCTTAAACATCACCATTAAGAGAAAAATAACAATTATTATTTGCAAAATGGAAGGAAAACCCTTCAATGTCTAACATAGGAATAGAGATAATGTTGCGAGTAATAGAAGGAACAAAATAACAATTATTTAGTTCAAGTCTAAAACCAGAGGGTAAGTCTAAAACATAAACGCCAACACGTTCAGCAGCAACTCTTGCTCCATTCCCAATGTGTAGGGCGACTCCACCCGGCCTAACTGCTCTGCTATGCTTGAGACCCTGCACATTAGTACAAATGTGTGAGCCACAACCGGTATCTAATACCCAGCAGTTAGTATCATTTGTGGACATGTTTAACTCAATAACAAACATACCTATTCCAGTGGCTGAGGCACCTTGTGCCTTCTTTTCAGTTGCTAGAACTTTGCAGTCCTTCTTCCAATGCCCCTTCTGCTTGCAGTAGAGGCATACATCCTTGTCCACCTTGTCCCTATTTTGAATTCCACCTTTGGGCTTAAGGAAGTTTGGCTGGAGTCTTTCTTTTTGCCTTGCCCTTCTTTTCTTTCCTTTTCGAGCGAGAAGAGGTGGAGGCACTCACCATGAGCACGGGCTTTTCCTTAGCGATGGAAGACTCAAAAGTCTTTAGAAGGTTATGCAAATTCGGGCATAGTCGATTCCGTCTTATTCATATTAAAGTTTACAACGAAACATGAATATGAATCGGGAAGTGACTGAAGAATGGCATAAACAACAACTGTAGGTCCCGAACGGGTTTCAGTGAGGGTTGAAGTCTAGAGGGGAGGGGCGAATAGATTTCAAAAACTTTTAAATGGATCGGATGTGATTTGCGTTTATCCGATCGAGTCGCGAAGTGGATCGGTTTGGGATCGATATCCAACTTATCGATCTTCTGGCGAGATCAGTTTGGCGTCTATCAGTTTAACGATGGTGCGGAAGATTAGTTAACCCGTGTGAAAACCAATTTTACTCAACAAAAGATTCTGACCAATCTGGTTTGAATCAGATAACTAAAGTGTTAATCTGATCAGATCAGTAGCTTAATGCTAGTCTAATCCTGCTACAGAATATGCATGCAGATAACAAGTTGTGTGCAGATGTGTAAAGCAAGATAGATACACACAGATTTATAGTGGTTCGGACAACTTGTCCTACGTCCACTCTTCCCTATTAGTAGGGGCACCAACTTAACCAACTTGGACTTAGTTTATTGTGTTAGTCCAACACAGTACAACCAACATATATTTAACGAGTTCACACTCAACCAATCCCAGAAATCTAATATAGAAACCCTAGATAGAAATCTTGCTATAACAAACTTAACCTAACAGTGTTTGGGTAATAATTGTTTTGTTCCAACTGGAATACTATCCTATCTTCTAAGTAGCCAAGAGCTAGAGGATAAGTATACTGCTAAGAACTTAAGGGATGAACACTTAAGAAATAATCTTGAGCTTGTGTTCTTCTTGCGAAAATCTTGAGAGCTTTTTGCTTGTGAATAATTTCCTTAACCTTACTCTGAAGGCTTGATCCCATATTTATAGGCACGAAATCGAACTAGCCATTGGAGAGCAATTCGAATTTCGGTCTATTTAAGGTAAGTTTGCAGACAGATTTGACGTGCTTCAGGAGCGGTATGGCCGAATGTATGCAAGCTTGTCCTTTCTAGTCGTTTAACTCTGAAGCGCCTTGTCCTGCAATGTCAGCTCCGTACATACGTGTCTTTCTCTCATTGGTTATCAAGTACACTTATTCAGTGTTTGATTTACCAACTTAGTCTGATATTCTTCGTGTCTGATGAATACGTATGTCTTGATGATCTTCTGGTGGTCACTTGACTTGAGCTGACCTGATCATTCAAAAACTGATAAGTCTACCTATTTAGTCCTTTTGATGCAGGTTGTCTTAGCGCAACTTGCAGACTAGTCTTCTTCTTATTCTGATGTAGATCTTCTAATCTTCTGATCTTCTGATCTTCTGCATATTGAGTTCCCCCTCAATATGTGACCTATCTTGTTACATCACATGTCTATACATCTCAGCTGGTCATCCTAGTCTGATATCTAGTTCATCAGTCAGCTAACAAGTCTGACTAGTCCTATTACACTATCTGATTTGAAACTTCCATCAAAACTACAAATTTCCCAACAATTTCCCCCTTTTTGATGGAACCGAAATAGATATATAAGAAAAACGGATAAATAAGAAGAATGTAAAAACAGGGACACAAGAAGTCAGAAGACATTGAGATGATGTCTTAGAGTCAGAAAACAGGTAATTCATTTCATTAAGATAATTATCTTACAAGTACAGAAAAGTGTTACAAAAAGTATTACCAAACCTCCTGACCTAAGACCTGTTCTTCTGTTTACTTCTTGTCCCTCAAGCCTTCAGGAATTTGAAATATGTCGTACATCCTTTTAAAATACTTCCTTCCGCGGTCTTCTTCAATAATGTTCCCTCTTTCCATTTGATCGATGTAGACTGTCTAACGCCATTTGGATCGTATTTGTTTCTCTTCAGAGGAGGCATGAGAAATTCATATCTCGGAGCAGAAGGCCTCATTGTCATAATCTATCCTTCTCTCATCACCTCTTGATAGAAGGCTGGATACTTAGCTTCCAACCAGTCCAGAAAGATTTCATCAAACAACATTTCATCTTTCTCTTCTGGAACACGCTGAATCATAAAGACATCACACAGCCAGTCCGTCTTTATTATTCTCCATGGTTCATGGAGATCTTCCCTGCAGATAAGTATATCGTCCATGCTGGCAGGAAGGGCTCTCTCAATCCAATTCTCATCGACTTCAAAGATGGATACAATGCCCTTCTTTTTTCGCTTTCTTACGAAGGCTCTGTCGATCCTCCAAATCACGCGATTTCTTCCTCTTGACAGCTTCTTCCATGACCCTTCTCCTATTGATATGTTCTTGTTGTTCTTTTATCTGCTCAGAGGAGAGCAACTGACCTGATCTGGTCACTACTGTCTTCTTTTTCACTCTTTGCAGCTTCTTTCTTTCTTCAACTGCTTCTGCTGATTCAGAAGCAAACTCTTCTTCTAACTTTTTCCGCCAACTCGGGTTTTTTGCTTTTTTCTTCCATTTTGTAGCCGTTTACGAACATTTGAAGAAAAGTCTTCAATCCTGTCGACTCTTGAAGTCAGATCTATCATGGCAGCTTTCTTTTCAGAAATAGCTTTGTCATGAAGGTCAAGCTTCTTAGTGTGCTCCTCAATAGTTGAAAAACAACTTCGGCTAGCTCAGATTCTGCCATTCAGAGTTTTGAGTTGGTGCAATAGCAAAGAAGAAGATTACAATGGTTAGCTAACCCTGACCTTCTTGGAGTTTTTCTGATGTACCAGCTCCGTCCTTTCCTTCCCCCTTTTTGGTTGCATCAAAAAGAAGTCGGACATTCTTCTCCAAGGTTTGGAAGAGAGATTGCATCTCCTTCTTCAGATCCTCTACCTCCATAGATTGAATGTTCACAGTCGAAGAAGATGAAGGTGCAGGTCCAAGCATTTTTGAAACTGCCTCTTCCAAGGCTTTCTTGGCCACTGTGACAGATACCTCAAATTTTTTGACAGATGTTTCAAAGCTGGAATCCGCCTGCATCAGAGACTTGTATGCTTCCTCAAGTAGGACTCTGACCGTTGAAAGCATTGAGACTTCCAGGCCAAGCTTTTGCAGCATCAACTCTACTCTGTTCATCTAAGATAATGCAATGGTAGAGTGCATTTCTGTCAGTTTCTTCACAGTCTCATTCCTCTCTGCTTCAACCAGGTGCTTGGTCCTTTCATCCATTTGAATTAGCAATTTCTCAGCAAGAGTGTTGAAGTGAGTTTCAACTGATGCCTTCACCCCATCCAGAAGAGCCGTTGATACTTGATCTAGGGTTTCAGGCGGAAATATAAAGATGGGAGTTTGTGCCTTACCAGTCAGGGTCTCATCTGGTACTCCCTCGACTGGTTCATCGGCAGCATGTTGAGTGTCCCACTCCGATGGACCAACCTCTTCCTCTGAATCAAACTCCGGATAACCCATCAGTTTGTTGACTAGTCTGGCAACATCAGCATCAGATGCTAACTCAGTAGCACTTCCCACGCCTGTCAGATTCTTCATTTTTAGTTCCAGAACAACAAACTCATCTCGCCCATATGCATCCAGGAGCAGTAAGAAATCCTCAATGTGATGCAGACGAACATCTCTCCAGAATAAAGCATCTGAGATAATTTGCTGCACTCCAGGATGATCCACCAAAAAGGAATATTGCTTTGACATAAAGTTATCAACCCTTCTCCTGAGAAACTTGACAAGGGGCTTCTCTGGTTCAAGAGATTCAAACACAATTTTTGTGTTGAATGGATTGTGGGTGGTGGAAACAAACATTGCTTTCTGCTGTGCCATCTGAATATCTGGAGTGGCTTCCTTTAATGGCTCAATCTCATCAGTACAAAGGGCAGGAGGAGGAATAGAGATGGGTTCAGTTGGTGGTACAGTAGGCTCAGGGAGTTGATCCTCAACGATCGGAACCTGCACAGAAGTAGACGGTTCCAGTTGAGTAGGTTTAGTCAGGGAAGATGGTTGTCTGGGAGGTTATGGTAAGGGCTCATCATGGTGAGGTAAAGGAGGAGTAGGTCATATGGGATAATGCGTGTGTTCATGCCCCTTGAATAGAGAACTAAGATGAGCTGAGTCAGATGGTTCAGACTCATCTTGGGCTTCCTCAGGTTGTACCTCTTCTTGCTCACTAGCCTCCACCTGACCAGGCTCTTCAACAGTTGTCACTTCACGCTCCGATCTTGGTGCTAAACGCTCGAGCTAACAATGATCCCTTCACCCGACCTACTCAACCATCATCTCACCAGCAGATTCCAAGATCTCAACATCACTATCTTCATCCCGAAGACCTTCAGATGGCATTCCAATCTTCTTCGACAGCATAGAGGTGAGCTTCTTCTGCCTTTTCTCACTCACATCTTCAGTTTCCTTATTTGGTTTGCTGGCCAATTGCTTCCTTTTAAGAACTCTTGTCTTTGGTTGGACTTGGGCTACAGATTGTACTGACGTGGCTGGACCCTTATCCTTCTTGGTTTTAGGAACATAAGGAGTTGGGTCGTCATCTCTTTGACCAGATAGCTCTTCGTCTTTGTACAATAGAGCCTTGAATTTCTCCGGATATGACTTTCTTCCAGCCTCAGACCAAGGGTAATTTGGAAGCTAATCCGACAGAATCGTCGACACCTTGTGTATGTTGCATATGTTCTTTGATAGAACAACCTGATTGTCGGCATTTATCATGAATTTAGAGGTTTCTTGTAGCAGCCTATTCTTGAACAATCCCATCCAGTTCATGTCTGGAGCTTGCTCAATAATAGACGTCAAGACGTGCTGCTTCTGTTGTGTTAGAGCATCTGGGCTGAAGGCAATACCTAGAATTACTTTTGAGACGATCTCAAAAAGCAATATGTATTTTCTTTTCAGATATGGGACTTTGACATTAGTGATGTTTGTAATATTCCTCGGCCTAAGCAGCACCTTCTGTAAATATTCCTTGTCTGACATCCCGGCGGTAAATTCATCTGGATAATTCCGTCCAACAGGTAAGCCGAATAACCGTCCAAGATCATCATTCGTGACATCGATTCGATTTTCTCCAACAAACGAGTATAACTCCTTGTTATTCATTTCCTGCAGATTTCTCAGAAACTCTAGCGACTTAGTAATATGAACACTGCTCAAGTGTCGATAGCAGAACTGCTTGAAGCCACATGCCTTAAGACAATCCAAAATTTCCCTTGATTATGGATCGTTGGTAGTGTTGAATATGACATATTTCTCGTCAATCACTTGTTTTATCATCGAAGCATAATCGCATATCTCAGTAGAAGTTGCCATTTCTGTAATTCCCATAAATGTAAGCAAATTAGGGCTATAAATCAGTTCAATGTAAGGGCAACTACACTACAATCAATTATAAGATATACGTTAAACATAAACACAGTAGATTAACAAGAAATTTCAAAGAATTATGAGTGAATTACACAATCCACTGATACATTTAGACGTACAGCACAAATTAAAGCAATAAATAGCGATCACAGTATTACCAGAAATTGAATAGTATGAACTTCAAAATGATCGATTTGCAAATGCTTCAAGAGAAACGTGATTTATGCAGAAGGTTTTGACAAATTTCGAGAGTAAGTTAATTCTTTTCGAAGTGATAAAGATTTTTCTGCAAAAAAAACGTTTAGGGTTTTAAAGGTGCGAGGGAAACATTTTGCACGAGTTCCCACAAATAGTTGAGTATTCGTGTTTTGAAATGGACGGCTTAGATTAAGCGGCCGTAAAGTGAAATAATCGTGCGGTTGGGAATTAATACGGAATGTATTTGGACGTGAAAAATACGCATTAAATGCCATTAAATATACAAACCCCACGTCCGCATTTAGCGTTTGCAGTTCTTGCGTCATAAAGTAGTGTGCACAGTAATTAACACGCAGATATGGATAAGCACAGTTGACAAGTTCCATCAGATAACGGATCTCAGGAGATAAAGAAACAAGATAACAAGTTTAGAAGACATATCTGACTGACTGATATTGTAATCAATCAGTTACCACTTGTATCTGATCCAACTCTTCTGACTTGTTGATCTTACCGTGTAGCCTATACCTTAGCAAGTTTTCCCAACAATGTCCAACTTAGCTGATCAGATTTCTGTTGAACCAATCTGATCCAATTTGTTGACCAGATTTCTGTTGGGCCAATCTGATCCTATCCGGGTCTTGGAGTGTGCTCCCGCCAAAACCTAATTCTCGGGGATTCGAACGGTCGCCTCGATTTCCTGAATCAGCGTGATGTGATATACCCGCAATGATGGTCTGTCACTTTGTGACGTTAATTTCTTTGAGAGGGGTCTCAAATTTTTAAAAAATGCATTTCCACCCCCCGCTTATCCACTATAAATAGAACTGAGTTTAGACAAACATTCATCAATTTTCGTTCTCAAGTTTGCACATGAGAAATTCTGGTGAGTCCTTGATTCCGGCAAGTCCTCCGCCAATAGGCTTCTTCTATTCTACTCAAATGACCTCCGGTTCTCAGTCCATCCCTATGTTTCCCTCGTTTCTGATCTCGTCTTCATCGGAAGATGACCAAATGGCAATTGCTAAGCTTCACTGCCACACTGATTGTGGATTTGTCGCCTTTATCATGGAGGTGGCCGTCTATGCCTTGTGTTCCGATCTAGATGACGTGGTTAACAACGATGAGCAATTTCTGACATGTAATATGGATTTAGTATTGTATATGCGAACTTGATCAAGCCAAGTCGCCCTTTTTCAATCCCTTATATGTTTTGCACCACATGTATGACACTTGTGTTCATTTAAAGTGAGAAGGCTCATCGGTTTTAGGGTTTAGGGTTTAGGATTTTTCTTTCGACCTCCGGGTCTATTGTAATGAAAAGTTTCAACCTCCGGGTCTTTATCAATGAAATTCTCTATTAATTCCATTGTTGTGTTGATTTGATTTAATTATGCGATTTTTGCTTAGTTCCCCCTTAATCTAATATCCTTTATCTGATCAGTGCCTAACTGATTTTTCTGATCAGTTGAGGTTCCTTACTCAACTGAATCTATCTGGTCAGTCTCTTAACCAACTGGTGCTTGAGATCAGACCACCAAAATACTCCTCGGGGGTTGCATCTCCCAAATCCAAAGAGACCCTAGCTCGTTGCATAATTCTCTAAATCTGACTTCAGCTAGAGGCTTGATTAAGATGTCAGCTCTTTGCTTATCAGTATGGATCTTTTCCATTCTGATGTTCCCTTTTTCTGCATGGTCTCTTATGAAGTGATGTCTGATGTCCACGTGCTTGCATCTTGTATGCAGAACGGGGTTCTGCATGATAGCAATTGCTTATTCTTTGTCAAAGAAGATAGGTACATTGGTAGCGATTATGTTGTAATCCTCATTTCGACAAAGCCCGAGCGATTGGGAGCAATAAATACCTCGCAACCATATATTACGCCCGAAAGAGTAGATGTGGCAACAGACGTTGCTTTTAGAGAACCACGAGATCGGTTTGTTTCCTTAAAACCCATATGTACACGATGTGGATTTCCTATCTATCCTATATCCACCATAATCGTAATCGAGTACCCACTAAGCTCTAGATTATCATCTGGGATACCATAAACCTAAGTTTACAAAGACCGCTTTCGATACTTAAGAATTCGCTTAGTCGCCTAAGGTGGCTTTGTTTGGGATTTGCACGAAATCGCACATACACCTCTTGCAAAATGTTATATCTGGTCTACTTGCAGTCAGGTATAGTAAAGATCCAATCAAAGCCCTATATTCTTTCTGATTAGTCTTCTTACCACCTTCATCTGGATCCATCTTGAATGCAGTTAACATTGGAATTTTGACTTCCTTACAATTCTGAACTCCATACTTAGTCAACAAATTCCTTGTGTACTTTGCACGACGGATTTAAGCTCCCAAAGTGAGCTTGCTTGACCTGTAGACCCAGAAAATAGCTCATCTGACCCATCATGGACATCTCAAATTTCCCTTGCATCAGTTTGCTGAATTTCTCACAGAGCTTCTGATTGGGAGAACCAAATATAATGTCGTCCACATAGATCTGAACCATGAGAATGTCTTCTCCATCTTCTATCCTAAACAAGGTCCTATCAATCAAGCCCTTAGTAAATCCATTCTCTACCAAGAACTGATAAAGTGTATCATACCAAGCTCTAGGAGCTTGTTTCAGTCCATAAAAAGCTTTTCTTAAACGGTACACTTGGTTGCTTATTTCAAAGCCAGGAGGTTGTTCAACATAAACTTCCTCCGTTAGTACCCCATTTAAGAATGCACTCTTTACATCCATCTGATAGACTATGAATCCCAGTTGAGCAGCATAAGCCAGAAACAACCGAATGGCTTCTAGGCGAGCGACTGGTGCATAGGTTTCATCATAATCAATCCCTTCTGATTGTGAATAGCCCTTTGCAACAAGTCTTAACTTATTTCTGGTTATCAAATTGTGCTCATCTTTCTTGTTCTTGAATACCCACTTGGTACCAATCACATCTTGGTGAGTTGGTCTGCCTACAAGTTCCCAAACTTGATTCCTCTCAAACTGTTCTAATTCTTCTTGCATTGCCAAAATCCAACTTGCGTCAGATAAGGCTTCTTCAACATAAGAGGTTCCTTCATAGACAGATAGCAACAATACATTGCACTCTCACCAATCTGATTTCTAGTCTTAACTCTGCCAGCTAGATCACCAATTATCAGATTTGTTGGATGACCCCTTAGAGATAATTTTGGTGCAGCTGTTGCGATCTCTGGAGCAGATGTACCTTCTGAAGCAGATGTACCTGCTGTAGTAGAAGTGTCTTCTGGAGTTGATGAATCTTCAGGAAGATCATCATCCTCATCACCTGCTACATTTTCTGCACTAGAAGTTAGGAAAGGTACTTGAATGAGACTCATCTGACCAGAACAGATATCAGCAGATGTTTGAATCATCTCAGTTTGCAGATTTTCTGTCTGAGTACCAGATTTTCCCCCTGAACTAGAAGGTTCGATTCATTTATCGCCTCTCGGTGGAACATCTTCTTCATCGACATTTGTGAGTACCTTAGGATCTTTCTGACCTGGTGAATCATCAATGATGGTCCCGATTTTAGTGTTTCGAAAACCCATTTTGAGTGTGCGGAAGCAAACATGTCATGTTATGCATATAAAACAGGGGTGAGGGAATGGTCAATACTAATTTTTTGCGTTTTAAACCAATGTGTGTTGTTTTGCTTATAATCAAATGCATATGACAAGTATAAACATAAAGCAGTAAAGAACACACGATTTTATAGTGGTTCGGACGAAACCCGCCCTACATCCACTCTTCCCTTTCGGGGCACCAACTTAACCGACTTAACCGACTGGACTTATTTTAACGTGTTAGTCCAACAGCCAACATATGTTTACCGATTTCACACTCAAACGGGACTTATCACCCTCACGAGATTGCCTACCCTCCCTTGCGGGATTGCTAGATGTTTACCGAGTTCACACTCAACCGAGCCCAGAATCAGAAACTAGAATCCCTAGTCTGAAATCTTGCTGTAAAACAAACTTAACCTAACTTTTGGGTTTGGGTAAAGATTTGTTTGGTTTCCAACTAGGTTGAGATTTTCCCTTACATTTGTTTAGCCTCAATGCTAAGGATGGG
The DNA here is from genome assembly GCA_037126765.1 of Stenogyne calaminthoides. NCBI lineage: Eukaryota > Viridiplantae > Streptophyta > Magnoliopsida > Lamiales > Lamiaceae > Stenogyne > Stenogyne calaminthoides. The sequence continues at coordinate 30,370,858 of JBBCBC010000016.1, forward strand.
AAAATCTCTCTAAGCTTAGGATATGGCATTTGTGATTAGATCTAGGGTAGAACACTCTTTTGAATATATGCGTGTATTTCTTGCTCTGTGTTCTATGGTGGAGATGCTAGATGATTTGGCTCTGTACGCATTTCTCACATCTTTTCCACACTTCCACACTTGATAATGAAGGAAGAACTTGTATTTATAGTGTGGATTTGAATGTTACAGTTGGAAAGAATCACATTCAAATCCATACTATTCTGTAGCTTTTTGCAGCTTTTTCAGGCTTGTCGTCTTCCTCTCATTGGTCCACGTCCCGGTTTGAATCTAACTGGCTATATTCTTGTTTCTTCCGAGTCTCGGGATCTTGATTCTATCTGAGCCTTGGTTTATATGAGCCTTGAGTTATCGAGCTATCTGAGCCTTGAGTTAAGCGAGCTATCCGGCCCTTCTTCAGTTCTTGATTCTATCTGAGTCTCTGGTTTCTTGATTCAAAGAGACTTTTCTTAGCGGACCTTATGCGATCAGGGCATCATGACACTCGGGCTTCGCGAGTTCAGCTCTTACGATCGGACATCGACCCTCGAGTCACTTTGACTCAGCTATATGATTTCTTCTTGCACGATCCGTCGGCTCGGCCGACAGATCAACACTTCTTCAGATCATCATATCAAGGATAGCATCGGTCAGTACATCAGGTTAGCATATCAGGTTATCATATCTGATCTCGATCAGTCTCATCTGCTCATCTTCATATCTGGATCTCGATCGCGTCGATCTTGATCGATCTCATCTCATCTTCTTCGATTTGCAACCTTCTCTTCGATTTCTTTGGCTTTAGCTTTTCTTCACTTCTGATTTTGCACAGCTCATCAGTTAACTCCGGAACTCATCTGACTCATCTGATTTCGATGATTCTCATCTGCAGCCTCGTCTGATCTCGATCATCTTCTTCTGATTTCGTGAGTTCCCCCTCAATTTGTTCTCTCGTTCCAACTTAACTTGTTATCTGTAAAATATCTTGAATAACATAAGTTAATAATGTTTTGGCATTATTCATCAAAACTAAAATATCCCAACAATTTCCCCCTTTTTGATAATGACGCCAAAACATTAAAAATATATGCATTTACAGAGATCGGGTTTTTATTTTAAAATAGATCAGTTCAGGTGGTCACTTTGAAAATTGTGAACCTTTTAAACTCCTGCTCTGATACCAATTGTTGGTATCAGTTCAGAAACGGGTTTTAAAAAGGATCAGTTCAGGTGGTCACTTTGAAAGCTTGTGAACCTTTTGAACTCCCCGCTCTGATACCAATTGATGGTCCCGATTTTAGTGTTTCGAAAACCCATTTTGCGCATGCGGAAGCAAACATGTCATGTGATGCATATAAAACAGGGGTGAGGGAATGGTCAATACTATTTTTTTGCATTTTAAACCAATGTGTGTTGTTTTGCTTATAATCAAATGCATATGACAAGTATAAACATAAAGCAGTAAAGAACATACGATTTTATAGTGGTTCGGACGAAACCCGCCCTACATCCACTCTTCCCTTTCGGGGCACCAACTTAACCGACTTAACCGACTGGACTTATTTTAACGTGTTAGTCCAACACCCAACAGATGTTTACCGAGTTCACACTCAAACGGGACTTATCACCCTCACGGGATTGCCTACCCTCCCTTGCGGAATTGCTAGATGTTTACCGAGTTCACACTCAACCGAGCCCAGAAATCAGAAACTAGAATCCCTAGTCTGAAATCTTGCGGTAAAACAAACTTAACCTAACTTTTGGGTTTGGGTAAAGATTTGTTTGGTTTCCAACTAGGTTGAGATTTTCCCTTACATTTGTTTAGCCTCAATGCTAAGGATGGGAAAATCTCTCTAAGCTTAAGATATGGCATTTGTGCTTAGATCTAGGGTAGAACACTCTTTTGAATATATGCGTGTATTTCTTACTCTGTGTTCTATGGTGGAGATGCTAGATGATTTGGCTCTATACACATTTCTCACATCTTTTCCACACTTCCACACTTGATAATGAAGGAAGAACTTGTATTTATAGTGTGGATTTGAATGTTACCTTTGGAGAGAATCACATTCAAATCCATACTATTCTGTAGCTTTTTCAGGCTTGTCGTCTTCCTCTCATTGGTCCACGTCAGCTGAATCTAACGGCTATATTCTTGATTTCTTACGAGTCTCGGGATCTTGATTCTATCCGAGCCTTCACGGTTTATCCGAGCCTTGAGTTATCCGAGCTATCCGAGCCTTGAGTTATCCCCGAGCTATCCGAGCCTTCGGTTCTTGATTCTATCACGAGTCTCGGGTTTCTTGATTGATAGACTTTTCTTCACCGGACCTTATCCGATCGAGCATACTGGAATACTCAAGCTTCTTCGAGTTCATTTCTTACGAATTCGGACATCGACCCTCATCACTTTATTTCATCTTATCCGATTTCTTCTTGCGATCTGATCGAATTCGGTGATCGGATCAACACTTCTTCAGATCATCATATCGGGGATAGCATCGGTCAATTACACGAGTTAGCATGTCGAGGTTATCATATCGATCGATCCGCGTCGATCTTGATCGATCTCAATCTGCTTCATCTTCATATCTCGATCTCGATCCGCGTCGATCTTGATCGATCTCATCTCGTCTCATCTTCGATCGCAACCTTCTCTTCAATTTTTTGGCTTTAAACTTTTTCTTCGCCGATTTTATACGGCTCATCGATTAACTCGGAACTCATCGATCTCGATCATTCTTGTCTGCTGACCTCGTCGATCGTCTCGATCATCTTCTTACGATTTACGTGAGTTCCCCTCAATTTGTTCTCTCGTTCCCCCTTAACTTGTTATCTGTAAAATAGCTTGAATAACATAAGTTAATAATGTTTTGGCATAATTCATCAAAACTAAAATATCCCAACAATCAAGGTCAAAGGTAGGAACATATCTGTGACGTATTTTAGTTCCTTTCCTTTGAGCCTTAGCTGATTCATTTTCTGTGCATCTGGTTCTCCTACCGTGCATCTGTACTATCTGCTTCGAAATGATTTCTCTTGATCAGGTGATGACTCATCAAGACCACATGAGGTGTTTCTTTCACAACTAGGGTTCGTCTGTTGAAAACCCTAAATGCCTTGCTGGTTGAGGAATATCCTTAGAATATACCTTCATCTGCTTTGGCATTAAAAGTTTTCAGCTGACTCTTCCCATTGTTGTGTATGAAACACTTGCACCCAAAAACATGGAAGTAAGAAACACGAGGTTTTCTGCCCTTCCACAATTCATAGGGTGCTTTGAAATGAATCTTAGTCAGAGAGCATATGTTCTGTGTGTGACAAGCAGTATTGATTGCTTCTGCCCAGAAGTGGCTTTGAGTAGCATGTTCAACTAACATAGTGCGTGCAACTTCTTTGAGTGTTATGTTCCTTCTTTCTGCTACGCCATTCTGTTGTGGTGTTATTGCAGCTGATGTCTAATGTTGTATACCAAACTCAGAGCAAAAATCAGATATAAATTGGTTAAGGAATTAAGTACCTTTATCTGATCTGATTTTCACTATGCTGAGACCCTTTTCATTCTGAATTTTCTTGAGCAGCTCGGGTAGTTTGGTTGTAGTTTCACTTTTCTTGTACAAGAATATAACCCAGGTGAACTTGGAATAATCATCCACGACCACCAGAGTGTATTTGCGTCCACTGAGACTTAGAGGTGTAACTGGTCCAAACAAATCCATATGGAGCAGTTGCAATACTCTGCTGGATGGAGGAGAAGGTATTCCTTTGAATGAAGCTTTTACTTGTTTTCCCTTCTGACATGCGACACATGTCTGATCCTTAGAGAATACTTCATTCGGGAGACCTTCTACCAAGGACATCCTTGCTATCTTGTTAAGAGTCTTAAAGTTCAGATGACTCATTCTCTTGTGCCAGTGCCAGCTGGAGCTCTTCGAACTCTTAACAATCAGACATGCATTTCTTGGACAATTGTTCCATTTTACTGTGTATATCGTTCCTTTTCTTGAACCGATCAGCAAGATCTGTTGAGTAGCTCGATTTCTGACTGTGCATTTTTCTGTCGAGAACTCAACACTAAAACCATTGTCGCAGAATTGTGAAACAGATAACAGGTTGTGCTTTAATCCATCAACATATGAAAATCCTGTGATCTGTACGTCATCGTTCACTAAGGTTCCGACTCCTCTGGTATGACCAAAGTTATCATCACCAAAGAGAACTCTTGGGCCTGGTCTTTCAACATAGTTGCTAAGGAGAAACTGGCTTCCAGTCATGTGTCTTGAGCATCCACTATCTATGTACCGGATAAATTTTGTTTTCTCCACCCTTATTTACCAAATTCCCAAGCGATTACGCAAACAATTTAAACTTTAGGTACCCCAGTAGAATCGGGTCCTGGGGGGTTAGAAGTACCTTTCGGGATCCAAACATATCTGGCACCTCTGTTGAAAACAGAAGGCTTGATCTGTCTCCCATAAACATCTACATAATCATATGTTTCTTCATATGCAATATAATCAGTATGATTATTAATGTGAGCCTTGGACGAATCAGAAGACTTGGGATTTTTCATTGAAACTTGTCTTCTTTTAATCCAAATTAGGGCTCAAAAAGTGACCTTTAGGTTTACGATTGTAAGGGTAGGTACGATCGCTACCATTAAAATATTCATATCTTTTCTCGCATAAATGGTCTTAGCGGTTTACCCTTAAATTTACTTGTTAGGCGGCTTGATCGAGTCTGCATCACCGGATTTGTCCCTTTCGAGATGGTCGACTGATACCTACTCTGATTGATTGGTCGTGGTCTCCTCGGAAGAATGGGTTCATCGATGATACCTAGGCTGATTCGATCGATTTAGGGTTCATTTCGTTTCCTTCGATCGACACTTCTTTACTGATCACCGTCCTTTTCCCTTACCAGATACATATTTGGTATTTCGTGTATCTTGGTCAGAAACTCGTTTGGTTACACTTTCTTGATGTGAACCAAACGGGACTTTTGAGGATCCAAAAGGGATTTCATACCCAATTCTCTTCTTGTCAGTCGGCGTACGAAAATAGTTGTTCAAGTCTTGAACAGTTTTAGAAGATTTCGTGAAAACCTCTATTTTCTTCGTGGGCGAATCCTCAAGAACTTTCAGATTCTCATGCATCCGGAAGAGTTCATCAAACTTAGCCTGAAGAGATTTGAGTTCATTGGATTGTTGTAGGTTGAGAGCCAACTGTTCCTTAACCAGCTTTCCCTGATCAGAAGAACTGACCTTCAGAAACTCCAGTTCTGTGGTCATCTTCTGAACATTTTCAGTTGATTTTAGTTCAGCTGCTCTACTTGCCTCAATTTCTTTAACAAGCCTGATGTTCTCAGCTCTCAGGTCATCTTTCTCAACTTCCACTCGTGTATAAGTATCTATTGCATTGGAAAGATCATCAAGCAATTGGTCATTGTAGACCTGCAAGTTGACCTCTCCTGCAGATGTGCTCGGCACATGTGGTGTGGAAGAAAGAGGCACAGAAGAGTTATAAAGTACCTCTGTTTTGATCCGATTCTCGGCCCATGAGGGCGGATGTCGTCATCAGATAAGAAGCTCAGATCATCGACATCATCAATTGTTGTTACCAAACAGAAATCTTCGATAGATGAGTAACCAGAATCATCTGAGGGCAGGTAGGAATCATCAATGCCAGACGTATCTGCAACCGTAGCTTTCCTGTCCCTGTATCTCTGTTCTCTTCTGTTTCTTTTCTCCTCTCTTTCTTTGGGGGTCAGACAATCAAAGATTTATGTCGCCTAGTTTAAGCGATTATAACACACTCTTGAATCCCCTTAGCTTCCTCTTCCTGGAGAATCGTGTCTTCTGTAATGCCTGTCAGGAGACTTCCCATTCTTTCGATAGTCAGAACCTTTCCTATCTGATCGATCATCACGTCTACTTTCTTTCCGGTCATCTCTTCGATCATCCTTCCTTTCGTCACAATGATCGTCCTGTCTTTCTTCTCTTCTGTTATCTCGATTGTCAGATGAACGATACCTCTCTTGCGATCTATCAGATGAACGACGATCTCTTCCTCTATTCCTTCGATAGTCATCTTAAAACTTCATGTATTTGCCCATTTGAACATTTGTTCTTTCCAGCTTTCTTGCCAGTAAGGCAATTTGTTCAGCTTGACTGATGATGTTTCCAACTGGTTCCACAATTCGTGAACTACTACTTGTCATCGAAATGCAAACAGATTTGGAATTGGGAGTAGTTTCAGCTGGGACATCATCAGATCCTTGTCCTCTCTCGATCAGGTCGAACTCATGAGCTTTCAAACTGAAGATTATATCATTTGGTTTCATTGTAGCAATATCTTGACAGTCCTTAATCACAGTCACCTTCGTATCCCATTTCTTAGTCTGCAATCTGAGAATCTTGTAATTGATATCCTTGTTTGACATAACTCGTCCGAGATCACGAAGTCGGTTGGCAACATCTTGAGTTTCTCAAATATAACTAGCTCAGCTTGCAGTTTGCTGTCATTGATCTGTTCATTTCCTCTACAGATTTCAGCAAGCGTATCCCAGACTTCCTTAGTTGTCTTCTGGTACTTCACTTTCTCTCTTGTAGTAACATCCATAGTTTTCATGATGAGATGTCTAGCAACAGTATCCAGATTAGACAATTTTCTCTCATCTGCGTCCATCAGTGAGGGACTCTTTCTGATTCTTGCTCCAACTGGTTGTGAAGGATCTCGTCCATCTTCAGCTGGGTTATAGTGATAGATGACAATTGGTCCTATCTCAAGAATATCATTCATTCTGTTGCTGATCACTCCCAGATGATCTCTCATGTCGATGGACCAATCTGCATACTCATCAACAGAAAAAATGGGTAGATTATGATGCATACCTAAAGTGTTATCCAAGCTTGTGGTGATTTTGTTTTTAAGAAAATGAGTTTTAAAATGGTTTTCAAAGATCAGTTCAAGTGACCACAAAGGTTCTTCCTCAAGAACAAATGATATTCAAAGCCAATGGTCGGAAGAACCACTGCTCTGATACCACTTGTAGGTCTCGAACGGGTTTCAGTGAGGGTTGAAGTCTAGAGGGGAGGGGTGAATAGACTTCAAAAACTTTTCGTGGATCAGATGTGATTTGCACGTTTATCTGATCAGAGTGCGAAGTGGATCAGTTTGGACTGATATCCGACTTACTGATCTTACAGGCAGATCAGTTTGGCGTCTATCAGTTTAACTGATGGTGCGGAAGATTAGTTAACCCGTGTGAAAACCAGTTTTACTCAACAAAAGATTCTGACCAATCTGGTTTGAATCAGATAACTAAAGCGTTAATATGATCAGATCAGTAGCTTGATGCTAGTCTAATCCTGGTACAGAATATGCATGCAGATAACAAGTTGTGTGCAGATGTGTAAAGCAAGATAGATACACACAGATTTATAGTGGTTCGGACAACTTGTCCTACGTCCACTCTTCCCTATCAGTAGGGGCACCAACTTAACCAACTTGGACTTAGTTTATTGTGTTAGTCCAACACAGTACAACCAACAGATATTTAACGAGTTCACACTCAAACCAATCCCAGAAATCTAATTTAGAAACCCTAGATAGAAATCTTGCTATAACAAACTTAACCTAACAATGTTTGGGTAAGAATTGTTTTGTTCCAACTGGAATACTATCCTATCTTCTTAGTAGCCAAGAGCTAGAGGATAAGTATTCTGCTAAGAACTTAAGGGATGAACACTTAAGAAATAATCTTGAGCTTGTGTTCTTCTTGCTGAAATCTTGAGAGCTTTTTGCTTGTGAATAATTTCCTTAACCTTACTCTGAAGGCTTGATCCCATATTTATAGGCACTAAATCGAACTAGCCGTTGGAGAGCAATTCAAATTTTGGTCTATTTAAGGTAGGTTTGCAGACGGATTTGACGTGCTTCAGGAGCGGTATGGCCGAAAGCATGAAAGCTTGTCCTTTCTAGCCATTTAACTCTGAAGCGCCTTGTCCTGTAATGTCAGCTCCGTACATACGTGTCTTTCTCTCATTGGTTATCAAGTACACTTATTCAGTGTTTGATTTACCAACTTAGTTTGATATTCTTCGTGTCTGATGAGTACGTATGTCTTGATGATCTTCTGGTGGTCACTTGACTTGAGCTGACCTGATCATTCAAAAACTGATCAGTCTACCTATTTAGTCCTTCTTATGCAGGTTGTCTTAGAGCAACTTGCAGACTAGTCTTCTTCTTATTCTGATGTAGGTCTTCCGATCTTCTGATCTTCTGCATATTGAGTTCCCCCTCAATATGTGACCTATCTTGTTACATCATCTGTCTATACATCTCAGCTGGTCATCCTAGTCTGATATCTAGTTCATCACTCAGCTAACAAGTCTGACTGGTCCTATTACACTATCTGATTTGAAACTTCCATCAAAACTACAAATTTCCCAACAGCAACATTGGTTTTGAGCATAACACACTGAGCCTGGGAAGCATCATCTTGATTCTTCTTCTGAGCTTCGGCGTCAAATGCCTCGGCTTCTTTAGTACCAGCCTCCGGGGTAACAGGGATTGGCGTGTCCAACACGTACTCAATCTTTTCCTGCCTGAGCACCAAACATACATTTCGGTGCCAGTCGAGAAAGTTTGGCCCAACCACTTTGTTCGTTTCCAAAACGCTTCTCAGTGATAAGTTATTCATTTCAATAATCCTAGAGAAATAAATTAAAATGGGAATTAAAAATACGTAATTCCTATGATCAATATTCAGCAATCAAAATAAACATGACCTTTCAAATTTATTTTGTCTCCATTATTTTCACATATTCAACGACCTTATCGGAAGAATACGAATTTATATCTAATATAAATCATAATGGACTAGGACCCACATTCCTACTATTATAATATCTGCTTGGGATGATTACTATAATAGCAGAACTGGTAGGTCTCCAAACCAATTGCAACATTGCAACTCCTAGTTGATTGAACCTAGTTCAATCGGATGCCCCTTGACTCTCGTTTCCCTGCTTGGGCTGGTGAAACGGAATCATGTTGATTTACAACCATCAAGCGGTGACACAACGTGTCCCTATAATAGTCCCGTTAGATGTATATCCGAGCAAAAGACTTGGGCCTTAAATACTCATTGGAACGAAATCTCCGGTTTACTATTAATTTTGATGGAAGGCATCGTTCAATTTAATGAAAAATTATATTTTAGTGAGGAACTTTTAAAGGCGGGGTATTAATTGCTTAATCGAGATCCGAACATGTTAATCTATATCACATTTGAGCATCTATTGGGCGCCGCCTACCCAAACATGACATTATATAGACTAACACTTATATGGGCGTCGTCTACCCAAATAATTAATACGGTCCGACAAATATTGGGTGCCGCCTACCCAAATAGTAATAATGCGGACATAAAAGACGTTAACGAATTTAAATAAAATAAACAGGTTAACAGTGGGATTTCAATAAAGCTTTTAAAAGAAACAAATTTAAAAAAAAATTGATTTAAGTTTATTAAAATTGGTAAATAATCCAATTAATTACCTCAGTCCAACCAAGATCAATTTTTCAATTTAATCTTTAATTTAAATAAAAGTCCAACTTTTATTACTATTTTAAATTTAATCCAATTAAATTTTAAATAGATTTTATTTATTTGTTTGACGAGGGCTCATGTGAAAATTCTAAAATTGCACGGAGGGGCTTGTCCTAAATCTAATTTCAGCACAGTCCCTCCCCTCATCATTGCCCATCCAATTCAGATCCAATCTGAAATTTCCGAACAATCCAAAACCAATTTCCAAACCCATGAACAGTACATCACTAGAATTCAGTTTCATCATTCACCCAGATTAGTCCAACCAATTAAGGCCATACGAAAATAAACATATAGTGGTAAGTTGCACAGAATCGGAACGAAAAAGGCAACAAACAAAATATTCAGCAAAAACCCAACGGCATCAATTCAGTGTTATGACCGTCGCGCGCGAGTCCCCTCCGCCGCTGGGCGTGTGCGAGCGACTCGTCGTCGCGATCGGTAAATAGAGAAACGCGCGGGGCCGCAAATCCCTCCAAGAGGTCGAATCGACACGAAACCAGCGATCGTCACCGCGAATCGAATCAAAGCCTCGAAACTCAGAAGAATCGAAAGGGAGCGCCTCAAAACGCGTCGAAAGGGCGATGCCAAGCACGGTATTCGGTCCGATCTGTAATGCACCATCACGAATCGAACGAAATGAGAGTGGCGATATCATAATCGAGACGAAAAACTAGGCATCGACGATGCGAATCAACTCGAAGCGGTGGGTCGAAAAATCGCCATCGCGCACGGCAAGTCGGTCTAGCGTGCAAGCCGCTAACTCAAGCGGTGTCGCGTTCATCTTCATCCCCAAGCGACGCGAGCGATTGGGTGGTGTGGACAAAATCGGCAGACTGGTTTTCCCAGAAAACCCTCATTCATATGAGGAAGACGAAGCAACAAAACCGACAAACAAGGGGGTGTTTGTTTATCAAATAAGCAGCGCCCCCAATCAATTGAAAAATAGAGGTGCGGTCAATCCAATTGACCGTACCATGTTTTAAAAATAATTACAAAACCAATTCAATTATGCAATTAAACAAGAGCCTGAGCTCTGATACCACTGTTGGAATATAGAGGCTTATAAAATACGTAATCACATGCGCAACGGAAATTAAAGTTCACCAATTAATTGCATACATATTACAATAATCATAACGAGAAATCTTACAGTAACTCGAGAGTAGATTTCTCTACTACGGTATCCATGTAATCCCCAATTCTGAGACTTGCATTTAATTTGCGGCGTTGAATCCAGAGACATTTGCTAGGAAAATCCAAACTCTAGATCTTATGGAGAAAATATGAAGTGATACGGTTTTGTGAATCCCAATAAGCTTGTATATATAGGGAGGCTTAACTTATTTCCCAAGCTAGCCCAATTAGGGAAATAAAATCCCTAATCTTGTCCCTAATATAGAACATATAGAATTAATTTCATTAAGTAAACGTAAGAAAGCAAGTGCCCGAGCGGAATTGATCCCCGCTCAGGCGCCCAAGGTCCCGTGTTCGGTCCCCCATGGGAGCGAATAATTGCCTCATTTAATTTAATTGGGAGGCTTGGTGCTTATATATGAGTTGTTTGGTGGTTTGGTTCAAGATGGTCCGTGGCTCGGTGTTTTGATTCTTTTCTTTCGGCGCCCGGGCCGGGTCCGAACCATTGCTAGCCCTTTTTTTTCTCTAAAATTCACGGTTTATCGACGGTTTTAGCGACGATAACTATGGTCGCTAATAGAGATGACTTTAGCGACGGTTTGGCGATGGTAATTCTTACCCGGGTCCGGACCCAGAAATCGTCGCCGAAACCGTCGATAAGTAGAGACAGTTATTTACCGTCGCTAAATAGCGACGATGTCACAATAACCGTCGCTAAAGTCTAGCGACCCTCGTTTTCCCGACGGTCATGAAACCGTCGCTAAGATGTGTAGCGACGGTTATTTTCGTTCGCTAAAACCATCGTTAAACACCGTCTTTTTTGTAGTGAACAATTTTAGGAACAATCTCGAGAGACAAAATAAAAGCACACGAGAGGAAAGGGACAAGTGATTATAAGAAACAAAAGAGGATATGAGATAAGTGTAAGAACGTTTACCTTTTCGAAGAGCAATGGAAAGATCATCACTTGGAGGAGAATTTGTTGACGAAAAAATTGGTCATCAGGACAAGAAGCTGGCATATTGAGAACTAAATCAGCAGTAGCAGGAACATAAGGTGGAGGACGACGAGATTACGTATGTCTGATAGGTGGTCTAGTGGAATCAGATGGAGGAATCACTAGAAGAGAACCTGTATATACCAGAGTTTGTATCCTCCCCCTTAGTGGGAGGAATAGTGGAATAAAAGAAATTGTATATGCTCAAAAAAGGCAACATCAGCAGATACAAGATACCTGTTGAGACTAGGACAAAAATATTGATACCCCTTTGTATCTTAGAATAGTCTAAGAAAAAGTACTACACATATTTCGGATCTGACTTTGTAACCTAAGGTCGAACATCCCGAAAAAATAAGTACAACTAAATATTCTAAGCTCAATAGGAAACAAGGGCTTAGATAGAAATAGAACATGAAAAAAGTTTCACCACCATGAATAGAAGAAGGCAAGAAAACAAGCACTAGAAACAACATCAGCCCAAAAGGTTTTAGGTACTTACTTCGGAAAAATAACAAGGCTCTAGTTGTTTCAAGAAGATGTCTATTTTTTTTTTTTTACATCATTTTGAGACGGTGAGTTAACACCACGATGTTTGGTGGATAATGTTATTATGCATCATATAACAATGAAATATTTCAGAGATATACCATTTTATCACTTTGCAAAATTTTCACAGACGATACCAAATTGAGTCATAATCAGAACACAAAAGACAGAAAAATGAGTAAATAACTGATAATGATTTTTCATCAAATATAACAATGTCAAATGAGGTCCCATTTTCATAAAAACTCAGATGAGCATTGGTGATTTTCTAAAAATTCATTAAAAACACCATGTTGTTTTAATAAAATCCATTTTATAAAATCCTAAGGTTTTAGACCCTCCCAGGAATCGAACCTCATACCTCCAAATTGAGATCATCGACGAATGGAGTAGCCAACATGGCACTCTATCTCGCTATGAACATTTCATCTCCAATATAATAAATATTTGAGATTTCATGTCCTGTCTAGTGTCGTCATTTTAAATTAGAAGTTACAGACATATATCTCTTTGCAATCTTCAAGCCTAAAAATGCACAATAAACTGTGTGAGTTTGAGATGTAGATAATGTAAGCGTACGGGGGTTGAACAATCTTGGACTAAATATGTGTTTCAATTTTATTAATTTATGTGTTTGACGATTTTTTTACAAGATTTTGACAGTTCTTTTGTTGGGGTTCAATCTTTTTTCCAGGTAATGCTTTATGATTCTGGATAATTCACTTCTGGATAATTCTTGATATTTGTTAATGATGAGCTATTCATGAGAGAATTACATTTGTTAGTTTATATTTTTTCATGTTTCATTTTTATTATTTAGGGTATGTATTTAGTATGCCAAAAATAAAACATATTACTCTGGGCCAAAAAAAATAGGAAAATTGGGACCAAAGTGCATATTTGTTATTGGAAAAAATACAAGAAATCCGTTGGGCCCAATAATATTTTTTAATATCTGCACTTTCGGTAAAAAAATTAAAATTAATTAATTTTGAAATAATTTGAAAATCTGGAATTTTAAAAAATTTGAACTAATTTAAAATCTATACTTTAAAAAAAATGCACTTTTGGGCTTGGCCAAAAATACAATTTTTAAAAAAATGCACTCCAAAATTGATCCAACAGTACATAAATTAAAAGATTTTTTAAAAAAATTAATTAATATGCACTTCTGGAATTGGTCCAAAATACAATTTTGAAAAAAAATGCACTCCAAAATCGGCAAAACAGTATAGAAATTAAAATTCTTTATTTTTTGAAAATTAATTAATATGCAAGCCCAAAATACAATTTTGAAAAAAAAATGCACTCCAAAATCGACCCAACAGTACAGAAATTAAAAAAATTTATTTTCTGAAAATTAATTACTATGTACTTCTGGGCCTGGCCCAAAATGCAATTTTGAAAAAAAAAAATTCACTCCAAAATCGCGGTCAGGATCTCTTGCTACACAATAGTGTTACGTCTCCTGTAACACCCTTTATATTTGCGTCATGTGTTGATTTTTGAATATCTATAAATACAAAAATAACATCCTAACATAACCTTTTATCTATTTAGAGAATTATATTTATTTTTAGCAAAAAATTAATTCCTTCCAAGTCTCATTCCAAAAAATCTTATAAACATATTTATAATTAAGATAAACACTTGTGTGAACCCGAGTTCACCATGAACTCGATTTTTTTAGTATCATTGTTATGTACTCCCTCTGTCCATCAAAAGTGTGCTCAGATGGCTGAAACAGATTTTACGGAAAAGGTAGATTAAGTATGCTTATGGGTACAATTCTTTTTATCTTCATCTTTCAACAACCACATAATTACTCAAGTTATCATTATACTTTACTCACAATCAATTATGTTATTTATAAATGGACTTAATCTAAGTTTTCGTATAACATGTTTAAACCATCTAAGCACACTTTTCGTGGAAGGAGGGAGTATAAAAAATCTCACTTTTATGCACAAAAACTCTCACTGTTTAAAAAATGCTTTATATTTTTAAGCAGTGAAAGTTTTTGTGCATAACACATCACAAAAAAAGGCCCATTTAAAGAGGGCTTTAATGAGGGAATTAAAGAGGGATTCTGGTTTAATGAGGACTTTAACGAAGGATAAAATCCCTCTTCGGTAGGCGTTTAACGAGGGCAGAAGAAAACCCTCGGCAAAACGCGAGGGTTTTACCGAGGGCCTGACACATTTCAGGTTCTCGAGGGCATCAGGCCCTCGCCAAGCTAGAGACAAGCAGGCCCTCGCCATTTCCCTCGTCAGATTTCCCAAGGGCTTTGATCCCTCGCCAAAAAGTGAACCTCAATTTCCTGAGGGCTACTTTCCCCTCGCAAGCTAGCGACCACGTTTACCGAGGGAAGCAACCCTCACCAATTAAAATCACGAACAAAACGATCCGGCGGTTTGAACCCATGACATATAGGCACCGACCGCCAAATAAAAACCATCGGGATCTGAAACTCCTTGTGCTATGTACAAATGAACTAATATTTGTCCCCTAGTGGGGGTTGTGCAATAGGTGAATTTTTGCCCCCCCATGAGAATTCAACACGCGACCTCCCGGTATGTGGAGGCCTTGCATGTTCCGCCAAATCGTTTGGGCAAGGGGAGTTATTTGTTAAGAAAGTCTTTCTTAATGTATGTGTATCATATATTTTGTGTTATTTATTTTGTTTATTTTATTTCTTTTATCATTTAATCTTAATTGTTTGTTATATATGTTTTGATGTAATTAAAATATTTATAATAAAATTGTGAAATAATTAATTTTATATTCTTTTGCACTATTTATTAAAATGAATACATATATATATATATATTTATTTATATTGATCGTTTTTATATAAATATTTTCAATAAAATAGACAAATTATTACTTTTATATTCTTTTTCATTATTTACTAACACGTGTACATATGTACACTTATATTGATCATTTTTTTATAAATATTTTCAATAAAATTGTCAAATTATTATTTTTATATTTTTTTTATTGATTATTTACTAACACGTGTACATATATACACTTATATTGATCGTTATTATTAAAATATTTTCAATAAAATTTCCAAATAATCCACTTTTATATCCTTTTGCAATATTAACTAACATGTATACATATATACACTTATATTGATCGTTATTATTAAAATATTTTCAATAAAATTTTTAAATAATAACTTTTATATTATTTTTCACTATTAACTAACACATATACATGCATACATTTATATTGATTGTTTTTATTAAAAGATTTTAGGTAAAATTTTCAAATAATTATTTTTATATTCTTTTTCATTGTTTATTAATACGTGAACATATGTACATTTATGTTTCTCGTTTTTTTTAATATTTTCAATAAAATTGCTAAATTAATACTTTTATATTTTTTTTCAATCATTCTCATAAACTAGTCGTAGAGATTAATCAACAATATTCATAACAAATAATCATAACATGCACATGTGGCGAATATTCAAAAATTAACATAACAAAATATATTCAGTCAGACGAATAAGCAATATTATAAAGGGGAAAAGAAAAAAAGGGTGTGCCCAAAAGTGACCCGAACAAGAAGAAAGTGTCCATGGCCCAAAAGTGATCATATAACCAAAAGGTACATAAAAAATCAAGAAACTAGACATCTAGCTAGGAGCAGTAGCTCCATCTAAGGAGGCATCTAAGGCATCTTGTTTCTTCTTTGCCTTTAGTCGTGTGTTGTATTCCTGTCTTCTCTTATTATCTTCCGTTCGGGCCCTTTTTATTTTTGCTTTGATCAACTTCCCCAAGTGATCTTTTGGAGACAACTTGCCTCCAGAGGCCTCAAAGTAGCGCTGCTCGGCTAGAGTTAGCACCATCTGATAATCTATGCCTGTCGGAATTGTGTTCTCTATGATCTTCTTAGCCGTCACTACCTCTAGATCTTTCTCAGTATCCTCATCTAGCATGTCTGGCCATCTAACGGAGGTAGGAGAGGCCGTAAAGTCCGAGTCAGAAGCTGAAGCACCCTCAACTAGATTCTTGAAGCGGTTGGAGGTAGCTGGCTCAGGGGGAAAAAACTGCTCTAGATGGCGAAGCAGTTCTCTTTGGCAATTGCCATTCCTCATTCGTCTTCTCTTGCTCGGGCAAGGCTGTGTCAATCCGTGGTATCTGCCAATCTACGTACCCTTTAATCTTCTCATTCACTGAAGCAATAACATCATAGAGGGGTAGCCCCCCATCCGCCCCACTGTCCCGCATCTCATATCGTTTACTGTGCCCGAAGTATCAGGTGGAACAGGGGCTTCCGTTTGAGCTGTCGAATCCTTTCTGACCCCACTTCCTCTAACTTTTGCAACCTTTCGACCCCACCCAGGAGGAGGCTTGTCACGGTCATCTTTCTTGCCATTTGAACCTCCATAAAAATAGCGGTTGTCGAAAGAGTGTCCAAGCGCACGACAATGTGCACAAAATTACGGATGTTGTTCATAGCCTCTTTGACAATTGAAGCGGTGCCAGTTGCTCATACATAATTTTATATTCCTTTTCTTTGTGGAGATCTAGCTCTATCAAAACTCATGCAAAGTGACACATCGCCCGATTGCGGGTGTGTTCATCAATGCTAATCACAAGGCCGAGAGCTAAGATAATTCGTTCAATAATGGGCACATAGAAGTACTCCATAGGCAATTCAAAAGTTCGAATCCAAACATTGACCACCGGTGATTTCACCTTATAGGGGTTGAACTCCGGTACCTACCTGTTGGGAGATGAATTTTAATAAAGATTTATGATTTTGATTAGATCCCAAAACCCCTGAGTATGACATGTTCAGAATGATCTTGATAGTTGAGTCAGGATTCAGTTTTTAGAATATTACGGATGTTATCTGCGGAATGTATAGTCGGCAGAGATATAGTTCGGGGATAATTCTTGAAGACTTCGATGGATCTTGAAAATGGCGAAGACTTCAATGAGAAGACTCGATACATCGATCGATTATAAACTACAAAAGATTGAGAAGACCACAAGACTCGAAGACCACTGAAGCGATGGACCTACCTTGGGGTCAGGGGGGTCACTGGGCCCCCCTGACCCCACTTGAATTTCTTATATATATATACACTTATAATTAAGATACATCTGTATGAGACAGTCTCATAGTAAGACGAAGCATAAATTGTGTATTAACGCTCTAATATTTTGGAAGGATGAGTATTATTTGTGTTATAGATTATACCATATATCATGTATAAAACCATCTCATACGAATGTCTGATCTCCTTTAAACAAAGTATTATGTGCATCATGTTCAATGTACACCACTATTACTAATCCTTGTAAAAATCAACACTCTATAAATAAAATGTTGATTTTTAGGTGAGAAAGGGTAACAAAATAGAAAAAGAATATGTATAATTCACATTTTCAATATACATATAAATGTATTCGATTACATTAATATAAAGATGTTTAGTCCAAATAATTTTTAAAAAATATATAAAAATTCTAAAGTGCATTTAGCTACACTATGTTATAAATTGGGCCCCCCCTCGGTAAAATTTAAAGGTCCGCCATCGCTCAAGACTCGAAAGACTCAAGACACAAAGACTGAAAACTGAGGAACTAAAGATCAAGAATCTTGAAGCCGCGATAATTCAAGACTCGGTAAGGTCTTCAATGCTCGATATGAACTGAATGTTCCGAAATCGAATATATCTATCTCAAGGATGCAATCTTTGAGAAGATCGCGATTCCTTAGAAAGTTAGATATCCGCCAAGACATTCAAATCTTGAGACAAAAGGAACTAAGTCAGAAGTGTTGTTAAGGTTATATCAAACTCAGAGTTTGTAACCAAAAAGAGCCGTTGAAAGTGTCTACCTTTAACTGGAGACAAAAAGTCAAAAAGAGGAAGACAACACTGTACCATCTTGACATTTGATAAAGTGATGTGTCTCTGAAAAAAGATGTCGGAAGTACAAAAGTTCCGCATCGCAAAAAGTGAAGACCCGGCTACATGAAAAAGGCTATTGCCTAGAAAGTGTTAGGGAGTTTCAAACCCTAAATATAGTCGTTTCACACACCACAAGAGGGAACTCACACGGTCGTCTCTCCAACGGATAGTTTTCAAGAGTGACCTTGGTGTATGCCTATAAATCTTGGTGACCCTCTACATTGTAAGGTGACGGAAATTTATACATAACTTAAGAGCTCAAGCCTATTCTTGTAAAAGATAAAAAGCACTTTCGAAAAACATAGAATTTCCCAAGTGCTTCAATATTGAAGAGAGCTCACTATACTAAGCCTAGCTTGATAAGAATTATCAAAGCTTAGTCGAGATATCCTAACCCTTTGCATTGTGCTTTATTGTAAAGGATATCTCATCCTAGTTGGAAACCAACCAAGAAACCCCAAACACTTGTGAAGGTAGTTGGAGTGTGTTTATTGGTGAGAAGTGTTGTAAAGAGTTAGTAAACTACGGAGTAGTCGACTCTAGAGGAGAAGTTAGTAAGCTCTGAGGGTAGTCCGAAAGCTTGTGTGTGATTGAGTAAGTAAACTACGGAGGTAGTCGAAAAGCTCAAGGTCGGGTTGAGTAAAGTAAACTTCGTGGAGTAGTCAGAAAACTCAGGGCCGAGTTGAGTAAGTAAACTACGAGGTAGTCAGAAAGCTCAGAAGTTGATAGTGAATTTCTCTGAAGAGTCGGGGAGAGTGGACGTAGGAGCTTGAGTCTCTGAACCACTATAATTGTTGTGTCCTTTATTGCTTTCCTTATCTGTGCTTATTTGTTGCATTGACTTGATTTTGAAAAGCATACTTTTCACTGATATTCAGTTGGAATCAATCCACTGAAGTTGCATAAGTGAATCATAGCCTAATCACTATTTCATAAAGGGAAGGTTTTCAGCAAAGCTTAAAACGAGTATAAACTAAAGGGCCAACCATTCCGCTGGGGCCAGTAGCTAGAATGATAGTTACCAAACCCGAACGTACTCTTACGAGGGTTCGATAAGTTAGTTATCGATCCAAGCAACTCAGGATCTCTGACACTCAGGACTCAGTTGGGATTATCTGAGGTTTCTGAAAGCAACTCAGGATCACTGTCTTAGTAGACTTTGACTCAGAGCGATTTGTGCTTCTCGAAACCCTAATCTTGAGGATTATCGACCCAAGTCGACCTCGATGAAAAAAAAAGTTTTAAAAACACTTGAACACGTGTATTCCCCCCATACACGTGTAAGACTACGTTTGCACGGACCAACAAGTGGTATCAGAGCAGTGGTTCAAACTTGACCACCTCTGTGTTGACCAAAGTTTTATTTTCAAAAATACTTGTGGTCTATCTGAACTGGTCTTATTTGCTGAAACTTTTTATTTTTTCAAGAAATCAGAAAAATGTCTTCTAAAAAACTTCCCATGTTCTCAGTGGAGAACTATGACCTATGGAGACTGAGAATGCAGGGCTCATCTCAGATTCAAAACATGGCGTATGTGGAGAGTGGTCTCTCAAGGACCATTCCAGTTCTTTGTAGTGAATCCCAGAGCAATGAAGATGAGAGAATTGATCCTAGAAGCGAGAATTTCCTAAGTCGATGATCAACTGACTCTGAGGAGAGAAAGTTAGTCAATCTAGACTACATTGCAAAAAGACACACTATACTGACACAATTGATGATGGTGTGATGGGAATGATCTCTCATTGTAATACTGCTAAAGAGATTTGGGATACACTTGCTGTTATGTGCCAAGGCACAGATCATATAAAAGAAAACAAACTTTCAGTGGCAATTGGAAAGTTTGACAGTTTTGAAATGGATGATGGTGAATCAATAGACAAACTGGAAGTCAGATTCACTAGCATCATGAATGATCTAAATGCACTTGGAAAGAAATACCCACAGAGAGAAAGTTGCATTGAAAATTCTTAGAGGTCTATCTAAGAAATGGGATATTCATGCGATGGTGATTGAAAACACCAAGAATATTAACTCAATGCCTTACCAACAAGTCTTCTCTCGAAATTTGAAAGCCTATGAATTTGTAATTGATAAGAAATCCAAAAAAGGCCGACAAAAAAAGATGATTCTTCATCGAGTAAGAATGTGGCTTTAAAAGCCAAAGATAAAACACAGAAAACTAGAGAGTCTAAAGAACCCCCATGCCAAAAATCGATGAGCTTGAGGAAAAGCTAGCGATGGCAAGAAGGTTTGATAGACTCAATAGTAGATTTGGAAAATACAAAAGCTATTACAGAACCACAGTACCGGAAAGAAACCCGAGGAGACGATCAACCGAGAAGAAGAAAGACTGAAAGTGAAGGATCTTCATCCAAAAAAAGGACTCCAAGTCCAAAGAAGGAAATGATCGGGGATGATGATGCCAACAAATGCTATAATCTGCCAGGAAAAAGGTCACTTCCAAAGATGATTGTCCGGTTTGAGTGCTAAGAGAAGAGAAAGGCAAGCTATAAGAGACCGAAGTTCTCAAGCAAAAAGGCCGTGGTTGCGGAAGAAGAACACTCGAGGAGGAATCTAGCTCTTGGATGAGATATTCTCGAGACAAATGAAAGTGATGACATCATCGATGGCCATTGAGGAGGTAAACTCTTCTTTCTCTGTTGTTGCTCCTACACTAGCACAAGAGTTTTCAAGTTCTCTTGAAAAATACTATTTTGACCTGATGGATTCTTTTCGAGAATCTGATGAAGGACTATCTTTGTTTTCTGGATCGCTAAATCAAACTCAAGAGCGGAATAAGAATAAAAAGTCTGAAAATCTAAAATGGAAAGACTCTAGCAATATTGAAGTCACTTCTCAATTAATGGGAGCCACTGATGAACTGGATGTTACGAAAGTACAACTCTCAAAGAAAGAGAAGTTGATAATGTCCCCAATCGAAAAGCTAGAAAAATCCACCAAGAGATTATTCTAATCGGAACTAAGTTCAATGACCTCTCTCGAGAAGCATAAAACTCTCTGAGAATCAGGATAGTGCACGAAGAAGTTAACTCTATTGAATAATGCATCTAATGTAATAGATGAAATTGAGTTACCGAGATCTGTGACTATAAAATATGGATTGGGATATATTCGGGGGAACCTCACAAGGTCATCTAAATCTTTGTGTCAAGTAGCAAAAGACTATCTTTGTAAAAACCGAATGGCACCTACACTTCAAACCAAGAAATGCCCAAGGATGTACACAAGGGAAAAGGACCTATGGTCTCGATAAAACCCCAATGATCGGGGTTAAAAGCCCAAACCTCGGTGAATGCAAAAAAACCCGAAAGCGATCGATTAAGAAAGTTTCGAGCAAGTACTTCAAAGCCTCGGGCTAAGAATGCAAACACGAAAGGCTCCACATGAACCATCGAGAGGAATCCTCGGATGAGAAACACTTTCGGCGAGACATTCTCAATCAAGAGACCAAGTCCTCGGTATCTTTGAAAGACCAGTTCGAAAGATGCAACAACCCGAACCTCACTTGCCTAAGGGTAAAGGTTATCTAAACCGAGTCATCAAAGATTTAGGCCGATTGCACAAAAAGCCTAAGCATCCAATGGAAGGCTGAACCAAAGAAGAACTCTAAGGCACATGTTCATGCTAAAAGCAAGCACACATATCTGAAAAACTACTAAGGCACCCAGTAGTGGATGTATATGTTGATGTTTATGGAAGACAAATTAGCCACTCTAAAGTGATTAGAGTTGCGAAGATTTAGATTCCGAAAAGGCACAATTAACCTCGTAGGACCCTACACAAAATGGGTACCTAAGAATTGATCTGTTTTTTCGGGAGGAAAACCGGGGCACTAAGGCGATGAAAGATCATACGGCACCGATGAAAGCGAGAGATGAAAAAAGCTCTGATGTATGGTATCTTGACGGTGGATGCTCAAGACATATAGACAGATTCAAGAAGATGCTTTCGATGACTATGTTGAACAAAGAGGCCCACAGATCACTTTTGGAGATAACTCCAAGGGACGGTGATCAAGGATATGGAACTTTGGAAGTCGACTCGATTCATATCCATGGTGTTTCATATGTATCCGGATTGAAGCATAACTTCTGTCATCGATTAGCCATTTCGTGATAAAGGTTTCAATGTTGAGTTCTTCAAGAACTTATGCTTTGTGAAAGATGATACATCACGAAAAGTATTACCGACCGGTACAAGAAAAGGGAATGTGTATCTTCTTTGATTGGAGTTCAACTCCTAAAGATACATGTTTAATTGCTAAAAGTTCCACAGATACCCGGTTGGTTATGGCATAAAAGAATGAATCACCTAAACTTCAAAACCCTGAACAAGCTTGCAAGATTAGCTCTTGTGAGAGGTTGCCCTAATGAAGTGTTCAATAAGGAACACATTTGTGATCGTGCGCGAAAACAAAACAAATCAAAGCATCATTTAAAAAAGCAAAAGTAGAAGTTTCTCTTGAGAGAATACTTCACTTTTGTATATGGATCTGTTTGGTCCTATAACACCCGTGAGCACTAATGGCGGAAATACACATTGGTAGTAGTTGATGACTACTCAAGATATACTTGGGTCATATTCTTACTCGAAGAAAGAGACTTCGAGATAAAAGCGCGAAATTCATGAAAAGACTCGATATTGAGAAAAATCGAGTGTGGTCAAAATCGATCGACAAAGGAACCGAGTTTATAAATCATATCATTTCGATTATTGTTGCGACAAATGGAATTCTACATGAAACATCACCGCAAGGACCCCTCAACAAAATGGTGTTCTTTGAAAGAAGAAATGGAACTACGAAAAGAAGTTCTCCAAGGACAATGATAAATTGGGCGATATTCCTAAAAGATTTTGAAATTTGAAAGTTGTCCAACACTTTGCATGCTACTCTCGGAATAGATCCATCTTGACAAAAAAGTCAAGGCAAAACGCCTTATGAGCTTTGGAATGAAAGGAAGCCTCTTGTTTTTTCTTTTACGTGTGTTTGGTTGCAAGTGTTTCATACACAATAATGGTAAAGATCGATTGAAAACATTTGATAGTAAAGTCGATGAAGGAATATTCTTAGGATATTCGAAGTTAGTAAAACTTTCGAGTTTACAATCTGCAGGACTCTTATTGTGGAGGAAACACCTCATGTTGTTTTTTGATGAATCTATTTGTGTTCGTAAGAAACAGAACATGATGCAAATGAACCGACTAAGAGGATCACCAGATTAAGCTCGAAATGAAAAGATAAATCATCCATCGAACTCGAAAGAAGAAGTCGGTCACTATCTATGATTGGGTGGACTCGGACTCGATAAAAAAGTTCGGGATGGAAATCGGGATGGTGAGACCCAGTGGAAACCAACACTCCAAAGGTGACCAATCTGAACAGACACCCGGTTCGGACTCAGTGCGTGATGCCAATGAAGATGTGGTCACAAAGGCAAATTCTCAATCTATCAACCAAAGGGGAACAAATGTCTCGACAATGTTCTCAATAGAATTTCCCCGAGGAAGATGATTCCCTTTCTCCCGTTTTGTTGTTCCTCGAGTTTGTTGATTTAATTGAACCTAACATTTCAAATGTTGAGGATACCATTGAAGGGGAACATCAAGAAGGAAATGGTTAGATAGCCATCCTACAAGCCCGGTTTGTGGGTGATCTAATTGAAGGTGTTAAGACTAGAAGGTTTCATGGAGAGAGTGCACTATTTTGCGCTTCCTATCGGAGAAAGAACTCTTTTGAGATTGGTGAAGCTCTACAAGATTCTCATTTGGATTCTTGCCATGCAAGATGAAATTTGAATCAATTCTCGAGGAATGAAGTATGGGAGGCGGTAGATAGACCCGAAAAGGCACAATGTCATTGGAACCAAGTGGGTTTTCAAGAACAAAAGAGATGAAAACAACAACATTGTGAGAAACAAGGCAAGGCTAGTTGCAGACGAGGTTATTCCCAAGAAGAAGGCTTGGATTATGATGAAACCTTTGCTGTTGCAAGACTAGAAGCCATCGATTGTTTCTTGCATATCTTGCCCCCATGAAGTTCACGATCTGTCGGATGGATGTGAAAAGTGCATTTAACGAGCGGCGTGCTTAAAGAAGAGGTTTATGTGGAACAACCTCCCCGGTTTCAAAACAGAATGACCAAGTTTACGTGCTAAGAAAAGCCTTGTATGGTCTTAAGCAAGCACCCAGAGCATGGTATGATACTCTTTCTCAGTTTCTTACTGACCATGGTTTTGTCAAAGGAACTGTTGATAGAACTCTGTTCAGGATAGAGGATGGGGAAGATATCTTACTAGTTCAGATATATGTTGATGACATCATTTTTGGATCTCCAAACCATCAGTTGTGTGAAAAGTTTTCAACACTGATGAAAGGCAAGTTTGAGATGTCAATGATGGGAGAGATGAATTTCTTTCTAGGACTTCAAGTGAAACAATCAAAGGAAGGAATATTCATCAACCAGGCAAAGTACACCAGAGATCTGATTGCCAAATATGGTGTACAGAATTGCAATGCAGTTAGAATTCCCATGAATACTAACTACAAGATGGATCCCTGATGCAAGGCAAATCGAAGAAGTCATCTTGATTATAGAGGAATCATTGGATCATTGCTCTATCTCTCACGTTAAGTAGGCGGATATAACATTTCTTTGTTGGGATATGTGCAAGATACCAAGCTAATCCTAAGGCTAGTCACATGGATCTTTGCCAAAAAGATCTTGAAATATCTTAAGGGCACGATGAATGAGGATTATGGTATCCAAATGATAACCTAGAGTTAAGTGGTTACTTTCGATCTTGATTATGGAGGATCTTAAATTGTGAAGTCCACTTCAGAACTTGTCAATTTCTAGGAAATAATGAAATCTTGGTTTTCGAAGAAAGCAGGACCTCGATAGCAACAAGTACTCTTGGTTTAATATATGGTATATAAAAGCTGCTTCATGCCGCAATTCTTTGGCTCGCACAACAATTGAGGATTATAAAGTTGTAGCCAATGAAGTACCAATATTTTGTGACAATAATAGTGCCATTGCTATTTCACAAAACCCTATTGCACACCGGATGCAAGCATGTGGATATCGAGACATCACTTCATCGAGAGATCATGTCGAGAAGAAGGACATAAGGATGGAGAAAATTCATCTTGATAAGCGAGAGCCGATATCTTGACTAAACCTTTGGCGGAATCAAGATTTCAAGAACTTTCAGTTGAATTAGGGATCCTAGAACCCGGTGTTTAGAGCAAAATCAAAAATTGAAGGTTTTCGGATGCATGAAGTTTTCTCGAAATCCTTCGAGAAGCTCGGAGATAAAATGGAAATCTTGAATAGTCTCGAAAAAACTCAAGAATCTTGAACCAATTCAAGATTTTCGATATTATCTTGACATTTTATCAAGATCGATTACTAAATAAGACCGATAGAGGAAATTGGTCCGAAGAAGTAATGACTCATGCGATCCATTTATTGCTCAAGTAAATTCAGTAATCATTCGCAATAAATATAAAAACACCTGAGGAATGTTTTTTTTTTGGGGCGGGATCGTTTTAAATTCCGAAGAAGGTCAACAGTCATTTAATGCTCTGCTACATTAATGACCAATGAGGATGTTTTGGCGACTTACTTTTTGGAGATCGTCGGTTCCAGATACGATTAATCGGAGATTAATCTCAACCGTTGTTACTCACCTAACCAACACGATTCCCCACTATCTCAAGGTTATATAAACCCCAATCACCATTCAAGCCAAAATTTTTATCAAACCCTTCGTTTCCAAATCCTCTGCAATTAAAAAAAAATTTTGCCCGAAAATTCTCCAAACCCTAAAAGCTTCACTTCTTCAATCAAACTCTAAAATGGCTCCAACCCTGTTAGAGAGATTAGCCAAAACCAACAAGCCAATGGTACGAGTTTCGTTGTCTCACTTGAAAGCACAACCAACTCAAAGCCGTAAGAGGAGGCTGCGTATGATTCGATGGCTAAACTCACCCAACTAGTCGCAAACCGACCACACCAGGAGTTTGCGAAAAGAGGTAATCGAATTCATCTGTAACGAAGATAGATGAAGAGGGCTGTATGCATTCTAAGTTAATCAGTATCACACTTAGAGCGATCATCCAAATCGTCAATTTTGAGAGGGATCAGAGTATATAGTTCCGAAAAATCAATGATGTTTTTGAGCTCTGTGATAGGGAAGGATCCTACGACGTATATGTCGGGAGAAGCGGGAGTACTTAGATAGGATTGCCGAGAATCTGTTAAGTTTGGAGGCGACAACTAATCGCAAAAAGGCACTGAAGCCACAATATCGTGTGTTGATAGATATTGTGAGCAAGTGCATCATGAGTCTTCTTGGGAGTTTTGAGCGGATAAGTACCCGGCTCGGATTGATGGCGGCGATAAAGCTTCACCCACCACGATTTCAAACCGCTGAAATTCCCGATTCGGGCGGTGAGTGAAAGCGAACCAAAGTTTTGAGGAAGATTGATTTCGGCGATCTCAATCAAAGGCAAGATCCACCATGCCACCAAAATTGCTTACATTTTGGAGATGTGCGAGAGGAGGAGGATATCTTAGCCATTCGACCCCATTTCCTAAGTCCAAAATTCTCCTTAAACCCTTTCTTTGCAAAGGAAGCGGTCATCGAGGGGAAGAGAGAAAAGAAGGTAGAATCACCTTCTTCTTTCTTCTTTAAAAAGAGACCCAACAAACTAGGGGGAAGGTGTTGTTGGAGGCAAAGATGGAGCGAGGAGCAAAAATGATGAAACAAGTAAGAATCTTGCTCCAAAACGCAGAAGATTGGTGGTTCTCACCGATGAAGATGAAAGTGATCCTGAAGAGATTCAACCCGAGGGCCAAACCGCCGAGTTCACCATTACAAGTGTTGGCTCGGGTTATCTCGGGACACGGATCGATCGAGAGGAGCGTGTCTTTTCGAGGTGCTCGAGACATCGCCAAGATCTGGATAAAAATTTCTCGGAAATTTTCAAAGGAGCTCGAGACCTCGAAAATGCCTACCTCGGATGTGTAGGCTCGTTTACAAGAGCCAATTTCGAGTCGATCTAAAGATGTGCAAGCTCGGTGACGAGCCAACTCGGACTCAACCCGAGGATATACCGATTCGAGCCTCGAGAACCCACTCCGATCTGGCCCGAGGACTGACGCACAAACTTCGAATCTTCTTTGAGACTCGGGAGAGAATATTCTTGATGAGCTCTGAAAGATCTACTTCTTGATCCCTTAGCGAAAACTTCAAATGAACCGAGAGGCCGATGGAAGAAGGCGAGGTGAAGAAGGCGAGTGGAGGAGCAAGGGGGAATCGGTTCATACTTGGCGATACCACCGAGCTCATTTCATACCTGCGATCTGCAAGATATTTTCTTGATTAAGGAAAATCAGATTTATCCTCAATCGGACTCTTCCCGAGATGCTTGATATTCTTTGCTTTTAGAGGGAAGATCGGTGGAATGAGGAGAGACACCTTTCTCGACCGACTTCTCGGGGTTGGAAGGACAAACCTCGGGGATGAAAAACCTCCGATTTTGATGAGCCGGGTTCGGGAGGAAGTTGGCTGATAGGAGAGCAATCAAGTTGGTGCCCCAAGCAAGGAGACAAATCTCAAGATGGAGATGGGGACCAACAGAAGATATTGAGAAGCGCCTCGGATTGAAAAGGAGACTTCATTCTTTAATCAACTTTGGATCTAGTCAACACCCGGAATGTTGATAGTACTCTTGGGGAGGCGCATTTGGACTGGAGCTCGAATGAAGTGGAGCTCAAGATGATCGACAACACGAGGTACAAGATTCCCGAGATTGATCTCACTCCCGATAGAGAAACTTGAGAAGGTTGAGCCAATGATGATCAAGATTGCTCGGATGGAAGAAAAACGTTGGCCAATCAAGCTCAAAAGATGGATTGGTCTTAGTCACTCTTGGAATGTGCAAATTCAAAACACTCTAACCCCCGGATGACCTCCATGGAAGGAAAGTTTGAATGAGAAAATTGGAGGAGTCAAGGCCGAAAGTTTAAGTGAT
This sequence comes from Stenogyne calaminthoides, assembly GCA_037126765.1. NCBI lineage: Eukaryota > Viridiplantae > Streptophyta > Magnoliopsida > Lamiales > Lamiaceae > Stenogyne > Stenogyne calaminthoides. The sequence goes on from JBBCBC010000016.1 coordinate 30,399,181, forward strand.
GAATCGGCGTAAACACCGGAAAGTTCTCGATTTCTAGAGGTGAAACCGCGTAAAAAAGAATGAGGTGCTAATCAAGTCTCTTTGTTGAGGAAATGAGCTCAATGATCATGACCAAGATAACAGATGTTCAAAGAAGCACTCTCCGGCCAGTTTGCCCACTTATCTGAAGAATTTTCTGTGGCCAAGAACCATCTAAGGAGGCTGGAAGATGAACAAGATCAGATAGCAGGAGAAGTTCGCTGTGTGAGCAAAGAGCAATATCACATGGACACAGCACTCTCCAAGCTTCTTCCAAATTACGGTGCCAAGAAGGGGGAAAAGGAAGCTGAAGATCTCAGAAAGTTCATGGCACGTACATTGGAGAAGAAGGCTCAGAAAGATGCTGAAATGTATAATCTAGCAAAAGCCTTTAAAGAAGTCTGAGACTCGAGAAGTTAAAGTTCGCTCAAGTAGAAAAGCATATCTACACTCGAAGTTTAAAGCAAGCTATGCTTGATGTTGCAAGAGAGAAACGAGTGCTAGAGCAAAGGTTGGAACAAGCCAGCCGCTTTGAATCGCTTATGAAGAGGAAAGCCTTGGGCGTTGTTCAACCCGAAAACAAACGTCAAAGGCTTCTAAGCCAATCCAGAGAAAAACGATTCGGATGATGAAGAAACAGAACAACCAAAGTGGAATCGAAGTCTCAACCTCGGAAGAAAGTCTTCAACACGAAAATGCTCCAAGACACTCCAAGAAGAACAAGCTAAGAAAGTTCTTTTTGCCTCGTGAACGCGTCTGTGATCGAAAAAGATAGATGAAGAAGAGCGAAGCGAATGAAAGATTTCGTGAAGTTTATGAGCAAGAGGAAAGGAACATCAAAAGCACTAAAAAGTGGCCCCACGCTGATAAATGGATGCCTATCAAACTCAACGATATGTGGGAAGAAGTCAAGAGAACCTTCCGTTCAATTATGATGTTCTCGAGGGAATGGAGAGGGAAAGCTCGTGATCGTAATGAAGCTTTCATTGAATACCTTCTTATCTTCTATCCAAAGTATCTACAGAGTGGATTAACTTTGCGGATGAAGGAGAGGTACAGATAGTAGCCCCTGGTCCATATTCCTATCCACCTCCAAAACTTGATAATGGCTTGGTGAATGAGAAGGCCATTACTCAAGAGATTGCTTTCGATATGATGGTCGATTGGGTTTAACAGAAAAGCGATCCGGACATCATCAAGGAAAGAAATGAGCTAAAGAAGAGATTTTTCTAATGTTTGACTTTGAGGTGCCCAACCATGAAGTTGAGAATGAAGCAAACTGAAGAGCAGAAGACTGAAGAGCCAAAATCAAGATTGAAGACTCAGAAGATTTTGTAATCTTTAAATTTTGTCTTTTTAATTTTGTTGATAAACTCATTGTAATATGTAACGGGATACCAATCATCAATGAAGATTTATCATTATACTCAAAAGATAATATCTCATTATCTTATTTACATGTCTTTTATTTTGATATGCCTGAATGAATGTCTCTGAACCGATTGTATGTTGATAAGGGAGAAATTGTTTAAGTATTTGGTAATGAACTAGTTAAAGAGATTCATTACTGAAGAAATTGTTGAATGATTAAACTGTTGAGAAACTCTGAAATTGTTGAGAGATTCTCTGATTTAAGAAATTGTTGGGAGACAACCAATCTTGTAATAGGATAAACTGAAACCTGAGTATAGGTTATTTGTTTGTAACAAGATAGGTTTTGGCATCATCAAAAAGGGGGAAATTGTTGGGAGATGAATTTTAATAAAGATTTATGATTTTGATTAGATCCCAAAACCCCCCGAGTATGACATGTTCAGAATGATCTTGATAGTTGAGTCGATTCGGTTTTAGAATATTCAGGATGTTATCTGCGGAATGTATAGTCGCAGATATAGTTCAGATAGTTCTCAAGACTCGATGAGATCTTGAGTAAATCAAGACTCGGCGAGAAGACTTCGATTACATCGGTCGAGATAAACTACAAAGATTCGAAGACCAAGACTCAAGAAGACTCAAGACTCGTAAGACTCAAGACACAAAGACTGAAGACTGAGGAACTAAAGATCAAGAATACTGAAGACATTAATTCATCAAGACTCGAGAAGGTAATCAATGCTCAAGATGAACTCCGAATGTTCGAGGCAATCAATATATCTATCCGAAGGATGCAATCTTGAGAAGATCGCGATTCCTTAGAAAGTTAGATATCCGCCAAGACATTCAAATGCGCATAAAAGGAACTAAGTCGGAGTGTTGTTAAGGTTATATCAAACTCGAAGTTTGTAACCAAAAAGAGCCGTTGAAAGTGTCTACCTTTAACCGGAGACAAAAGTCAAAAAGAGGAAGACAACATCGCCCATACCGACATCGACAAAGGATCTCTCAAAAGATGTCGGAAGTACAAAAGTTCCAGATCGCAAAAAAGTGAAAACCGGCTACATGAAAGTGCTATTGCCTAGAAAGTGTTAGGAGTTTCAAACCCTAAATATAAAAGTTTCACACACCACAAGAGGGGAACTCACGGTTTGTCTCTCCAAAGGATAGTTTTCAAGAGTGACCTTGGTGTATGCCTATAAATCTTTGGTGACCCTACATTGTAAGGTGATTTTGAAATTTATACTAACTTAAGAGCTCAAGCCTATTCTTGTAAAAGATAAAAGCACTCGAAAAAACTTAGAATTTCCCAAGTGCTTCAATATTGAAGAGAGCTCACTATACTAAGCCTAGCTTGATAAGAATTATCCAAAGCTTAGTCGAGATATCCTAACCCTTTGCATTGTGCTTTATTGTAAAGGATATCTCATCCTAGTTGAAAACCAACCAAGAAACCCCAAACCCTTGTGAAGGTAGTTGGAGTGTGTTTATTGGTGAGAAGTTGTTGTAAAGAGTTAGTAAACTACACCTGAGTAGTCGAAAACTCTAGAGGAGAAGTTAGTAAGCCACAGGGTAGTCCGAAAAGCTTGTGTGTGATTGAGTAAGTAAACTACGGAGGTAGTGTAAAGCTCAAGGTCGGGTTGAGTAAGTAAACCACGTGGAGTAAATGAAAAACTTCAGGGTAGAGTTGAGTAAGTAAACTACGAGGTAGTCGAAAAAGCTCGAAGTTGATAGTGAATTTCTCTCGAAGAGTCGGGGAGAGTGGACGTAGGAGCTTGAGTCTCGAACCACTATAATTCTTTGTGTCCTTTATTGCTTTCCTTATCTCGTGCTTATTTGTTGCATTGACTTGATTTTGAAAAGCATACTTTTCAATCGATATTCGATTGGAATCAATCCAATTTGAAGTTGCATAAGTGAATCACACCTAATCACTATTTCATAAAGGGAAGGTTTTCGCCAAAGCTTAAAAACGAGTATAAACTAAGGGCCAACCATTCCGACAACCGAGTAGCTAGAACAGATAGTTACCAAACCGAACGTGCTCTTACGAGGGTTCATGAAGTTGATTATCTCGATCCAAGCAACTCGGGATCTCTCGACACTCGTGACTCGGTTGGGATTATCTCGAGGTTTTCGAAAGCAACTCGGGATCACCGCCTTAGTAGACTTTGACTCGAGCGATTTGTGCTTCTCGAACCCTAATCTTCGAGATTATCGACCCAAGTGACCTCGATGAAAAAAGTTTTAAAAACACAACACGTATATTCCCCCATACACGTAAGACTTCGTTTGCACCGGGACCAACACTACCCATCTTTGTAGCCTAATCGTCCCTATGTCAAGAAGCCAAGATTGTCGAGCAAAAATTCTATTTCTCTCCCGTAAGTTCGCAAACCGAATCTTTAAAGTACCCTCTTCCCAAGGTAACAAGCTTCCATTCACCCGTGACATGCCATATTTCCTCCAGAGCAGCCTTTGATTTCAATGGTCGGTATTGGTTTAGCTCCCATTTTTAACAACACACGCCTAATAAAGCGAGTTTTGTAATTCTTTCACTCCTTGTTGGTGGATTGTATCATCAATATTTACAGAAATAAACTCACCCTTTCGAACATGATGCTGCCTAGTGGAAGAAGGAGTTAAAACAGTGGCAAATGATTTCATAGCCAAATTCGGTTGTTGCACCACATCCGTGTGGTTCGAATTATCCCCCAACAACAAGTGACCACCGAAGATCCTTGGGTCAAGACTCAGATACTCGTAAAAACCGCACGGAAAGAAGAAGTTTCGTTGAACCATTCCCAATTAATACAACCTCCAAATTCCCAGATATATCAACATTCGAAACACCAGTGGCATTAGGCCCATCAACACACTCCACACCACCATTCAAAGAGCTCAAAACATTATCAGCACGGCTACAACTACCAAAATGATTATTCGAAGTATGCAAACCATGAATCAAAGGTGGAAAATCAAAAGAAACCATATTATCAACATCACTTGAACCATCTCCCAAGTGTGAAACAACACAGTTGTTACCAGAATGAGACAAGGCTCACTTTCAGATATAGCGCTTTGCTTACTGTCTGCAGATATCGCCAGACCAAAGGTCGTTCAACCCCAAGAATTGAAGAATTCGAACCAGGGATAATAATCTTAGAGCCAGAACTATTGGAAACTAACCCAGAGGATGAGGCCGCACTGGTTTGCACAACCCTAGGGCTCACCACGAAGCCCAAATCGACCTCTGAAGACGCGTTATTAAGGCTCGACATCGTTGGATTTGGGCAAATTGTCGTTGCCAAAATCTTTGAGATTTCCATCGAATTGAACCCCAAGGTTTGCGATTAACCCGTTGTTGCTGAGGGTTCTGTGCGTGGATAAAGCGTCGTTAAAGCAATTGTGGGTTATAAATTAACCCCGATACATTGTGGAGGATCAAGGCCTTCGTCACGCCGGTTAAAGGCGGCGAGGCAGGCGATTGCCACATTGGCCATATGGCCACCCGATATGCAATGTTGGGGTTATACTGGAAAATATGCTTTTTATTTTGTATAACCAAACCGAATTTCCAATTTATTTACTGAAATAAATTATTTATCACTGTTGTATTAAATATGATTGAATGTTATATATATTTGTTGCAAATCTGTTCAATAAATAGTACGTGTTACGTTGTAGTTAATTTGGTGATACCGGATCACGGAAGATCAAATTAACGCCTCCTCGTAACTAAAGTACAAATTCAAAACCCAGATGGAAATGAACAATCCATCGTGAAAGGTTGAAGTGTAAGGCTCAGATTGACTTGTCTTGACCAAGGGATTACACTAGTGCATTATGATGCTATTTGAATAGGACCTGATGAGGATAAATTCTTGATCTTCAATATACAAGAGTTAGACCTCAGTGATTCGTTATTTCTTAATCTCCGTCCCTTAAATAGGATCGTGTGAAATTAATAACTATTATTTTGACTTATGATGGGAAGAGAATCAACGCGATTCGATACCTTATATCTTGGGAAATATTATTAGTTACATGACAATTACTAAGATTTAATACGGAGAATCGTGTGCAAGTATGGCTTGCTTGATTTGTCCCCTTGGTGGGCTCAGAAGCTTTATCATACAAAATCTTGCAAGTGGAAATTTATTTCCGGTATGGATAATAATGTTGAACTGTCTTTACTCCAAGGACAAAGATATTAATTAATATAAAGCCTGTTTAGTGGCTTAATTAATTAGTGGACTAGATAATCTTAAACACGAAAAATAATAACCGAGAGCCATATTATTGTGAGATTGTAATATGGGTTAAGATGGATAGTTCAATATTAATTTTATAGTGGAATAAATTAATATTAATGGACTTGAATAATATTTGGCTTAATATTATAGATTCATAGCCCATTGGAGGTCCAATCTTAATTCTCCTAACGGCCCCTCAAATATCCCAAATTAAAGTCCAATTAATGAAAATGAGAAGAAAATATTATTGACTATTTTTCCTAATTATTTTCGAAAAAAATGAGTAGGAGAGAGAAAAAGATTTTCTTGATTTTCTTGAAAAGATTTTATGGAATAAGTATTTCTTGAGATACAAGTTTATCCCATAAATTCAAGAAAAGAAAAAGATCTTATTTCTTCCTATTTTATTTGATATTTTCGAAAATAATGGACAAGAAGGAGAGGAGAAGATGTTGTTGGGAGATATTTTGGGAAATAGAATATATTGGATATATTCAAGATTGTATCTTGAGGAAGAAGTAACGAAATTTCCCACTGACCCAACTAGACCTAAATTTTTGTCCCCCCAGTCCTATAAATAGGGGATGAATTTTTCATCCCCAATGCAATTCCATGTGTTGGAAAAATTAGAAATCCACAAAGGTGGTGCCAAATATTTTAAGTTTTTCTCCTTTATTAAAATCGTTCGTGGGATCCTCCCACCGGATTATGTCCGTGGACTTGGGACATATTTGAGAAGGCACTTTGGGTTGATCCATCGTCTCAACGGTTGTCTCTACTAGAGGTATGTAATCTCGTAACTCCTAGATTTCGCATGCTTAGGATTTACGTGAATTACGTGTACGCATGATGTTAATTGCTTATTTAATTATTATGTTGAATTGATTTAGGATTAATTCATGTTAGTAATTAATTGTATAATTTAAATATGTATTTAAATACATCTCGAATAGATCCGGGCATCCCGTATTTCTCAACAAGCCGCATCGAGCTCGGTTTGAGCTCTCATGCTTTTTAAATTGTTATTTAAATTATGTTGAACATTAAATTGAAGATTGGATAGTAGAATTGCTAGATCTTTTTTGCAGGTATCCAATTGTCATGGTATTTAATGTGTTTAATTATTTCATGCGCTTGAATGGTTTTAATTCGACTCATTCGGATTTGTTTTTCTCGTGAGAAAATCCACGAGTAGATTAGGCTATTTTGATTTGTTCAATGTAATAGACTAGTCTAGATTTAAGGTGTATTTATTTTCTGGTTAAATAAATTGTAACTTGATCAAAGACGAAGACGGAGACGAGGAGTTAAAATGGACCCGGAACCGTACTCGGGCGACGTGCATCGACGCAAAACATGCCAAGGGGGCACGCGGCGCGATGACGTCGCCAGCATTGCACAAGTGTGGACGACGATGTCGGGCGGGTTGCTCGACGACGCATGACAAAGGCGATTGGGCGCGGAGACTTCCGCCAGACGGACGGCGCGAGACGCCATATGACGCAGACGCGACGCAAACCGCCAAGATTCGCCGGCGAGGGTGCGATGCGGGCACGGCAGGCAGCCGAGGGCCGGTAAGCGCCGGTAATACAGGCCGCCGAGATCCGAGCGGGCGACGCTACGCCAGCATTATACGCGTGGTTGTTCTACCGATACGACGCATTCGGGCCGCGGAGCTACTCATGCGTGATTTGAGACGAATTTTTTCGAGATCTAACGAAAGGAGAAATCGAATGATGTTTCCTCAAAATCAAGACAAGGAAAATCAAAGCATGACAGTTGGATAATTTGTGCCCAATATGTTTATTTTCTGCTTTGCTTGATTTATTGTTGTATTTTCTTATGCTTTATTTAATTTGTTTAAATATGTTTGCATGAGAACTGTTCAATGAAAAATCTCAAATTCAAAAATTACTAAGTATGTTTTAAACAATTAATTCGGTTTTGAATCGAATTAATTTTGACCTCCATGATTTATTTATTTGTGAATTCTTTTGGAGAAATTCCCCTAAGGGACGGCCAAAAGAAAGCTTTCACATGAATAAATTCTCAAAAGGATGATTGTGAATTATTTTTAGTGGCGATGATGACCCTCCCTAGAGGCTCGTTCAAAGCGAAGTAATAATTCTGTATTTAATCATGGTTATTACTTAGGTATAAAATTGATATGCATATACTTCGCCGAAGTCCCTGTCAATTTTATATTGGTCAAGTGGGAGCCAACTATTAATCTGGCTATTAAAGGTTTGTAACTATTCTTGTTTGTAACCTTCTTAAATGTGATTTAAATGATGACCCACCCATGTGACTCATTTAAACTATTTTAAGATGTTGGCTGATGCATGTTCATTTTTTTTTTTAGATTTTAATATGATTCATGTGATCGAATTATGTGATATTCTTTGTGTTGATCCGGATATTGACACAAGATGTATGTTTATTTTTGTATTCAACATGTCGCAACCTTTTAATCCACTGAAATATATATGCTTAAAGAACATCAACTTACTGGTGATAACTATGTTATTTGGAAACACAAAATGAAAATTGTCCTAGCTTCACCAGAACACAATTGGGTTCTCTTAACACCCAAGCCTAGCAAACCAACTGAGAGATCAACTGATGCGGAGAGATCTTTATATAATGACTGGGAGCATGCCAACGAACCTGTGAAATGTATAATCCTGACATCCCTGTCTGAAGATTTGAGATACATTCATGAAGGTGTTGAATCTGCTGCGGAAATTATGCAAAGTCTCGAAGATATATTTTTAACAGAAAATCGCATGATCAATCAGTTTAATCGCAATGGCGTGGGGATGCTGAATATGACAAAGGGAACACCTGTGAGGGATCATGTTCTCAAAGTCAAACGCCATTTTGACAAACTTGCTTATCTCGGTACTGAGTATAGTGATGAGGCTCAAGTCGACTTCTTGTTTCTAACTCTCCCAAAATGTTTCGACGAGTTTTACTGTAGTTATGTGATGAGCGATCACATGTTCACTATGGATACTCTACAAGAAGTTTTGGAGACGATAGAGAAGCATTTGGGACAAGAAGACGAAGCTTTGGTGACTAAAAATCTTTTATCAAAGTCTAGGCCAATGGAGGGCAAGATTGATAAAAAGATAAACGTTTGTAACCAAAGCAACCTCGACACTAAGAAAAGTAGAGAAAGGACGGTCAAATGGTTGGGTGTCAGAAAGAAACCAATGGGAAAGTGTTTTAACTGCCGTGAGAAAGGACATTGGAGGACAGCCTGTTCCAAACCCAAGCAGAATGGAAATAAAGATATTTCTCACTCACTAGTTGTTTAAACTTGTGTTAGCGGCGTATGCTACCCATTCGTGGGTAGTGGATACGGGATCCACTGATCATGTTTGTTTCACCTTACAGGGGTTCAAAAGGACCCGACAACTTAGTGGGAGTGAGATCCTCATCACGCTAGGCGATGCTACGAGAGTGGCAGCTAAAGCAGTGGGAGACGTGCACCTGTCTTTTGAAGACAACAGTTTAATTTTAAGAGATGTTCTTTATGTTCCTGTTTTTCGGAAAAACCTTATCTCTGTTCTAAACTTGATGTCATTGACGTTATGAGAACTCGGATGACTGAAGCATGATTCTCAAATAGCCCCGATCAAGGATCATCAAGAATGGGATATTGATGATGCAATTGAGATAATAGGTATCTCACTTACTACGAGATACTAAGTATCTCATGATGGATGCACAAATACCTAGGGTATTGGTATACCATCCGAGAAACCGTTTGATGTAGTTCCACTATATGTGTCTACGGGTGTCTCGGTTAGTGGGAACGATGTGATTCTCCTTTGACTTGAGGTCAATACGCACGACATGTGTGGAGTGATGAACTTTGATCATGAACGACGCTTGCACCCTTCCATGGGTAGATATGACTTGGATTGGGTTCATCACGAAATGCATGTGCGTGGTAGTTGAGCCAAGAATATGATTCATTTCTCAAAGTGAATTTAGAGAGAATACTCATCTTCTCATCATAATTGAATCAAAGTCATCGGCCGATGCATGTCAACTTAGACTTTGTGGCTAAGTGTGACATACATGATCAATTAGTGATTAGATATAATATGATTAACTTATTTGAATAGACAATTCATCATGTTCAATACTTAATCGAGTATTCGCGAATGAAAGAAGAAAATCATAATAGCCAATGTTTCAGTTACAGGTAGTTGCACGTTTCTCGCAACGTACCTCATATATTGAGAATGTCTAATTTATTGTCTAGGGTTCAATTAAGACCATTAGTTTGACTAATCGTTCAATATATGAGGGTCTATGGGTCACACAACAAGTAATTCTCTTTCACAAATTATAGTTGGTTGATTAAATGTTAAATTAGATTTAATATTTAACTTATGGAGAATTAATTAATAATATATTAATTTGGAATTAATTATTATTAATGTTTAATTAAACTAGATTTAATTGGATAGGATTCCCAATAATAATATATGAAATATTATTATAGAATTTAATATATATGGAATCAAATCCGTAGAGATTTGATGTGCATGAGAATTAAATCCGTAGAGATTTTATATATGGGAAGTAAATCTAAGAGATTTCTTTTATAAGATTAAGGATTTTATTTCCTAATCATGTTAGCTTTAGATTTAAGCTGGGCCTTCCATATATGAGCTCTTGAGAATTCACAAACAACGTTAATTCATTATTCCCTCCATGAGATCTAGAGTTAGAATTTTCCTAGCAAATTCATCTCGGGATTCAACGCTGGCAAATCCGTGCAAGTCCGTGATTGGGGATTGTGTGGATACCATAGTAGATAAATATGTGTACGATTTAGTGTAAGGTTTCTCTTTATGTTTATACGTATTTAATTATATAATTATATGTTCGTTGTTGGTGAACTGTTAATTCCGCTGCGCATGTATTACGTATTTAGGTGCCTCTAAATTCCAACACATTATAACTTGGAATGCACGGGGGCTGGGTGGAAGCGTGCATTCCAGAATTTTCAGTGCCTTGTCGCTGATTATCACCTGGATTTACTTTTTATTTTTGAGTCGAAAGTTAAGTGTTCTATAGGTGATAGGTGGAACTTTCGTACTTCAATTTGATGGTTTTGCTGGTGTTGACCCTAGAGGTCGTAGTGGTGGACTTATGTTATTTTGGAAGAATAATATGATGTCTCACTTTCATATTGGCCATATAGATTGTGTTGTGCATACAAATAATCTATTGTGGTGTGTCACTGGTTTCTATGGTAATCCGTGTGCTTCTTATCGCTTTCTGTCTTGGGAGTGGCTTAGTCTTTTGCACTCCTCTCCCCATCAACCTAATTATCCTTGGCTTGTGGGAACGAATTTCAACAAAATTTGCTTAGAATCAGAGGAGAGGGGTGGTGTGATTAGCTAGGCGAGCCGTATGGTGGCATTGATATCGTAGCTAATGGACTTACTTTTACTTGGTTAAACAAGTGGAAGGGGGAGGAGCTCATACATGAAAAGTTGGATAGATTTTTGCCAAATGACTCGTGGGATACTTTATTCCCGCATGCGGTAGTTAGTAAACTAGATTATTATGCTTCGGACCATAGAACAATTATTAATCTAGATCCTCACCAAATGTTGTTGCGAGATAGGAAAAGTACTCTAAAATTTTCTTTGAAGATAAATGAATTTTGGAGGAGAGTTTTCCATAAATTCTAAAGAAGGTTTGAGATGAAATTGGGGCTAGGTTGGGTCTGTTGGAGAGATTGGATATTAGTGGTCAGAGGTTACGCAAATGGGCCATTACAACACTTGGAAATACTCAGCGTAATGTCAAAGTCCAACTCGGTGAATTAAAGAAGATGTTTGATGTTGATCCGACAAATCTTAATTTGGATGAGCTTGAACGACATGAACTCAGACTTGAGAAACTTCTTTCTTAAGAGGAATTCATTGGAAGCAACACTCTAGAAATAATTGGCTTGAAGCGGGAGATAGAAATACAAAATATTTCTACAAATGTACCCTGGCAAAGAGGAATAGGAATTATATTAAAGGGTTGTTTGATGACAATGATGTTTGGCATGCAACGGCATGCGGGATTGAACGAGTTGCATGTGATTATTATGGGGATCTTTTCACTTCAAATAAACCCACCACAGACAATATAGATTGTCATGCAATATGTTGAGGAAGTAGTCTCGCCAGACATAAATCATTCTCTTTGGTTCTTTAACCTTCGGGATTACTGTGATCACCGTCGAATTTCAATCCACCATACCGGCTCCAACATTGAGAATATGTAAAACAACCTTCGTTATCTCGTCTTCTATAAGACCCCACGACTTTTGGAAAAAGAGTGTGTTAAGACCATCCGATATGGAAGCTTTAGAAGGGCTTGGTCGAAAACTATCTGTCTCACCTCTTCCATAATAAAATGCGTATTAAGAAAATGAGTTTTTTGCACTTTTGGTCCCATTAACCACGCCATGTTTTCAATCGAGTCTCACCTCTGGCAGAACTAGTCCCACACGATTTTTAATTTCAAATTTGATCCCACAATTAACAAAACTGGCAAACTTGGTCCTAAAAAATGATTTACGCTTGACGGGAGTACGTTAATCATAAAACCCACACTGTAAACCCATAATTAATTTGTCTTAAATATTAATCTTTGTTTAACTAATTAATCTAGAACTTAAACAAACCAAAAAAAAAACGATTAAAACAAAACACACCCACACACACAAACACACACTAGGACGTGTTCTGAGAGAGAGAAAAAAAACGAGAGAAAATCGCGAAAAGACCCTAAATATTTTTCAATCATGTTGCGATTGCGCTTATGGAGGCGAGGAATTTGAGCAAGCTGCCATCGATGCCCATCCCCACGAAGTTTGACGCCAAAACAGCCCGCGACCCCAATGCTACCACCACCGCGATGATACGACTTCACTCTCCTAGGGTTTGACTTCACCCAAAGGACGGACCTACCTTGACCCTGTGGGGGTCACTTGGCCCCCCCCCACTTGAATTTCTTATATATATATACTTATAATTAAAAACACACCCGTATTTGCATAGCCTCATAAGAAGCGCCAAGATAAATTGTGTATTAACGCCTAATATTTTGGAAGAATGAGTATTATTTGTGTTATAGATTATACCCTATATCATGTATAAAACTATCTCATACGAATGTCATGCTCCTTTAAACAAAGTATTATGTGCATCATGTTCATCATGACACCACTATTATTAATCAGTAAAAATCAACACTCTATAAATAAAATGTTGATTTTTAGGTGAAAAAGGGTAAACAAAATAGAGAAAGAATATGTATAATTCACATTTTCAATATACATATAAATGTATTCGACTTTCTAATAATATAAAGATGTTTTAGTCCAAATAATTTTTTAAAATATATAAAAATTCTAAAGTGCATTTAGCTACACTATGTTATAAATTGGGCCCCCCTCGGTAAAATTTCTGGGTCCGTCACTGACTTCACCGCTCCCAGAAGTGGTTGGTTCTAGCTCCCGATGGCTTCTTTGATAGTCTCTGAACTCTCGATTTCACTATTCATCATTATTCTTCAAGTGAAGGAGTTTTCGCCCGGCAACTTTTATCAGAACGGCGATTTCGCCTCTGCTTACTCACGGCGTTCTTCGCCGCTGAGTCGGTGATTCAAAATCGGTTGTTTTCTCAGGCCTGTTCCTTTCCACATTTCGTTTCTAAGGTTGTGTTATTTTGAGGTTTTCGTGTCTATTGAGTTTTCTGGGTTCAAATCGACTCATGATTTCTTGGCTTATGCGTTGCTCTCTATCAGTTGTAATGTTATAACACATAATGACAATGAAAACAGGAACTACAATTAGAGTGGCAATGCTTCTTCTAAACTGTTATTTTAATCCTCTGTCATTAATAGTTAATCAACCTTTCACCCTCAGATCATGGAGTTACCAACTTTCTGTTCTCTAATGGAGATCATGGAGTAGATATTTACTTTCAGTGTTAGATTGGTGTTTTTTTCTCAGAGGTAGCTTTCTAGATTCCATGTATTCATTAGCATTATTATCTACATATGTTTGTTTGTCAATAGTTAATTATAGAGTTTAGTTGGCTTATAATGTCGCCTTTTGTCAGTTTGTCCGTTTAATGCGATTATGTCCTATTTTAAGAAAGGAGGAGTATGCGGCGAATCATCCTACTGGGAAGATTGGGAAGAGTTTGATTTTCAAGATAATTTTGTTTTGTTCTATTTTCATGTGCGAATTTGAAATATTGGTGAAGAAAGTGTTGGTGGAAGTTTTTGAGGCTTATAGCATGATATAAATGAGATGATATATGTTGAATGTTGGTAGGTAGTATTTCCAACTTGATTAAGAACACCACAAAGAAAATAACACAAACAATTAAGCGGAAGCAAATAACAGGTTCATAAAAATAAACCTAGATCTAAAGCAAATAATCCCAACTTAACACTAAGAAAACAAAAGATTAGGGATAAGCTTTTATACCATAGCGAAATCCTATAGTAAGAATTCCAAAAAATATCCACTAACACCAATATCCACGTCCGCAGGTAACACACGAGGAAATCTTCCTACTATTAATTTCCAAAATACCAAAACAATACACCAAGACTAAGATTGGAATAATAAATGAAAATAGGGAATATAGAAAAACTTTACCTGTTGTAATCAATTTGACCACATATACTCAAATCGCCAAGCCCAGATAATTATAATAAATAATTCAAACAATATTAAGAAAAAACTTACTTAAAAATTCAAAGTAACCAGAAGTCAAACTACTGCTTCAATTTACGCCCCATCTGATTAAGTAATGTAAATTGAATAAATAAAGTAAAAATACTTACCTTACTTACTTGGAGAACAATGGTATACGAATAGAGGAATAAGACGCTCGATCTACTTCTTCAATCTAAAACAGGAGGTGTCGGGATTCGTTGATCTACGAACAGTGTCTCACGTCTAAAAGCGCGTTGACGCTGTAGGCCGCACACAGAGAGGCAGTAGGTGACTTGATCGGAATTTTTGGTTAAAAATATTTTCCTACTCCTTTTTATTCTCAATCATCTCCTTAGGCATTTCTGGTCCCTTGTATGAGGTTTCACTTCTCAACTTAATGGCTTTGCAATGCTCTTTAGGGTTGACTTCGGTGTTGGAGGGAAGTTTCCCTTGTTGATGGATATTCCCAACAGATGATGCCAATTGCCCAAAGTTGAAACTCAATTTACTTGAGTTGATTTCCATGTTGAGCAAGGGTGTTCCCTTGTTGAGCAAGAGTATTCCCTTGTACGAGAATATTACTTTGGGTCTTCATGTACTCCTCGAACTTGTCAAATCGAGTATTACTCGTCTCCATCTTCTTAGTCAAGTGAGCGATTAGCTCTTCATTTGTTGTTCTTCCTTCTCCATTCGGTAGCTTAGCTCCCGGGTAAAAACTGGGTGGATATTGAATTGCACCTTTCGGGTTCGAATAAGAGAAATTTTCATGCCTACGGAGATTTGAATTATAAGAATTGCTCCCTTGAGCATTGCCTTGGAAGGATGAAGGTTGGCCTCCTTGTGATTGACTTTGAATTGGTCCTTTTTGCCCATGATAAGGAGGTCTATAGAAACCTTGCACTTGGCCTTGAGCTTGATTTTGACCTTGATTTCCTCCTTGGTAATTTGGTTGGTAACCTCCTTGATATTGAGGTCTACCCATGAAATTAACGTCCTCGATCGGACCCATTTGATTTTTCCCTTGGCTTTGTTCAACTTGCACTTGTTGGTTGGAAAGAGAACTCACTTTGTTGATCAACGTCATTATCATCGTTTTCATAAGATCTTCTTCCTCAATTTGTGCTACCCTTCTTTGTGGTCCATTCCCCGTGTTCAATTGTGAGGAATTATTGGTGATTACCTCCGTCAAAGCACTTGTCATTTTCGAGGTTAGGTTGAGGAAACCCCCTCCGGAACATGCATTCAAGTGATATTGAACTTCCTCATTCATCCCACAAAAGAATGCCGTAGTGGTTTGTTCATCGGGAAATCCATGTT
Source organism: Stenogyne calaminthoides (assembly GCA_037126765.1). Taxonomy (NCBI): domain Eukaryota; kingdom Viridiplantae; phylum Streptophyta; class Magnoliopsida; order Lamiales; family Lamiaceae; genus Stenogyne; species Stenogyne calaminthoides. The sequence continues at coordinate 30,414,904 of JBBCBC010000016.1, forward strand.
GAGGACATTCGGCTAGCAATTGGTTGAATCTCTCTCACGCCTCTTTGATGCTTTCATTTGGCTTTTGCTTGAAATTGGTGATTTCCCACCTTGCTTGGACCGTTCTTGATGGTGGATAAAACTTGAGCAAGAATTTCTTGCTCACTTCATCCCAAGTTGTCACACTTCCGGGTGGAATTTCCTTACTCAACCACGTTTTTGCTTTTCCCGCGAGGGTAAAAGCAAACATCCTAAGCCTCTTGGCATCTTCGGTCACTCCATTCCTCTTAAATGTGTCCGCCAAAAGTAAGAACTGATCCAAGTGTTTGTATGGATCCTCCTTATCACTTGCCCCCTCAAATTGATTCTCCATCAAGAGTTTCAACATTGCGGGATCAATTGTGAGATTGTTTGCCTCTACATTAGCCTTGCAATCCCGTCATAGTACTCTCGAGGTTGGGGCTCGAAGTTGGTGCAGAGTGGTCTACCTTGATCTTGCATGTACGGATGGTTATAGAAGAGGTAATGGTTGAACATGTTGGGATGCGGTGGTTGAAACGGGTTTTGGTCCCCATTAGGTTGTGGTGATGGTGGATTATTTTGGAAAGGATTTGGGGGTACGCCTCCTTGAGGATTTTGGTAATTTTGGTTTTCACCTCCTTGAGTTGGTGGTGGAGGTAGATTTTGGGCTTGTGGATTGTGTGGGTTTTGCGGATGTTGATGGTTTTGGTTCTCTCCTTGAGGTAGTGGTGGTGGTGGATAAGGAGGACCATGGTGATGGAGGTTTTGTGGGTTATTGGATAGGTAAGGGTTGTGTTGATATGGTGGGTAAGGGTGGGGGTTGTAACCTTGGTAATATCCTCCGGGTTGCACATTGGGAAAGGGTTGTGGGTTTGGTTGTGGGTTCACATTCCCATTTTGCGCATCAACCTCAACTTGAGGATTTTGTGCTTGTGGATTTCCATCATTGTGTCCACCTCCCCCTTCATTTTGAGGATTTTCAAGATTTGCTTTCATCTCTTGATTTAGATTTGTTCCTCTTCTTCGGTTCCAATTTCGATTTCTCCTCCTTGTTTTCGCTTCATCTCAAGAATTATCTGTTCAAGGTTTCCCCGTCGTGCTCTTGTGATCATACACCTAAGAAATGATCAAGTGACAATACCACAAGAAGAAACATGAAGAGTGAAATAAAACAAGAAATAAATGCAACTACTAATATCACTTCAACTAACTTCAAGTCCCACCTAAACAAGCTCTCAACTAGTCCCCGGCAACGGCGCCATTGACTTGATCGGAATTTTTGGTTAAAAATATTTTCCTACTCCCCCGCAAGAGTACGGGATCGTCGTAGTAGTGTAAGTAATTTGACCAAGTACTTATCGAACCCAAGAGACTAGGAGAGGAGTGGACCCCCAAAGTTATATGTATCCATGATATTATAGAAGCGATAAAAGTTTTTGAATTTTAAAAGCAAGTTAACACAAGTACTAATTTTCAACTAAAGACAATAAGACTTAGAACTAACAATTAACTACAAATCAAGTAAAGTAAGAACAAAAAGTAATGAAGCAATTAAAACTAACTTTCGAGGGAAAGTGTAAGGGTGAGAGAATTGCTTCGGGTGTTTTCCTTATGTGGGGTCACTAACATGTTCACAAACCAACTACTCAATTATGTCATAAGTGGTGATTTAGCTAGGGGCAATCACAAAAATGTGTAGATCAATCCCTTTTGGGGCCTAGGTGAACAACGTGAATTAACTAGCACCTAATTAATCATAATCTCCTAAGATTGTGACGAATAGGAAGTTTCAACACGATTACTAATTCCTAGACATCGTCTCCTCACCAATCTTATAGACGACTTCTACTCGATTAATGTTTATTGTTGTCGTTCTAGCCACTAGCCAACTTTTGATTGAACTAGCTACTAAGTAACATCAAATTACCCAAATTGAGACTTACACTCACAACTTAATCAAGCATATCCAACCCTAGTTGTAATACACAAAAATAAGAATGCTAGCTAATAGAATCAACAAGATAATTGAAGCAATAAACCCACAACAATAGAAACTATAGAAAATCACCCACATAGACATAACCAAGAAATAAGTTCACATACCCGTCAATTTCCCCACATATATCCAACACCCAAAGCAAATAAGTTTAGCCCATGGTTCTAGAAGAGAAACTCATGGCTAAAATGAAGAAATGTGACAAACCCATATTAAAATGATGATTAAACAAGAGATTATAGAAATATATTACCTCAAAAGATGAAATAGATAAGAAACTTGAAATATAAAACATAAACTCCTTCAATCTTTGTTTGTAAATGCAATTAACTCTTAAATCTAGCTGAACTATGAATTTCTAAGAGATCTACACTCAAAAGTACTTCCAAAAATTGAAAAGTATCACTTGGGGACCTATATTAAAGAAAAAATGCTCAAAAACCTTATCCCTAGAAATTCCAGCTGCTCCCTCTTTGAAAAAAACGAAATGAGGCCTTTTATATATTTTTTGGCTCCTCTGGCACGTGTCCCTAGGTCAGAATGGGGGACCTTAGATATTTTTGCTTGCTCGACTCGATCAAGTGTGAAATCGCGTGCACGTTTTCTTTTTTTTCAGGCTGCTCGACTCGAGCAGTGTTGCTCGACCAAAATTGGGTCGAGCAACTCAAAACTTCGGAAAATTCGCCCTTGTTGGACCAAAGGGAGGTCGAGCAAGGTTGCTCGACTCAAGCAAGTCCCGGAAGTCGTTGTCACGCCCCAATTTTCATAAAACGGACTTTCTAAAAAGTAGTTAAAATAACTAACTTGAGCGCGACTAAATTTGAACTTCAAATCCCTAACGGTAACGGCTATTACTTTAAAAATACTTTATTTAAACAACGAAAACCATCAATAATAATAATATATGAAGTGAAAGACATATGGACTTATTAAATAATAAATTTACTTGACAAACAGCGGAAGCATAAACATTATTTAGTTTCTTGGAATATAAATTAATTTAAAATACCAATTGTACTAAATCTTAACTATTAAATAAAATCTTCTTCGCATAAAACTTAATAGAGGAGTAAACTTGTTATCGATGTTAAATAATTAACGACTTCAAATAGAAACATCCATCGCCTCTCCCCGCCGTCGGCTCCTTAATCTGAAAAATGTTAAATGAGGGGTGAGCATGCAAGCACACTCAGTGGGGCCAAGTTATTCTATATCAATGCTGAAATAAATAATCAAGTAAATCAACTTAGTAAATCACATTCATTTTGTCACATAAACTTTGCAATAGAAACATTGCCATAGAACTTGCCATAGAACTTTGCCATAGAAACATTGCCATAAAACTTGGGAGCACGGCGGGTTAAACCCGAAGACTCTTCGGTCCCGGACCTCAATTAGGCCCCTGGCTATTAAATTTTGCCGAGCACGGCGGGATACACCCGAAGACCCGTCGGCCCCGGACCTCAATAAGGGTCCCTGGCTATTAGTAACTTTGCCAACATACTTTGCCACTTGTATAACATAGGAAATGCATTCACATAATAGATAACTCAAAAATTTATTTAAAACATAAAATAAGGAATAACACATGCAATAGAGCTCTACTAACCACTGTAGAGATTAAAGCAATAAAACCCCACCTCAAAAATTATGACGTGGATGAAAATGGATGCAATTTCTTATAACTTGTTCCTCGCAGTCCTCGATACCTAATGTAGATAATTAAATCCACTTAGAAAATATTAGAAATAAATCCTTAAATTAAATATATAAAAAAAAACCTCCAAAATCTACTAAGATTGTATAGTATATCAAATTCCTAGATCAGTTTCTCTCCCAACCAGTTTCTTCATTAATCGATTCCAATTACTTCAAAGAAATAATTACATGGATTGTATTTATATTCCTGCCTCCCACTAAAGCCTCTGCAACAAATTCCACAACGTGTACTTCCATACAAAATTCTCTTAACTAGACTAGAACATAAATACCCAATCTAATTAATTCAATATAATTCGTTTCGCCACTTTCTGACATGTATCACTTAACCATTTTTAATCAATTCCTATTCTAACTCAATACGTAAACCAATACACACATACCCATATGAAATTGATCAACCTTAATCAATTCACCAAATTTTTATTTTTTTAAGAAATGCTAATATAATATACTAACTCATGGATACAACTTAGTACTCATATATACGCCCGTGGTGCACTATTACATAACTAAATATATGTATATAAATATATGCTAGAGGATGGAATAATATTGAAATCAGAATCTCTGTGAAAGTTAAGTTTTCAAATTGAAGAAATAGATAGAAGGGAAGAAGATGATACCGTGTGAATTGCTGAAGAAGAAAAGGCCGTGTAATTGTAATTAGATATATTGTGAAAAGTTTAGGGTAAGACTTCATATAAATAGATGGAGGCTTGGGCTTAAAAAGAGATAAGGACAATAGGATTTAAATATTAAAAGGGCTTTTTAATTCTTTATTTCAAAATAATATAAATTATAATAATTTTGTAAAAGAATAAGTTAAATAAATAATTAAAAAATATGTATATAAAGAGGGAAGATGAGTAAATTTTGGCTGAAAAAAATAAATGGGATTAGAGTCATTTAAAGTCACTCATTGACCATATTAATTTGGATGTTTCAAAATTGAAAGATTAAATAAAAACTTAATTTTTTGATAATTGAAAGTTAATGGTTCTAAAAGAAACGTCTAAAAATTAATACTCATATTAAATTCAAAAATGTAACCGGAAAGAGATATTTAGGGGAAAATTTTATGGACTACAAATTAATCTCTATCTAAATTGATTAGGAATTTTAATATAATGACAAAATAAAATTAACAATAAATATATATATATATATATACATATATATATATATATATATATATTCTTTAAAAAATTGCGGATATAACATTCTCCACCACTAATAATAATTTCGTCCTCGAAATTTAGCAACTTATTATCACTTCAAAAGTCTGGATTCTTCTCTTAATGTCTAATAACCAATCTATACCCAATGTAACATTAAAGTTTCCCATGACATTCACGTGCAAATCCAAATTAAAGTTCTCCCTATAAACATCCTTAATCGTAACATAATAACCTCAAAAGCTTCACGTATACTACACATTCTCATAACCAGGTACTTTTCCTGAGTACCTTATGCTCTCTAGTAACTAAAATCATCTGCAATCACCTTTTGTACATCCTAATGCGAGGATCTATAGAATGTAATATGCATGTCGTGTATATGTTCATGGAAAAATAACATTTCATATGGTAAATTTGTAAATATTCATGTAATTGATGCACTTGAGACATGGAACGTCAAGTTTAATGCACTTGCAAATTGGTAATATAGTAATAGCATGACATTGTTTTGTAACATGGAACGAAATGTAGAATGCATGTTTGTGAAATATATAGATTTTCTTAGGTATTTCAGTCGTTTTCTTCAAAATCGCATTTCAACAAGCCCGCTTTCAGGACCTGCACGACCCGAGCAATGTTGCTCGAGTCGAGCAGCCTCTCTTTCTCTATTTTTGCGCAACACTTTTGTTTCGATCATAACTTGAGCTCCCGAACTCCGATTGAGTTGATTCTTTTTCCGTTGGAACCCTCCTTTCAATGCGCTTCTATTGGTTCAACCCTCTTCTAAAACATCCTTTTAAATTAGACCAGTTTTGCACCACTTCTTGCTCGTTTTACCCGTTTCCTACACATTTCATCACATTCTCAAATAAACGGGATTAGTAGCACTTTTCATTGCAAATGAGCTCAAATCACATCAAATAAGGCACACAAAATGACCATCACACAAGCAATTAAGACCCTCATCAGCAGGCAGTGGCGCGTATGGAGACGGTGGCAGAAAACCCAGCTCTTGATACCACTGTTGGGTGGATCCATCATCTTTCTACTTCTTCTTGACATCGATTAAACCTGAAAAATACAGAATAAAATATAGAAAAGAAATAACGGGCTCAAAACACCTTCGGATTTTTCAATGGGGGTTTTCACACGGTGTAATTGGAGTTTACACAAAGATTCTCCCTCACTCTCACAAAACCCAGTAGCTCTCCTTCTTCTCTCAGGTTTCTGTATTTTTCTGACGGTTTCTCGTTTTTCGGTGTGTTCAAAAGGCTAAAAAAATATTCTATTTACAATGGTAAGGATCAATAAATCCCACCGGTAATTCCACAATTATGGAGAACGAATTGGCAAATCATTGAACAAATTAGAAAAAAGATTTGGGAGGCTGCCAAGGGAAATTTTAAACTTGTGAATTGAAAGAGTGGAAGAGAGTAGGTTGGGCCAAAGTTATATGGGCTCAACTCTAATGAGCCCAAAACATTACATCATCGGAAGACTCTAGATACTGGAAGTATGATAAGAATGGTAAATATACTGTGAAATTGGGTCACAACGCGATTAAGAGTGTATATTATTCGGACACTAAAGAGTCTGGAGAGTCTTCGGTGAATGATGGAAATGAATGGTGAAAGTTTCTATGGGGTTTAAACCTTACACCAAAGGTTCGAATATCTGCTGGAAAGTTGCATGGGATGGTATCGCTATAGAAAGCAACCTAACTGCTCATCATGTACCAATATCACCTTGTTGCAGACTTTGTGGTTATGGAAGTGCGACACCTGTCATGCTCTTTTTGTCTGCCCTCTATTCCGGTGTATATGGAAGGACGACGGAATGTGGTTGCTTATTAAAAAATTTACTCCACCTCTCTGCACTCAACTTCATGCATACAGTAAGAGATGTTCATGGTACGGAGTTCTTCAAGAATTTTATTATGAAAGCTTGGGCCATTTGGAAAACCAGGTGCAATTTGATCCATAGCGAGACTCTAGCCTATAAAGTCAGGAAGGACGACAAGGATATTAACATGGACTGGGCGATACGGTTTTTATAGGATTTTCAATGTTTTGAAGTGGAATAAATCGAGTGGTATGATATCGAGTACATAGGCCATAGAGGAACCACCGTGTCGGGGTACATCGGAGCACATTTATCTTATTGTTGACGCATGTTTTGACGATATGAAGTATAACTACTCGATCGGGTTTGTTGTTTGCATGAATAATGGGAGATTGGTGGCTGCGGTGTAAGAAAATTGCAGCAACATGGTAATCTTGTGCATGCTTAGCTAAATATGTATGTTCCTCCTCTCATCCTCATGCTAGGATAGAGGAAGGTTTTCCTAGGTGGATTGAAGACTTAGCTCATAAGGATACAATGATGTAATGAGTGAGCCCGTGTTCTTTGATTTCTCAAAAAAAAAAAAATACATATAGCATACTCAATCCAAACATCAACCTGGGTTCATATCGCTCATTGTACATGATTCCAACCCCAAATTTCTCCACACAGCTCACAGTACAAACAAATATTAACACTATTAACTCAATCAATAAACTGGCGAGTATCGTTGTAGTCCTGGTGTTCCCCCCAGAATTCCAGCCTTGGCACATCGAACCATAGACACTGCCATCGTTTTACCAAAATACTAGTACTTGTAGCTTCCTTCACACTAAGAAAAAAGAGAATGTGACTAAGTAAGGCATCCGAAAACTCACTGACCCAATCAACCGGCTTCGTCTGAATTGGATTTATCGCCACAATTATCGACAGCTCCATTGCCTTATTATTCCAATCGGTCATTACTCTGAACCGCGCAAGTTTCTTCATTTTCAACAATGCTTCTTCTTAAGTCACCGTTAAAATGATTCACTCCGAATTCTACTATCAATTCAACACAAGGATGCAAGCTACATTATAATTTAGTAATAAAAAACCTAAATTGTAGAAATTCAAAACGAATTATAGTCGCACTGCAAATGACAGCTTCGAGTGTATCACTGCATGTGTTTTCCTCTACCGCGCTTCTGCTCTCTCGAAATATTTCTTAAAAAGTGTCTGATATTTTGGAGTCACTTTGAAGGTCCATTATCATATTGGGCTCAATGACGCTAGCCCAACTCGGCCAAATTTTAATTAAAATGCCCTTTCTTGTTGAATAAGGTAAATATTAAAATTCACAATTATAAATCCTATATCCTATTGAAGATGAACTTGAGATATAATCGTTATTAGGATTTCTCTCGCATATAAAGTCATATAGGAAACATATTTGACATAAGGTTTCTCTCGCGTATGTACAAAGTTGTTGGGTATTTTTGATATAAAATGAATGAAATAAGATTATGGAATTTGATATTAGTGAGTGAAAGCTTATGCAGTAAAGCTTCTGAAATGTTTTTTGTATTTCTCATTCGATAAACTTCCGATTACAGGATTTATATAGGTAAATGATATTTAATGCATAACTACTTAGTGTGGTCAAAGTTAATTGACCAACTTTACAAATTTCAATGGATAGATTTCTTGACTCATGAATTCCAGAAGCCATATGCATGCACCGACATTAAGAATGGAATTACAAATTATTATTTTCAACACCCTCTCTTAATTTGTAATCCGAACATGATTCCGAAGCTGCTCAAATTTTTCCGAACTCACTGCTTTAGTAAAGCCATCAGCTAACTGCTCTTTTGTGTTGACAAACTCCAACTGAATTTCTTGATCATTCACAAGATCCCTTATGAAGTGGTTGCGAAGTTCAATTTGCTTCGACCTTGCATGAAAGACGAGATTCTTTGTCATTGCAATAGTAGACATATTGTCGCAAAAGATTGTTGTGGGAGCCTCCTGCTTTTGCTCAACATCACACAAAATTCTTCTTAACCAAATTGCTTCACAAGCTGCATCGGTGGCGGCCATGTATTCAGCTTCCGCCGATGAAAGTGCGATCGTTTTTTGCTTTTTCGATGCCCAAAAAATGATATTCGAGCCCAAGCAAAAAATGTACCCTGAAGTACTTTTTCGATCATCCAACGAGCCAGCCCAATCATTGTCGGTATATCCAACGAGCTTATTTTCTTTCTCTTTGACATATTTAATGCCAAGTTTCTTCGTACCTTGAAGGTATCGCAAAATTCATTTTGCAGCTGCAAAATGTAAGTTGCTTGGATCATGCATGAACCTTGATATTAGGCTAACTGGGTAGACAATATCAGGCCTTGTGTTTGTCAAGTAGATCAAGGAGCCCACAAGACTTCGATAGATCTTTGCATCAGCTTTTGCAATTTCTCGTTGACTGCAAGTGGAGTCGAGATCGGCTTGCAATTATGCATCTGAAATTTTTTCAACACTCCTTCAAGATATTTTTCCTGAGAGATAAAAATCTCTCCTTTTGATTGACGAACTTGAATCCCAAGAAAATATTTCATCAATCCCAAATCCGTCATCTCAAATTCCGCCATCACTCTTGCACCATGACTGGATTCGTCCCTATATAAATCAAGTCATCGACATAAAGGCAAACAATAAGAAGGTCTTGCTCACCTTTCTTTACATACAACGATGGCTCATTCTGACTTCGCTCGAATCCATTTGATCGAAAATAACCATCAATCTTGCTATTCCAGGCTCGAGGTGCCTGTTTGAGCCCGTACAATGCTTTTCTGAGGCGATAGACTTTTTCTTCTTTCCCTTGAACAATATAGCCTGTCGGCTGCTCCACGTACACTTCTTCCTCTAGTTCGCCATTGAGAAAAGCGGATTTAACGTCCAGCTGGTAAACTGGTAGCCCCAATTGTGCAGCTACAACAAGAACGATTCGAATTGTCTCCATTCGAGCCACTGGTGCAAATGTCTCTGTGAAGTCTACTCCAGGTTGTTGAGAATACCCTTTTGCGACGCTTTATGCTTGTGAAGTGAACCATCTTCCTTGTATTTTGTCTTGTAGATCCATTTGACCCCAATCACATTTTTGCCTTCCGGTAGGTCTACAAGATTCCACGTATTATTTTTCTCAATGCTTGCAATTTCTTCATTCATTGCATTTTGCCAAACTTCTTCTTTTGCAGCTTCGTCAAAATTTTGCGGCTCACTAGCAAAGAGAGCGACATCACATGACTCATAGATGTCTCTTAAGCTTCGAAATTTTCTTACAGGACTCTCTGACTCCGGATCGAAATCTCCATCAACTAAGGTCCTTGTTCCACCACTTGTACTTGGTTGATCAATCGATTTTGGTGGCGTAGGCTGAGGTGCAATATTCTGATCATCACCCTAATTCCACGACTGCATTTCATCAAAAATAACATCTCGAGAAATTGTTAGTTTATTTGTCCTCGGGTCCAGTAATCGATACCCTTTGGACTCATCACTATAACCGATAAGAATGAGCTTTTCTCCTTTTTCATCAAATTTCTCCCTCTGTTGCGATGGAATATGAGAATAAGCAATGCAGCCAAAAACTTTAAAATGATTTACCTGAGGCTTTCTCCGATGCCATGCCTCATATGGGGTTTTATTTGAAACTGCCTTGGTTGGTGATCGATTCAAAATGTACACCGCTGCATTTACCGCTTATGCCCAAAAGGATTTTGGGAGTCCTTTGCCTGCCATCATGCTTCGAGCCATTTCCACAATAGTTCGATTTTTTCGCTCGGCAACACCATTTTGTTGCGGCTGTACCGAACTGTCAACTGTCTTTGGATTCCCCTCTCTTTGCAATAATCCATGAAGACCTTTCCAATAAATTCTCCTCCACGATCAGTGCGGAGAACTTTTATTTTTCTTCCGGATTGATTCTCAACAAGTCCCTTGAACTCCAGAAATTTGGGGAATGCTTCTGACTTCTGATTGAGAATGTAGACCCACATCATCCTGGTATAGTCGTCCACGAACAAGAGAAAATACCTGTAGCCATTGAGAGATGGAGTTTGCGTCGGTTCGCAAATATCAGCATGCACCAACTCAAGAGGGTCTTTGGCTCTATATGATATCTTCGGGAATGGTAGGCGATGCATTTTGCCAAAGACACATCCTTCACACGGCCTATCTTGATCTGGAAAATCTGGAAGCCCAAATACCATTTTCTTTCTCTTCAACAAATTCAAGCCTTTGTAGCTCAAATGTCCATACCTCAAATGCCAAAGATTATGGTCTCCACCCGTCGTGTTCTGCAATGCAACTTTTTGAGATAATGGAAGATTGAGAGGGAACACTTTGTTTGGACTCATCTTGATTCTTGCAATTGTCAATTTCTTTTGTTTGTCAATAATGATGCAAAAATCATTATCGAACTCCACCTTGTAATTTTTCTTCAACAGCTGACCGACACTCAACAAATTTTGAGTCAATTCTGGCACATAGAAGACGTCTTTGATGATATTGGTATCGCCTTCTTTTGTCTGGACTGCAATTGCTCCTCTTCCACTGATTCTGAGAGCTTTGTCGTTGCCAAGTTTCACTTGCGACGAAAAAGATTCATCGAGATCCACGAACATATTTTTATTTTCGGACATGTGGTTGTTGCAGCCGCTGTCCACGTACCAAATATTCTCAAATTGTTGCTGAGAATTTAAACACGAATAAAAAACTTGACCACCTTCTTTCTTTTGCATGAAGTTGGCCTCCTTCGTCTCACCATCATCTTGATACCAGCAGTCTCTTTGAGAGTGAGTTGCATTTCTGCACTTTTTGCATCTATACCAACAATTGTTGGTATCGTGGGTATCTTTCCGGCAAATTCGACAATAAGAATCTGAATTTTGATCATTAGATCTTGAGATAGAGTTACCTCTTCCTCCTCGAACTCGACCACGAGAATTTTGATGTCTGCCACGACCTCGTCCTCGTGATTGAGTTGGCGTGTTCTTTTTATCTCGTGAGTCGTCTTTTTGCTGTGAAATATTCACTTTTCCTTGGAAAGCTTGCTCCAAGTTTTGAGTTGTGAATCTGCTCATCCTCTTTTCATGGGCTTCAAGAGAACCCATGAGTTCATCCAAAGTCAATTTTGATAAATCTTTGGATTCTTCGATTGCCGCAACAACGTGCTCAAATTTCGCTGGTAAGCATCGTAGGACTTTCTCAATGATTTTCTTTTCTTCTAGAGTATCTCCATATCCTCTAATTTGATTCACTACGGAAGAAACTCTGGAGAGAAACTCTTGCACATTCTCTGAATCTTTCATGGAAAGATTTTCGAAATCTCTCCATAGATTTTGTAGCTTGATCGTGATCACTTTCTCATGTCCTCCGAATTGATTTTTCAGAATTTGCCATGCATCCTTTGACGACTTGGCATTCGTAATACGCGGAAGAATTGATCGATTCACCCCTTGGTGCATAAAGGACAAGGCTCTTGCATCCTGTCTTGTTCTCTTTATGCTCTTTTTTCTGTGCATTTGAAAAAGCAGCTATCTCCTCCGGAGTATAAGAAATATACCCTTCTTCAATGATATCCCAAAGTTCGTGAGATACGAACAGGGTCTTCATGAGAACACTCCATAATTCATAATCTTGACCAACAAAGATGGGAACACCTTGTTGGGAATATGTGAATGCAAGCTCTTGGTTGCTCGTCGATGCCATGGATAAATTTTGGAGGAGTAATCAGAACCAAAGGGTGGCTCTGATACCAAAAATTTGTTGGGTATTTTTGATATAAAATGAATGAAATAAGATTATGGAATTTGATATTAGTGAGTGAAAGCTTATGCAGTAAAGCTTCTGAAATGTTTTTTGTATTTCTCATTAAATAAACTTCCGATTACAGGATTTATATAGGTAAATGATATTTAATGCATAACTAATTAGTGTGGTCAAAGTTAATTGACCAACTTTACAAATTTCAATGGATAGATTTCTTGACTCATGAATTCCAGAAGCCATATGCATGCACCGACATTAAGAATGGAATTACAAATTATTATTTTCAACAAGTGTCGTATAAAAAATTATTTAACGCAAGTTTGTATTCATGACACGAAAAATTACAATAGACTATATATTAAAGAAAGTGATCAAGAAGCCAAGATATCATAGAGCGCGTATGACTACAGGGCATCAACAATCACAAACGACCAATGCATGAGGTGGTCTTGTAGGAAACAATTGCATTACAGTGTTATTTATTTTGTTTTTATTAAGTATTTCATATGAATGATTACATTGCTACTAGATCCTTGGAAATCAAATGAGATTTTTGGGGGTTAGTGTATTGCAAGGAGATCTTTGATAAAACCATGAAACACAATTTGATGGCGGAAAATATATATGTGACAATTTGTGAATGGTATAATTGTTTGTGGTTATTCATTTTATTTGTATGTGGTATATAATTTTTATACGGGACCTTTATGCTTATCTTTCATGTTTGTAAGAGATCTATTGTTAATTATAACTAGTATATTATTCATGTGTTGCATGCAGCAGTCCTAATGAATTTTAGGCAAATAAGCATATTATTAAAAGTAAAAGAAAAAGAAAGGGGACAAGAGGAGTGGAGGGCCCAAAAGTAACCCCATAAAATAAAGCAAGTCTCTGGCCCAAAAGTGACCAGACAATCAAAATAGTTCAAAGACTGTGAGACAACTGCCAGTAAGGTGTAACAATAAAATAGAAGGACGACCAAGCACCAAAAAATTATCCAGCGTCAAATCCTGCTTGAGTGCCCTGTGACTCTGCCAAGACATTCTTCTTAGCCTTCAATCGTGTGTTATATTCTTCCCTTCTCTTGAACTCCTCCTTTCTTGCCTGCTTCTGCTTGGCTTGTATCCTTTTCCCTAGAGGATCCTTCAGAGACACCTTGCCCCCTGAAGCTAGTAAGTAGCATTGTTCCGCTGCTGTGAGAGTCGTAGATGAAAAGGCTTCCATCGAATCCCTCGAATCCGCCTCCAACTCCTCATCTAACGTGTATGTCCACCTCTTGGGGGAGGTGGGTTTTTTCTCCAAAGTCGTAAACGAATTAGATGTAATAGGTCCACTAGGTTCCGGAGGGAGCCCGAGAAGGAGAAGTAGTCTTCTTGGGCGGGTTGCCAATCATCCGATGGTCTCTACCAGATCCATGTTGTCGTCCCTGTGACAAAGCTCATCAAAACAAGGAGGACACCATCCCCGAGAATCCAATCTGACTTCGATCGGATGTAAGGATGTTAGGGCTATCGACCCCCATCCCGTGACTCGTAAACCGGCCAAGTTAGGTCGAATAGTCTTCTCTCCAAAAGTGGGTTGAGGTTGTTGGTCCTTTATCTTCTTCACCCAAATCTGTTTCTGAACAGGAGCAACTTTCACCTCCTTCTTGCATGTGGAAGCCAGGTGCCCCACAATTCCACGGGACTTGCAAAACTTCGGCAGCCCCTCAAAATGAACCATAGCAAAAGCACAGTGTCCCTGTCTTTCCACCATAATTCGGTCCTCCCTATCCTGAGATAGATCAATTTCCACCTGAACTCGAGCAAAATGTCCCATAGTCTTGTTAAGAGTCCATTCATCAATTCTGATTGGAGTTCCCAAAACCGAGGTCATGGCCCAAAGAGCTTTAGGTTGCCAGTACTCCATCGGAAGCTCACAGAAACGTACCCAAAGTTGGACAATTGAAGAAGTAATCCGGATAGGATTAAAATCCGAAACCCATTTTTGCAATTGAAGTGTTCCCGGCTGGACTTTCCAAGAGCGACGCTTAAACACCGCATCCCTCTCTTCCATGTTACTGAATTTAACATCAAAATATCCCCTACCCAACGGAATAAGTGTGAAGGTATCACGAACCTTCCAAGCACTAATAAGGGCTTTCTCCATGGCAACTTGCGATAAAGGAACATCACCCTTTTTGTAAACCATTCTACCAATTAAAGATCACATAATTCCAAAACAGTAGAAGCATATAGGTTTTCATTAATCGATACTGAGTAAAAGTTACCTTTCTTGATCGGTTGAATCGATTCATCGGACACAAATTTTAGGTCTGGGGCAGAAAAAAAAGGCCCTGTAATTAACAACATTAAAAATAGTAAATCAACACAGTATATACATGCATAGAAAATAAAAACGGAAACGTAAAATAAGATCTAAATTATTTATTTAAATATTTAGTAATAATACATTAATATCAATATTTTAAGTTTAACTCGTATTTTCTAATAATCTAAAATAAATTATAAAGACAATAATTCTATAATTACTAGTAATAACATAATGTATGTTGCATATTTTTATTAATAATTTCACATGTAATGATTGTGCATAGGTGCTTAAATAGGTAGAGTACAAATGATATTTACACATTTCGTACGCGATCGGTCATTCGTGCACATACCGTGCAAATTTTGTGCATGATTCTTTTGTGCACATTTCGTACAAATTTCGTGCATGGTTTGTACATGCACGGTTCGCACGTGAATATTTCATGTTTATGTTAATAAATTAGTAACCATATACATTATATCTAAGAAGTAGAAGATAAAAGATATTAAGTAGTAAATAAATTTAAATTCTTTAATAAAGATTTCTTTTTGTTAATAAAATTTAAAATTAATGAGTTTATGTTCAATAATTATATTAAATATTTGTGTACATGTATATATAAGTAGGCCAAATTATCTTCAATTCAATATGAAGCGATCCATTTTGGTACATAAAACAGAAGTGCGTGAGATTAATTTAATAGTTACAACTAAATACTGATGATAAATAGATGGAATTGAATTTTAGCTTCAATTTAAAATGAAGTCGTATCCATTTTGGTACATAATTCATAAGAAATTTACACTACAAACGAATACATTTTTTTTCCTATAAATCCCTAGATACTAAATAGCTGCCCATTCTTCTTCTTCTCTCTTGTGTCTCTTCCTTCTCTAAATTAATCTGAAATAGCAAAACCACAAACCAAAACTCAAACACTGTTTGGAATATACATAACTAAAATATTGAACGAGGATTAGTTCTGACCTCATCTTTCTACAGCCCTAATTCGGATCTGAGCAGCAACAAAGTGAAAGATGATAAGGTGCGGCAGAATAATTGCGAACAAGGCCCAATAAACTTGTCCACACTACTGATGTCCATATCCCAGCCGAACCAACTCTGCACACTCTCTTCCGCAATGCGGTCGACAACTTTAACAAGTAAAATATTTACCCAACTTTCAATGCCGATCGCACTCACAAAAAATCAGGTGTCAAACTACTGGTCCAATGCTCCTCAAAGTACTCTAAAATTCCTCCTACATCAAGCCCTCAATCATGGCATATGTATTACCCTGGGACCCTAAAAGCACTAAGATCGCTATACTCAATATTTTCTACTCCATGTCTCTGGGTTGTAATCCTCTTTTTTTTCACTATCCCTAATATAATTATTCCTACGAGTCAGAGTACTATTCCTATTTTTTTCCTTTTCAGAAAGTTGTCTCATTTCCTATTTTTGATTCTTCCTGAAATGGGAACCAAAATTTTTTCCAATAGATATACAATGGGCTGCACTGCAGTGGTGGATAGGCAGACAAGCAAGGTAGGTGGAAGTTTGGTCCCGTGAACAAATTTATTCATGAGATCATTCTGGAGCACAAAAAATGTTGGGATTTAGGCGCTATAAAATCCAAAAACGATGCATGGTATATACCATAAAAGGATTAGGATGCATCGATTGATTCTAAGGGGATGATTTGGATTTTGGGTTGGCATTCTAACTTGGTAGGCTAACTTTCCACAACAATAAAGACCAATATCAATGTTCATGATAACATGTAGGAAGAGACTTGTGAATCCCCATCCCATAAGAGCAATAGAATAGGATATGACTAATGAACAGAGAAAATTTGTTGAACTAATACTTAATTTCCACCAAGTCTTTAGATGATCATCATAATGACTATCAACTAGACCCTGTAGAGATAATTTCAACCCCCTAGACATTATCGATATCACACTAATAGAGATAAAGAAGAGTGTCGTGTGAATCTTCGTACAAGTAGGATTAAGGAGCCTACGAGGCTTTAACATGGGGATAAATTCTGCCATTGTTAACATGCAAAGTTTCAGTAAGGCACAAAATTAGTTAAACATATATCTCTTTGGTTTGATTTTGTGATTGAATCATCGAGTCGAACATGTCATATTATTCTCCAGCATTATATTCAAATTTATTTGGTTCCTTTGCTATTTTTATTTATTTGAATCTGAAATTTTTATTTGTGTTGGTAAAGGCCAAATATGAAGCATTTGGTATCATTCAACCCAGAGTCGGTCTTTACAAATTTTAGGCCTGGGCGAAAAAAAAGGCCCTATAAACAAAAATATTAAAAATAATAAATCAACACATTATACACATGCATAGGATATAAGAACGAAAATGTAAAATAAGATCTAAATTATTTATTTAAATATTTTAGTAATAATACATTAATATCAATATTTTAAGTTTAACTCGTATTTTCTAACAATCTAAAATAAATTATAAAGACAATAATTCTATAATTACTTGCATATTTTTATTAATATTTTCACATGTAATGATTGTGCATAAGTGTTTAAGTAGGTAGAGTACAAATGATATTTGAACATTTCGTGCACGATCGGTCGTTCGCAAACATACCGTGCAAATTTTGTGTATGATCCTTATGTGCACATTTCGTACAAATTTTGTGCATGGTTTGTACATGCACGGTTCGCACGTGCACATTTCGTGTTTATATTAATAAATTAGTAATCACATACATTATATCTAAAAAAATACAAAATAAAATATATTAAGTTGTAATAGATTTAAATTCTTTTAAAGATTTTTTTTTTGTTAATAAAATTTAAAATTAATGAGCTTGTGTTCAATCATTATATTAAATATTTGTATATGTACATACACACACATGTATATACACACACGAGTTAAAATAGGCCCCCAAAACTTAGGGGCCCGGGACTGTTGCCCTTCTCGCCACACCTTATGGCCACCCCTGGTTGCATGGTTTGTGAGTATAACATAAATATGATGTGAAATGTATTTATTTTAGTGTTAATTATGAAGTATTACTATTGTCTACTCTAAACCTTGAAAAAGAGTTTACTATTTGACAAGTCAGCATCATTCCACGGATCAACACCATTTGTCATGTGTTGGTGTCGATTAGTACTCTCACTTAAAAACACGGGTACCGAGCTTCGTCACACTCAACCTAGTGTCATTTTACAATTCAACTAATAATATAATTTAAAATGATTCAATTAATAATTTAAGTTTAAATGAAAATAATACATACAAATTTATAGTAATGTGACTAATCAATTTATATCTCACATCATATAAAATAATTATACATTTATATATTTAGTATATTATCTCTATCTTTAATTAGATTTCTCAAAATAAAATAAAAAAGGTACATCTTTTTTTCACATACCAAAAATAGTAAAAAAATAATAATTATACTATTATAAACATCATTAAATTACACCTCATACAACTAGAATTACACAATTTGTTTTGTTTTTTTGTCTCATTCACTTAAGTTGCCTAAAATATCTTTATCAGAAAGCTATGCATTCCCTTCAAATGTTAATGAGCAATTTCCTCATTAAAACTCATGTCAAAGTCAAATGAACAATATAAATGTAGTGATTGATTTCAATGAAAAAAAGAGCACAAACTCCTGTGAACCATGTCAATACATGAACTCTATCATTGTTATATACAAAATTATCACTGTTATGCACAAAATTATCATTGTTTAAAAATGCTTTACTTTTAAATGGTGATAGTTTTTATTCATAACAGTGTTAGTTTTTATGCATAACAATGATAGTTTTTGTACGTAACAATGATATTTAAAAAAATAGAGTTCACTGTGAACTTGAATTCACACAAGTTTTTGTCAAAAAGATGTATACATATTAAATACAAAATTTATTATCTATATTATTAATCATTAATATGCAACTTTTAAAATTTCATGACAGATTTATAACAAATTTTTTGGTTGAATTTTTTTAATTCTATTTTTTATACTAAATTTGTATAAATCAATCTAACTAGCACGTAATCCCGTGTACTACGCGGGATTCAAATTAATATTTATTATTATTTTTAAATTAAATATTTAATTAATTTGATTAATTCAATTACCGGTATACTTTTTATATTTTAATATTGTTTGTGCATATTTTCATTCATTTTTTATTCTAAAATTAGATATTATACTTATTTCAGTCTTATATATTATTTACATAATACATGTCGTTTTGACATTTTCACCCCTCATTATCTCATATATACCTCTCATGATTACTTTTCATGGTTATTAATTTTTTTTTCTACAAATATGTTGTGTGAATAATTTTTTCAGCCAACAGTAATTATTGTTAGAAATATTTAATTATAAAAATTTAAGGTTAATGTTGGCAAAAGAAAAATTAAATGAACATAAAAATTAATTATTATGGGTATATATGATATAATGAAGGGAGAAAATATCATAAAAATATTCATTATATAAATATTCTAATAGACTAAAAGGACATTAGAAAGAATGAGAAAGAGTAATTTAGAATAAGAAATGAATGAAAATATGCACATACAATATTAAAAAATAAAAATTATGTCTATTATTGAATTAATCAAACTAATTAAAAAGTGAAAGTATTTAATTTAAAATTAATGATATAAAAACTATTTTCAATCTTTCGTAATATGTCGTGTTACATGCTAGTTATATTTTAAAAAATAAGAGGGAGTATAAATTAATAATTTATGGAGTGATATTTAAAAATGAGTTGTCTTATAAACCTCTATAAATCTTCCAATTAATGTCTTCAGAAAAAGATGAGACGAAAAAAAATTGGATACAGACGAAGAAAGTCCTGAGACATACGCGATAAAAAAATTGGTAAAAGATAAGAATTAGAATATCTATTCTACAAAAGATTGAATGACATAGATTAAATTAGAAAAAATAATATTAGGGATTAAAAATTATATTATTAATAATACCATAAATAATTTTTTATAAAAATCCAAAGAATTTGAAATGAATAGAGGGTGGTTCATAATTAATGGATAATTGATAAATGGAAGATAGAGACCAAAATTAAATAATGAATTACTAAGATTAAAAAAATTAATTATTAATAATAATACCATAAATAACTTCTTACATAAATTTAGAGATTTAAAATAAAGTCAACATATGAATTGGAGTGGTTCGCGTTTAATAGATAAGAGACTAAGAAACAAACTATAACTTAGAATTACTCAAACAAAATTAGTAAATATGTGTTGTAGATATGGGGGATTGAACCTTGTACCTTTATTATATAAAGAAGACAAAACAAAACTAATATTACAATTTGACTTACATAACCATGGTTAATGTTTAAAAATTTTATGAGAAAATTAATAAAAAAAAATTGGTACAACATTTTATTATTATTAGATAGGTGTAGATTTTTTTATTTTTTTTATTTAGTACTTTTAGAAGTTTCTCAAACCTTTGTATGTTCTCAAAAGGTTAGAATATATATATTTTTCCCAATTTTCGCTTGTTCTAAATTTTTATCCCACAGTACCCCAAATTCTTAATTTTGAGTTCCACCACCCAACTTCTTCCCTCTTATCTTTTTTTTGTCTTTTTGAAATACCTTCTTCCCTGTATCTAAACGCAAACACGTAATTCTACATGTATAATATTGCACGAAGATTTGCATGAGATAGTACTCTAATGAATGATATATGATACTTGTAGAATTTATTATTAGATAAGTATAGGTATAGATGTCAGCCTCCCATATGTTTACTCTTTTCTTTTTCTTTTTTTGAACAGTCAACAAATTTTTTTATTAATAATAAAGAAGTGTGGAGTACATGGAATACTCCCCTTTACAAAAAGGAGTTAATCAAGTGTGAAAAATCGAACTCCAAAACACAGCTATTACAAATTCGAAGCAGATTTCGGAAATAACGTGAGTCCTTACCCAATCCTAGGATTTAATCGCCAATTCCCATATGTTTACTCATTAGTAATAATTTTAAGGACAAAGGCTATGTTTTAAAAACCGGAACCGGAAGTTGAGCCGGACGACCCCAAAAAAAGGTTGGACCGGGGTCGGACCGGTCGGACCGGATTGAGCCGGTATGATGTCATAATAAATATTATATATATATAATATGCATATATTTTTAAAAAATTCAAAATTACATCCCATTTCATTATTTTTACCCACAAAAAGTAATTTACTTTTACATCTCATTTCATTACTTTTACCCACAAAAAGTAATTTACTTTAATAATAAAGAAAAAAAAATTACAATATTTCCAACCAAAAATAACTTTACCACTCTAAATATTAATAAATAATTTTCACATTAAAACTCATGCTAAAAATAAATGGATAAATAAATTTAGAACGAAAGTAGTATTAATTACTTGATATTTAAAATTTCAGAGATCAATACTAAAATATATAGTATTGAGATGATATTATAATTTTTATTTTTATTTTTTGACAGAGGAGATGATATTATAATTACACTTGAATTCATTAAATTTAATTTTTTAGAAACCTTCTAAAATAACATTTTAAAATTTTAATATTTTTGGTTGGTCACAAAATTGAATATTATATTTTAATATATATAACTTTTTTTCAAAATATTTAATTACTTAATTATGTGTATTAAAAAAATCAGGTCTCAAACATGAGATATTGTGTATAACAAATTTATACACAATAATCATATAATATTCTATATAAACATTTAAAACAAATCAATTTATATAGCAAATTTTATTAAAAAAATATAAAATATTGAATTCTGCTTGAATTTTAATGGTCCTTACTCCTTACTCCACTAAAATTCCCCAGCGTAATCTATTATACAGTACTTCGGTGCAGTTCCATTTCTCTGTATCATTTTCTCATGTTCCAAATATTTCTCACTTCCTGAATCTTTAACACATGGACCCAAGATTATGGTGGGTCATTGAATAATACTTTAATTTCCACTTGTCATATATCCACAATATAGAACATGGAGTGGAACACTGAAAATGGAACAGATAATATCATTTGACTTCTTAATAACTCTTTTTTCTTTTTCTTTTTATTGAAATAATAGAATTTTAATAATACAATTTATTTCCTTTATTTGATTCAATCACGTGTCTTTCCCACTCCTTCCATCAGAAACCTGTCTGTGAGATTTCTTCAGAAACATAAACGTGTCCCTCCAATCTCCTCTTTCTTCTCTCCTCTCTTGGGTTAATTATTGAATTTTACTATTTCCCCTTCCATCTTCTCTATTTCTCACTTCCCCCATTCCACACATAAACTTTATCGCTGCAAAATCCGTCGTCTTCCAACCTACGCCGTGCCACCGCCGCCGCTACTCCTCCTCCAGCTCCTGGGACACGACAACGACGACTGTCTCCTCCGCCTTGGAGACCCCGCGGTTTGTGGCGGTGGTTTGGTGGTGGATCTGTTGGTGTGGGTGATTTTGGTGGCGGCGGATCTGGTTTGGAGGGTGGCGTCAGGCGGCGAGCGCGTCGGACGGCGTCTCTTTTTTTTTTTGGTTTTTTTGTTGAAAACCGGTGAAAACCGGCGGTTCACCGGTTCCTGGTTTTCACCGGTTTTCGAACAGTTTTTTCGGTTTTGAGGTGGGCGGTCCAATAGCGGTTCTATACACCTCTATTGGGCCGCTTTGGGGCGGTTCACCGGTCCAACCGGTCCGACCTGCCGGTCGGACCCGATTTTTAAAACAGAGGACAAAGGTTTTAATCGCCAATTCCCATATGTTTACTCATTAGTAATAATTTTAAGGACAAAGTATAGGGTGAATAAGTTTCACACAAGAATCTGTGAAATTGGTTAAGGAGTGTGACTTATATTACTAAAGGGTATTAGTGTGATAATTGAAGGGTGTGATTTTTTACTATAAAAAGGTATTACTTAATTATAACACTGAAGGGTGTGACTTATATTATAGAAGGAATATTAGTAGTGATAACTGAAGGGTGCGATTTATATTACAAAGAGATATTAATCGTGATAACTGAAAGGTCATGCTTGGAGTTATTCGCACTTTTGATCCCACAGGACACACCCCCTCACGATTTTGGTCCCAAACCTTTCATTTTTGGTCCCAAAACCGAAATTTTTGACACATTTGGTCCCAAAGCCGAAATTTTTGACACTTTTGGTCCCAAATCGCCAGTCCTGTGGGACCAAAAGTGTAAGTTTTTGGGACCAAAAGTGTCAAAAAATTCGGCTTTGGGACCAAAACTGTCAAAAATTTTGATTTTAGGACCAAAAGTGTAAGCTTTGGGACAAAATCGTGAGGGGGTGTGTCCCGTGGGACCAAAAATGCGAATAACTCATCTTGCTTATAAAAAATGAATCAATTTCACGGTGAATAAATTTTACAGCATATCAACTCAATTTTAAGTAATTTATATAGTATTCAAGAGCGATACCACTTAACTTTATCATCATGTCAAATTAAATTCACTGGCATGGCACAAACCTTATGAGCACCTCCAGAAGACACCATCAACATATGACTTTCTTCTATAGTATAGGATCAACAGTCATGTGCTGCAACATTGATTAAAAAAATTTAGCTAAAATTTTATTGTTTGGGAATTAAGGGAATTGATTTTGAAAGTTTAGAAAAATTGTGATTCTTTACGAGTTGAAATAGCTCAAATAATTATAATAGTACCATTATCTATGTCGTGTGTGATCGTAAACTCGGATCAACATTTGATCTCTTAAGAAAAAAAATATGATTGTTAAATTAGCTAGAGGAGTAAAATTAGTAAAAGTCGAATAATGAAAACATAGGCATGGTATTATTATATTAAAATAAGTGGATGAAGATATTCTTGGAAGACCTGTCTATGTATATTATCCTAATCTTCTATTATACCACGGTGCCACATTATTCAGTCTCTTTTTATCTTTTTTTCTAGACTAAGGTTTTGAGATTACATTATGGAAGTAATAGATTTATAATTTTGTAAAGAAATAATTTACTTTACTTAAACAAATATAATTTCCTAAAATTGCTAAGTGATTAATTATATTAGGGTATTATTCTCATGTTTGTAAATTTTGTAAGATGTATATGTGGCATAAATCTAAATGATTTAAGAAGAGAGAGATAACAATATTGTGTAACAGAAAATCCTGGTCATTAGACGCGTGATATTTTTAGTAATTTTTGTAATATTTTAAATTTCTAATTAATTTTAAAAGTATTATAAAGAATTATAAAAGTATCACGTATCATGCATTACTTTAGAGTATTGTCTCATACAAATTTCCGTGAAATATTATACATGTAGAATTATGTGTTTGCATTCACTACAAGAAAATAGTGCATTGCTTGTAAAAAATTTCAATATTTTTCTAATATGGCTATAAAATTTTTAACGAAAATAATTTCATCCTTAAATATTAAGGCTTGTCTATGATTTGCCTACAATTTTTTTTAATAATATAGGATATTTTTAAACTATAAATATAATTGCTACGAAAATGTAAATTGTCTAGGAAATTATTTGTGTAGGTAAGTTTACCTACGGAAATTACAAATGCGTAGATAGATTGCCCGTAAATAATTTGTTTGCCTAGAAAATTATTTTGTAGGTATTTTTTTCAAAGATTATTCTAAAAATTAGTTGACAACTCATAGGCAATCCTCACTTTTTAAGGACCAAATTATTTTTGTACGAAAATTCTGTAGCCATTAGAAAATTTTCGTAAGCAATTATTCATTTTCTTATAGGGGTAAGTCTTGTATGCATTTAGGTGTACCCCTGCACTTATAGTGCATTTTATAATCATGCAACTTGTTATATTGAAAGATGTAACTTGTTTATACTGAACCGTGCAACTATTTTTTCAATAAGTTGCACGGTCCAGTGCAAATAAATTGCATTTTTCAATATAACAACTTATATGGTTCTAAAATGCACTATGAGTGCATGGTGCACTTGGATATACATGAGACACACTCTTCTTGCAGTGGTTTAGATAGAGGGAAGAATATATATATATATTATTTTTTTTAAATGACAGAGGGAAGAAGTTGGGTGGTGGAACTCAAAATTAAGAATTGTAGCTACTGAGATAAAAATTTAGAACAGAAGAAAATTGGGAAAAATATATTCTAACCTTTTGAGAACAAACAAAGGTTTAAGACAACTTTTAAAAGTACTAAATTGAAAAAGAAAAAATAAAGAATATGAAATTTCTCATCACCAAAATGACCATGCTGGTAATCAGAATTGAGATTACGAAAGAGACAGAATATAGAAGAATCAAGAAATTTGGCAGTTTTGAAATTAAGAGGCGTAATTAATAAATTTATCTTTAAAAAGATGACTGTTGGAAAAGCTCTCATCACATATATATTTCTAGCCGATATATAGTCGACATGCTGATTGAATTGAATCCGCTTCATATTCCTACTGTATATATATACTCTTTTCGTCCCATGCTCGATTTTTTCATTTTGATTCATCTCGTGCTTATATTTACTTTTCATAAATAACAATAAAAATAACATTATTTTTTATATTTAAATCCTCCCAACATTTCAAAATTACACACTAACAAATCACTTAATCCTCTCATCTATTTTAATAATAAAGTAAAAAGGTTTGCAGCACCATCAATTAAAAACCACTTTAATATTGATAAACAACTCTCTATGTTAAAAAAAATCACACAAACGGTAAATGAAAAATCGAAAAAATGCAATCTCATATGGGATAAGTTATAGATTTCATTAATAAGTCATAAAGAAAAATGTAAATTTGGTTGGTGAATCTACGGAATTGACATAAACAAATTGTTCTCATCTGAAACTCGAACTGCATAAATGTCAAAGGTATGTAATCAATTTATTTATATTAATTTCCTAATCAAACGTTATATCATCTTATGCAAGAAAGGAACTACTAAAAATCAGGTTAAAAAAAATATATATTAGTATGATTCAATAAAACAGGTGATACTGTTTAGAGAAAACTGGTAATACAATTTAGCGAGTTTCATTATGAACAAGTCTCGCAAGATACTTACCCCATATCCCAAAAAAAAACTCAGCATGTCAGTTATAGAGATCCATTCTTTCTCAAATCTTGATTAATCCATCACTCCTCATGCAATTAATCAAATAAAAATCAAACCAAAAACAAAAATACTCACTACCCAATGATTTTCAATTTGAAAAAGTTGGACCAAAAAGATATCATCATATGATCAAAGTGCAAGCATGGAAAGAGCAACCAAACTTTCCTCGCCTTGCGATCCGGATTGTGCATGCCTCGCATGGGCCACCCTTTGGCACACCAACCGGAGAGCCCTCTGCCACCGCGGTCGGCGGCGCCGCCGCCGTCAAACGCGATTTGGCTCATCTGAAAGAAAAAGAGTCTCAAAGCGTCACTCATGTCCGTACACGTCTCCCTAAGTGGCCGGAAACTGAAGGCGAACTTGAGAATGAAGGGCCACAGCAACGCCGTCACTAGCGGAGTTAGGCCGTGGTGGGCGCCGCCGCCACCTCCGATGAGGCTCAGCTTCGCCACCGCCACCATGGCCAAACCCATTTCCGATCTCGGGGGGTTTTGATATTTCCTCTCTTAGTTGCTACGTAAATGACATCTTTCAAACTAGTAATTATTTATATTTAGATCTTTACGTTTTTAAATATATATATATATATGGGTATATATTGTGTATTTGTGTAATATTAGCACATTTAAGAAAGAGTTAGAAAATTTGTGGGTCCTTCATGGGTCAATTCGGATGTTTTTTAAAAAATATGCAAAAGAAAAGAAAAATACTCGCGCAGATCTGTATAACTATGGGACCAATTATGTATTATTATATGAACAAGTATGTGATACACATATTAATGAAAACTACTTATTTTGTTTAATTAAATACCATGTGTCATATGTTTCGGTCTTTAAAAAAAATTGATATTCAAAGTTATTCTTGTTTTACTATATGGGAGTAGTATATAGTCAACCTTGTAAAGTGACACTTGAACATGCGACCATCTTCTAATTAAAGTTACTTTTTTCTTATTTTTATTAATTCTCTTCAATTAACAATCTGAGACCATCTTTAATCATGTGACATGCATGTTGATTATAGTATTTAATTAGTACAATTGTTATAATTAATTAATCATTCCTAGTACTTTTAGACAGTTATTAGTAATATCTCATTTTAAAAGCACGCTTAAAAAAAATGAATTCGTGTAAAGATCTCAAAATTGTTTAATTGTATTGTATATATCTAAACCAGTGATGTTTGTTAGGTATTGTTTGTTACGGATGTGCACTGAAAATGAATAAAAACGGAATTACGGTAAAAGTTGGGCACACTTAGTATTGTTAAACGGGTCGGCCCTAACCCATTAGGATCAGCCCTACAGGGTTATGGGTCAAACGGTCTCGGGCCTTAAGCGGTTCATTTTAAATGGGCCTCTAATAGTTGAGACCTAACCCTAACCCTAGCGGGTTGCGGGCTAAACGGGCCACCTAACGGGCTCCGAAAAAAATTAAAAAAAAATATTCAAACATTAACATTACATAATGACAAAAATTTCGATCCAGACTATCTCATCATCTTTAATAACAAATGTTCAAAATATAAAATTAGTTCCCATCATCTTTAATAACATAATTGAGCAAAGTTCCCATGAAATTAGTTAATAATATAAAATTTGTATCATCACATTTATAAATTAATACCATAATATTAATTTATAATTATAATGATATCAGTTTCATATTATGAACAAATTTCATAATAGAATTTATAAAAATATTATATTATTATTTTATATTGGATTAATATTTTACTTATTTATTCAATTCAATAGAAATTCAAAACTGTTAAAAAATATTGAATTGGAGAGGATTATTTATTAATTGACTAAATCAAATAGAAATATTTAATTTGTAATTGATTGGCCATAATTGAAAAAAAACTTTAAAAAAAATTAATTATAAAATTATAAAATAAAAAATAAATAAAAAAATTGAGTATATATAAATATAAATGGGCTAAACGGGTTGGCCCGGTTAACCCGCGGGCTAGCCCGTTAGCCCGCGGGCTAATCGGTCCGGGCCAAAAAGACCGGATTTTAAACGGGCCTCCCATTGCTCGGCCCTAACCCTGCATATAATAGGTTTAAATGGGCCGGCCCGTTTAGTCCGGCCCGGATTAACAATGCTACACTATCCAAAAATAGTAAGCGGTCAAAATCTATCTCACCCACAAAATTATTATAAAATCTTTTCTACCATCTTTTTAAAGTGTGTTCCCGTTATACCCTTATAAGGAAGATAAAATCTTCCAAAAGTGTCCCAAAAAATACCTCTTCCCATTTTCATATACGATTACCCCGTCAATTTGTACCTTTCACTTACGTATGCCACAACATTGTTAATTTCGATTTGAAATTGTTAAATCTCGAATTCAGAAATAAATTGTTGTCGATCACAATTTTTTTTTTTTTTTAAAATTGTGGGGTTGTGATAACCGGAATTGGTAAGAGGTTGTTGGAATGGCTCTAACTATGATTGCATGCTCGTTAGATTATGGAATCTGATTTACTGCAATATTTAGGAGATTTATGGTGTGTTTGCAAATTCTAGTGGAGGGATAAAAGCGCTTATTTTTTTAAATTGTCTTCTCACAACTTTAACTTTTAAGAAGTGTTTTTAAGTTGCGAGTAGAGCTTACAAATACCCCTTAATTTTCCTCTAGAGATTATTGGAAGACAAAATTGTTGTCTTCTAGACAACCCTCCGACTCATTGTATAATGTACTATTATAGTCAGTCTCTCTGAATAATATATGAAATCTTATCTTCTGCTGGTAGACTTAACTAACACACAATTAGTGAACCACATAAATTTTGTATTATTTATTTATGGTACTTTACCAATGAAAATGTAAAGGAAACTGAAATAATGCAATATTCTTTTGCTTTAAGTAAAAATGTAAAGTAAGAGTTGAATGAATTGTGTGACTACTCTGAGATTCATCCACTTTTATAGGCTTCAATCTATCTAGAGTTCCATCTTCTTTGCTTGAGGGTCGATAGTGAACTAGGTATTCCTTGAATGTATCTTCTAAGATTGTTGTTATTAACCACCTAAAAAACTAGGAACTATATTTTTAACAAATCCAATTTTCATTGATTAGATTGCTAATATCTATGACTTTGTTCTAGGGTCTATCTTTCGGTTGTCAGCCTAGTATTTTTAGTATTTTTAATTGAGTTTATAGCATGAAACCCTCTTTAGATTTGAAAATGTTGCGAAAAATATCCTCATGTTAAGATATTGCAGGAAACCCTTGTGGTTTATTAAATCAAGTAAATTCTCATATTTTTTTTAATAAAAAATGAGTTTATCCATTCCGTATATTTCCCATATATTTTTTTTTTCAAATATTAAAAATACTATGAAGAACATGACATGAAATACAAAATATAAATAAAATCGACAACTCGTTTTTAAATAAATGGATAATTTTCTTAATTTAATAAATCACGAGAGAATTTCGATAATATTTCTAAACCACAATAAATTCATGGAATTAACCTATTTTTAACAATTACATGAGCATGTGTCCTTTTATAAGACATGTCATCTATTCAAATAAGCCAATACTTTTTGGACACATAAATAAGACTTTTTTTTCCGGCTTAATTGCAAACTAAATCACCACCTTTCATAGAATTCCAAAGATAATATTGAACTTTGAATTATTGTAAATAAATCATCAACTTCAAATATTATTACAAATTAAATTTCAAGACAATCTTATTGTGCCCGCTTTGTAACGTGGTTTACCGACATAGCACCCTTTTCGCAAACTAGTGTATCGAGCAACCCCCATTGTGTCATGTAGGCAAGCCACGCCACATTTGAGCACAAATTTCAACCGTGTAAATTTAATTCGTAATTAATATTTAAAGTTGGTTATTATTTACAATAATTTAAAATTTTAAATTAGATTGCAATTTAATGAAAGAATGGGATTTAATTTGCAATTCAGTTTTTTTTTTTTAAGGAGCAAGGCTCTTTCAAAATGGCCGTTTTTTCACATTCCGGCTTTTAGTTGTCTATCCTTTCACCCGCACATTTGTACGATAGTTTATTATTTCAAGCAATCATATGGAATTATTGAGTGTCAAATTCTTATTCTCCATAGCTGGGCTCCACTTTAACTTCTTGATTCTATATGTTTATTTAATTTAATTTAATACTAAAAAAAATTTATTGCATATCAGATCTTTAAACCAATGTTTTCATAATCGAATCCCATGATCGAATCCCACAGACCACCGGGTCAATGTTCAATCCGGTTGGACCGGTTCAACCCCATGGCTTCAACCGCTTTTCTATGTTTAGTTAAAAAAAATAAAATAAGTATACACCTACAAAAAATTTAAATATATATTTTATAACTTTTCATATCATATTTTATAAATTTTGTCTCACCTCATACATTTATCCCACATCGAAAAAGTGTTAAAAAAAATGTGAGAGGAATATAGATTTAAAATTTTAAATATTTAATATAAATTAATAATTTAATTTTTTTTTTAAAAAGAAAAAACGTTTTTTCCGATTGAACCGGTTTTGACTGCTTTTGACCGGGTTCAACCCGGCTCAACCCAAATCCGTTATATAGGTGCATTTTAACTGGTTACGGCGGTTCCTTGTTCAACCGGTTGAACCGGCCTGTTCAACCCGGTTTTGAAAACATTGCTTTAAACAATACCATATCATGTTTTGGAATTGTGATTAATAATAAGTGGAACAAAATCTAAAATGGTCACAAGTTCACAACTTATCTTAATGTGTTCTAATTCAACATATACATATACAAGACAAAATCTCGTATTACGCGCGCAATTTCAAAATAATTTTTATAGTATTAGTTATTTTTATTATTTTTACATGATGATTTGAGTATTAGTTATTTTTATTATTTTTACATGATGATTTGTGTACAATATACTTATTTTACGTATTAAAATTATAATCATGAATCTGCTCCCACAAATGAGATACGTGCAATAAAAAATTTTGTACTCGTAATGGGAGTAACGACATTTAATTACTTCTCCAATATCACGAGAAATATTAACAAAGCCATCTGTCTCAATGAAGTGATCATGTGTAAATTAATTATTAATTAATGAGAAATTAATAATAGTTGGATCACATGAAAAATTGTAGCCATCCGTTTTTACCAGAAATAAGTATAATAAAATATGTATAGACTGATGTATATGAGTAGATGTTTGGACATAAAATGTGGATTTCTTTTGGAATTATAATGAAATCATAGTAATCTGACAAAATTGGTGGCCCTAACTTATTGGTGCCGGAAATTTCCATGCACTTTCATTCAATGGGACTTCTCTGTGTTCAATAATACTATTGATAACAGGTAAGCCCTTTTGTTTGGGTTTCCTTTTCGTTTTTTATTTTTAAGAAACGCACTTTTTATTTTTATTAAGAATTTCTAACCCCTGACGAATTGGAATTTTAGAAATATGAAATTTATTATATTAAAATATACAATTTATTTACACTAAATCATGCAACTATTAATATGGAAAAATAATTACACGATTTTTAAAGATAAACAAAGTTGCATCTTTCAAAGATATATAAAAAAATGCATATTTTTAAAATGATTATAAGTCTTGACGGTCTTGGCAGATGCATTAATGAGACTCACTTCTGATTTAATTAAATTTATTTGTTATTAAAAAATAAAAGTTATATATAGGTATGTGAATAAAATGCATTTATTTTGAATTTATTGTGTAAGTCGCGACTCGTCAAATATTACATCAACTTATACAATAATTTTTCTAATATTTTTTTAACATGACAAAAGAAACCACATGCATACCAAATTTCTAAAAATGTTCAAGTATTGTTATACAATATTGTGTGGTCACATCCAATATCAATATATATATATATATATCTTAGCATAAACGCAAACATGCACAAGTTGCTACCCCGCCACGTTCAATATTCCCTTAATTATTTGATATCAAAATATACTGAAATATACGGAATTTTTTAAATTTTGTTATATTTTGTATTTCATAATTTCATTATATTAATATATTAAGTGACATTCCTTTAAAAAATATATATATTGACATTAGCAATCTGTTAAGGCAAGACTTCATATACACTTGGTGCACAGATTCTAGATCCGTGCACTCACTTTGACCCTGCCCATTTTATTGTGGATCCTCTTTTTCACTAATTATTTTCTTAATAGATCACTCTTATACCCGAGGGCACGGTGCGCACTTGGTGCACAAAAAACCCGCTCATCTGTTAGATTTTTAATTGCACCTAAACAATGGTTCATAAACGAGACGGTAAAGCACGTGTTAAAACTTTTTTTAATCGGGACTCGAACTCATAACTTCACGGCATAAGTAGACGGTAAAGCACATGTTAAAACTTAATTCCATAAATTTTATTTCATATATATATAATAGGATATTACATTACAACCCTAGTGGAAATGGCTAAATTCATTGTGATGTTGTTTGTTCAAATCTCGTCAGACAGTGCCTGTACTTGGCCAAGTGAAATGGCTGAATTTCTTTGTGATGTTGGTTTGTTCAAATCTCATTGGCAGCTGGTCTTGCTTATCTTTTTTTTAATTTTATTTTTCTTTTGGTGTTTTGCTCTTCCATTTACACGTTGGAGTAGGGGTCTAAATGAGTTAAGTCCAATAGAGTAGTGTCAATCTGGAACTCGATTTGATTTAGGAATTTGAATCTCGATATGAACTCGCTCCAACTCAATTATTTTGAACTTGAGATCGACTCAATGGAAAATTTTAAATGCTCGACTTTTGATTTTGATTCGACTTGACTCGATAACTTACATAATATTAATTGAATATTTTTATTTTATTTATTATTATAATATTTTTATTAATAATTAATATAATAGGAGTAAAATTGTAAGATTGTGTGTGCTCAATAAATTTTGTTTGGGCTCGCAAGCAAGACTTATATTATTGAGAACGAACTCAAGAATTCTACTTGAATGTTGGACTGAAAGTCCATGTCCTAAAGGGTGCGTTTAATTTGGGATTTAAGCGTGCGGAGCAAGTCAAGGTTTTAAAGTCCAGGGATTTAGAATCATTTATGAATAGTAAATGTATGTGTTTGTTTAGGGATTTAAGTAGGGTGAGATTTAACTTTATGTCAAATCAATGTTGATATTGTATTATTATATTATATTGAGAAGAGTAATAAAGTGTATAAAGTGTGATGTATTGGGAAGAGTAATAATAGATTTTATAGGTATTTGTAGGTGTTGATTGAATGTGGAATTTAAAAACTAGATTCTAAATCTCAAACTCGTATGAGACGGGGAGCTCAAAGTCCTAAGGTCATCCGTGTGTGTCCCAAAACAAAAGCACCCAAACGTACTTGGCCCTTGTAGAATCTCTATAAAATACTCCCTCCGTCTTATAGTTTTTTGAACATTTCATTTTTTTTACTCGTGTTTTAACGAGCGAGTTGTTTATAATATATGAAATGAGAAAGTTACTTTTAAAAAAATATACGATATAGACGAGAGGTATGATACCTCCACCTTAAAAATCTTTTTATTATTTAAAATATTAATAAATAACTCGCTCGTTAAAATATAAGTCAAATAGTAAATGCACAAACAAGTGTGAGACGGAGGGAGTAATATTATTTGAATTATTTGAATTTATCATATAATAGGCCCGTTTTAATTGGTAAAATTTTACTATAATTTATTATTTCAAAAGTTTCTTTTTTATTCAACCGAGTATAATTTCAATTGCATAAAAGATCTCTCTTCGTCCTGCACTCAATTGATCTGGTCACTTATTATTTGCATGTTATTTAATTAAGAGTTGTTTATTAATATTTAAGAGGATGAAATAGTTTTTTATTGAGGATATTAAAAACCTTTTTACTAATTTAATAAAGTAGATGAGAGAATAAAATGATTTTTAGTGTGTATAAAATAATGGCATGAGATGCAACTTTTAAAATGTTTAGAAGATATAGTTATAAAAAACAATATTGTTTTATTGAAATTATGAAAGGAGAAAATAAGCACGGGACGAACCAAAATGGAAATGAAAAATCGAGTATAAAATAGAGGGAATATTATATTTTACTGGATATGTATCATATTCCTTGAACTAGCTAACATAAAATATAAAGAGTAATACTCTTATGAACCAAGTCTATACATAAATTATATTACAGTTATGCACAAAAATTATTACTATTATGAAGAAAAACCATCACTGTTTTTTTTTAAACTTTATTTTTAAAAAGTGATATTTTTTTTCCATAACAGTAATTTTTTTTTTTGTGTAACAGTGATATATTAAAAAAATAAAATTCACACGCAATTTTTTGTCAAAAATAAAAATCATTAGAGTGATATGTAGGAGCTGTTATCAGAGTGGCATCTATGACAACTGAATGCGTGTACAAATTCCCGCAACATCAACTCGCCACTGCTTGGAGAATTGATCGCCCGTATCCCTAGTCGACAAAAATCGGGTACTATAAGTCTGTATATGGCAATATATACATCTTCTCCTTTAAACATGAGTAGGTGAGGACAATCGATTGATTCCTTCTATTCTCATTACCAATGTATTAAATCTACTAAGGAACATCAATAGAAGTAATACATATTACCCACTTTCATTACCCCCAACCAAACGGGCCCTAAATAGAGTGAACCATGAACCACTCAATTTTGTCTTCCCTTCACCAATTACAGAATTTGGTTGTAAATTAAAGTTTTTTCATGTATAAAAATTTTCATACTAGACTTTGTCTTTAAACATAGCACTGAACATCGGTGATCTCATAATTGGATCGGCGGTTCGACCGATTGAACCGAGACCTGTCCCAAAATCAATCCAATCACTCCCTAAAAATCGTTTTACAGGTTGAGCCGGTCAAAATCGGTTCGACAGATTCTTTTTTTATTTATATATTAAACTTTAACACGTAACCCGTGTGATTCAAAATAATTTTTATATTATTGATTTTAAATTAAAATATCTATTAGTTTGATTACAAATATAATTTTTATATTTTACTATTGTATTTTTTTTATCGGACAAAGTTAGTTGTTAGTAGTTAGTACACCAAGCACCCAAATATTCCACAAATTCACCAAGCCACCTTATAACTCTCATACTCCAATTCGTTCCCAATGGAATTTAATCTGGGTCTCCCACTCAATTGAGGAGCCCAGTGGCCAGGTGGGCCCATTAAAATTAGGAGGAGGTCTCCTATGCAAATGGTCACTACTACACATTTATGCTTGCACAGCTGCACTTGGACAGACCTTTTTTCAAACAGTTCTCCAAACTATAGCTTGGAGAGCGGTTTTAATTAAAAAAAAATAGACAGCGGTTCAAAACCGCTGTCCAAGTACAACACTTGGAAAGCGGTTGTGAACCGTTGTGCAAATAGTTTTAGACAGCGGTTTCGAACCGTTGTCCAAGAGTTTGGATAATTATAGTGCACGGCTTGCCCTAACCCTATCCAACTATTAAGTTCGGGTCAAATATATAGTTATCTTTTCACCTTAATTTTCCCCTCGTCACACCTCTCTCTTAGAACTATTCCCTCCACCACCGACCTGTTGGGGTTATACATGAAAGTATGTTTTTACGTTGTATAACCTATGTATTAAACATTTATTTACTGAAATAAATTATTTATCATTGTTGCTTTAAATATGATTGAATGTTATATATATTTATTGCAAACCATTCATATAATAGCACATGTTACATTGTAGTTAACGTGGTGATATCAGATCACAGAAGATCACGTTAACAGTTCCTTGTAAACTAGTGTGTTTCACAACTTAGATAGACCCGAACAGTCTATTTGTATTAGTTGATGTGTAAGGCTCAGATTGGCTTGTCTTAACCAAGAGATTACACTAGTGCATTCGATGCGCTGAAGCGGACCTGCAGAGAGGGTAAACTCATTCTCACTGACTTATGGGATGAAGAGTTAGACCTCAGTGGTTGTTGATTTCTTAATCTCTGTTACTTAATAAGGACCGTGTGCGATTAGTAATTATTGCTTTGACTTATAAATGGGAAGAGAATCATTGAGACTTCGATACCCTATATCTTGGGCAATAATATTAATTGTACGACAGTTGCTAAGATTAATCTGAGAATCGTGTGCTTGCAAAGTCTTGCGTGATTTGTTCCCTTGGTGGGCTCGGAACATTTATCATACCAAATCTTGCAAGTGGAATTAATTTTTCGGTATGGATAATAAAGCTGAGTTGTCCTTACTCCAAGGATCAAGATATTAATTAATATAAAGCTTTTCAGTGGCATAATTAATTAATGGACTAAATAATCTTAAACACGAGAAATAATAACCGGGAGCCATATTACCGTAATATGGGTTAAGATTGGATAGTGCAATATTAATTATATAGTGGTATTAATTAATATTAATGGGCTGAATTATATTGTGGCTCAATATTGGACTTTAGAAGTCCATTGGAAGGTCCATCTTAATTCTCCTAAAGGCCCCTCAAGTAGCTCAATTATAGTCCAATAAATAAAAGGTGCTTAAAATAAAATAAATGATTGTTGCCTAATATTTCTTGATTTTTTCAAAAATTTTAAAGAAAAAGAGGGAGAAGAAATTTTCTTGAAAAGATTTTATGAAAAGGATATAAGTATTCTTAGAATACAAGATTATCTCATAAATTCAAGATATCTCCCACTTGGTTTCTTTAATGAGGATTTTTCGAAAATTTTGAATAAGAAAGGGAAGAAAGATTTTCTTGATTTTCTTGGAAAGATTTTATGGAGAAAGATATGCATTCTTGGAATACAAGAATATCTCATAAATTCAAGAAAGATCCAATCTTGTAAATTTTCTTGTTTTTTCAATAATTAAGGGTAAATAAGGGTGTGAGATTTTTGTGGAAAAATATACATGGAAAGAAGAATATATGGGATATATTCAAGATTTCTTGGAGATCAAGAAAATATCTTTCCTAACCCTAATTAACCCTAATTTCGACCAACACCCCTCTTATAAATAGGGGATGAATTTTTCATCCTCAGTGCAGTTCCAAGTGTTGGAAATATTAAAAATCCACAAAGGTGATGCAACAATTTTATTTTCCTTTGTTTTATAAATCGTTCATCGGAGAACCTCACACCGGGTTATTGAGCGAGGACTTGTGAATACTTGAGAAGGACTTTTGGTTGGTAGCCAGTTACTTGATCATGTCCATCTCAGATTGTCTCTCCAACGGGTACGTTTACGTAAACTCCTAGAAATTCCGCATGCTAGGATCTTTTACGTGTATTTTATTTGCATGTCGTTGTTGGTGTAATTATTATTTGAATTCACTTAGGTAAATTCATGCTAGTAATAATTGTTAATTTAAATTTGTGTTTATGAGGTTATCCCGATAGATCCTGACAATTGTTATCCTAACACGACCACCACCACGCCCACCGCCGTCTTGAAAAGCACTGCCGTCGATGCCACCAGAATCGCCAGCGGCATTTTCTTCTAACAAACACCACCGCCTTTTGTTTGTGTTACTTTATTGCGTTTGTTTATACTCGAAGCAATCAATGGCTATATGTAAAAATTATATATATAAATATATACAGAATATGTGTGTCAGATTATAATTGAGTTGAATGTATATGTGTGCGCCGCGCAGGGGAGAAGCCAGGATTTTGGGCAAGGGGGGGCCACTTGATACAGACATCTAACACTAATATATCTTCGATAAAAAACTTTAGATATTTTATATTTGCACCAAAATTATCAATGTTCATGATCATTTCTCAAAATATGTAAATATATTCTTTTATTAAAACTTATAAGATTTCTCTTGCATATCATAAAAATCAATAATTGAGTCTTTTACATAACTTTTTGAAATTTGCTTCTCAATATAATACATAATTAACTGATATTCAGTAAAAAAAATTCATATTTCATTTGTATTATCTTTTTCAATTAATTAATGGATTTGAGTCAGATTTTGAATCTTTGAATTTTTTAAGAAAAAATATATCAATTTTTTATGCCTTGTTCTTTATAGAAATTATTTATATTTTATTTAGGGTTTAAAAGAAAAAAAAAAGCATATATTTATAAAAATGAACCAACTACATTAAATTGGGCCGATTTATACTAATAAATGGGTTGACAAATTTTTTGGGCTAGTGAAACATTAGGTTGACTCGGTAATACAACTAGCCAATGTCCACTTCTTACCGTATTCATTTCTAACTATGAAATTCCATTCAACAGCATATATATATATATATATAGTAGAAAAGTGAAAAAATATGTGGGGTGGGGGGGGCATGGCCCCCCAAGAGTTGAACGTGGCTTCGCCACGTATGCGCGTGAATTTTGAGAGAAAATTCTCTCTGATCTTTGTTTGTCATCTACCGAGATTAGTCGTGCAAATTTGTTCTTATTTTTCTCTTTATTATGACTTCGTCGAAATTGTTTACCATCCATTGTTGTTAAAATATAAAACGTGTTTACTTGGTATGTGAACCTATACAGCCTGGCATGCTACCCTTGAAGCTTCATTTATGATCTTGATGTCTTATTAATGTCTTAAATCACCCTGAAAAGGTTTCACCACCATCTGAATCGTAGGTATTATTTCAGAATCGACGTAGATGATGATGACACCGACAAGCTTCTATTTATATGTAGTTGCATATTTTGGTTATAGAAAGTTGCATGTTTCTGTGATAGTATTGTTGCACATTTCTATCACAGATAGTGCATGTTTAAGTTATACTCCCTCCGTCCTATTTTTTATTATCCGGTTACAGTAGACACGGAGATTAAGAAAATATAGGAGATAATAATATTAAATGGTGTAAAATTGGTAAAGTGAGTTTGGTGGAGGAAAATAATAGTATTAAATGGTGTAAAGTGTGTTTGGTGGAGAGAAATAATAGTATTAAATAGTATTGAAAGTTGTTTTATTTCCTTTTTAGGAAATGGCCAAACAGAATTTGGACGACTATTTACGGAAAGTGGACAATAAAAATTAGGACATTGACAGTAAGTAGTTGAACGCTTTGGTTATGGGTAGTTGTACGATTCAGTGATAGTAAGTTGCATGTGTTTTTATAGGTAGTAGAATCTTTATGTTAAAAGTAGTTACACATTTTGGCTATAAAAATTTGCACGTTTCGGTGACAGTATGTTCCACATTTCAGTTACAGATAGTTGCACGTTTAAGTTATAAGTAGTTACACCTTTTGGTTATAGGTAGTTGTACGATTCCAATATAAGTAGTTGCATGTTTTTGTTATAAGTAGTAACACGTTTATGTTAAAAGTAGTTATACATTTTTACACGTTTTGGTTACACCCTTTAAGTTATAAGTAGTTAATATTTTCGAAAGAAAATAGAATAGATAGTTAATTTTTTTGAAAGAAAATAGAATAAAGGAAACATAAAATAGAATAAGTAATTAATTTTTTTTGAAAGAAAATAGAATATATAAAACATCAAATAAAATAAAGAAGAATCCTAGGGACCTTTGCCGAGTTTTTTGCACTTTTGGTTTCATAGGACACACCATGTTTTCAAACGAGTCCCAAGTCTGGCAGAACTAGTCCCAAACATTCAGAATTGGTCCCGCCGTGACGGAAACCGATAACTTCACTTGCAGACTTGTTGGGATTATTCTGGAAAGTATGCTTTTACTTTGTATAATCAAAACTGAATTTCGGACTTATTTACTGAAATAAATTGTTTATCACTGATGCTTTAAATATCATTGAATGTTACATATATTTACCTTGCATAACTGTTCAATAAATAGTATGTGTTACATTGTAGTTAATTTAGTGATACCAGATCACAGAAGATTAAATTAACATTCCCTTGTAACTAAAAGTACACCATTCACGACCTAGATGGAAATGAACAATCCATCGTGAAAGGTTGAAGTGTAAGGCTCGGATTGGCTTGTCTTGACCAAGAGATTACACTAGTGCATGATGATGATGCAATCGAATAGGACCTACTGAGGACAAATTCTTCGAATCAACAAAGTAAGAATTAGACCTCGATTGGTTCGTTATTTCTTAATCTTCGTCCCTTAAATAGGATCACGTGTGGTTGGTAACTATTGCTTTGACTTATCATGGGTAGAGAATCAACGAGATTCAATACTTTTTATCTTGGGCAATATTATTGGT
The DNA here is from genome assembly GCA_037126765.1 of Stenogyne calaminthoides. NCBI lineage: Eukaryota > Viridiplantae > Streptophyta > Magnoliopsida > Lamiales > Lamiaceae > Stenogyne > Stenogyne calaminthoides. Next base: position 30,455,130 of record JBBCBC010000016.1, read on the forward strand.
CACATGTGATTGCTAAGATTTAATACAGAGAATCGTGTGCAAGTACGCTTGTTCGATTTGCCCCCTTGGGAGGTTCATAAGATTTATCATACCAAATCTTGCAAGTGGAACTAGTTTCCGGTATGGATAATAATGTTGAATCGTTCCTTAACCAAGGACAAAGATATTAATTAATGGAAAGCTATTTCAGTGGCTTCAATTAATTAATGGGCTAGATAATCTTAAACACGGGAAATAATAACCGGGAGTCATATTGACTGTAATATGGGTTAAGATGGATAGTGCAATATTAATTATGTAGTGGGATTAATTAATATTTATGGGCTTGAATAATATTGTGGCTCAATATTGATAATTCAAGATCCATTGGAAGGTCCAATCTTAATTCTCCTAAAGGCCCCTAAGAAATTTCAACATAAAGTCCAATAACCTGAAAAGGGTGTTTAAAAATAAAATAAATTTGTTGCTTATTTTTTCCTCATAATTTCGAAAATCATAAATAAAAGAGGGAGAAAGATTTTCTTTGAATTTTGTTATGGAATGAAGATATGTATTCTTGGAATACAAGATTATCTCATTAAATTCAAGAAATCTCCCACTTGGTTATTTATGGGGATATTTTCAAAAATTTTGAATATAAAGGGCAAGAAAGATTTTCTTGATTTTCTTGAAAAGATATTATGAAAGATATGTATTTCTTGAAATACAAGAATATCTCATAAATTCAAGAAGATCCAAATCTTGGAATCTTGATCCCTTAATATTTCAAAATATTCCATAACAAATAAGAGAGTGGAATTTTGTGGAATATTTTAATTATGGATAAAAGAATATATGAGATATATTCAAGATTTCTTGGAGATCAATAAAAGATTTTTTCCTCCCTATTTCACATGAAATTTTCGACCACCACCCTCTATAAATAGGGGATGAATGTTTCATTCCCAAATACAATTCCATGTGCTGGAAAAATTAGTAAATCCACAAAGGTGGTGCAACAAAGTTTATTTTCCTTTTGTTAATTGTTCGCGAGCATCCTACCACCGGATTGTCGAGCAAGGATTAAGGGAATACTTGGGAAGGTTTCTTTGGTGTGTCTAATCAACGAGGCCATTGTCATTCCAAGAGGTAATGCTTCACGTTAACTCGTAGTAATTCCGCATCGTAGGGATTTACGTGAACTGCTTATATGCATGATTTGTTGTTGAATTATTATTTGAATTAATATAGGATTAATTCATGCTAGTAATAATTGTTAGAATTAAATTTGTATTTAAATATTCATCCTGAATAGATCCGTGCAACTTATTCCCCAACAATCGCATCGAGCCTCGGTTTGCTCAATTTTAAATTGTAATTTAATTCATTTGTCATTAAATTTGAAATTGGATAGTAGAATTGCTAGATCTTTTTTGCGTATCCAATTGTCATGGAATTTAATGTGTTTATTTATGCATGCATATAAATTGTGGTTTTTAATTCGATTCGCTCGAATTGCGTTTTTGCGGGAAAATCCACGAGTAGATTAAGATATTTTTATTTGATCAATGTAATAGACTAGTCTAGATCTAGGTTTATTTATTTTTTGTAAATAAATTATGTAACCGGATCGAAACGGAGGAGACGAAGAATTAAAGGATAGATCCATAACCGTCACGGATGACGTGCATCGCGCTAAACGCGTTGGAGGAGGCCGCTGCGACGCGACGTCGCCATCTTGCGGGCGACGCTAGGAGTCGGGCGATCGGGCCTGAACGCTTGTGGCGGAAGGGCCTACATGGGAACCATCTGCCGAAAGGCGGATTGCGGCGGCGAAAACTAAGCGCTACAAGGACGCGGAGCGCTGCCGAGATCCGCGGGCGGGCGAGGTCGGGAAGAATGCGCGTGCCGACGATCTTGCCGCGATACGTCACGAGCCGCTTCTTAGGCGGTCTTTGCCGCTGAGAAGTCGACTCGACAGTGGCCGGGCCGGATCTTGGCGTGCATCCCGGCTGCGAGCTACTTGGCGTGGTATTTCGAGACAAAGTTATTTTCGAGACGATCGAGTGGGATAAATTCAAGACGGCGTTTCTTCAAAATCAAGCCAAGAAAAATCAAACCATGACAATTGGATAATTTGTGCCCAATATGTTTATTTTTCCACTTTGCTTGATTTATTATTGTGTTTTCTTGTGCTTTATTTAATTTGTTTAAATGTGTGTGCATGAGAGTTGCCCAATGAAAAATCTCACCTTCAAAAATTACTAAGTATGTTTAAATAATTAATTGACAATTTTATTCCGGATAATAAAATTGAATTAATTTTGACCTCCATGATTTATTTATTTGTGAATTCTTTTGGAGAAATTCCCCTCACGGGACGGTCAAAAGTTAGCTTTCACATGAATGAATTCCAAATGGATGATTGTGGATTATTACTAGTGGCGAAGATGATCCTCCCCACGAGGCTCGTTCAAATCGAAATAATGATTCTGTATTTAATCATGGTTATTACTTAGGTATAAAATTGATATGCATATATTGTTGGGGTTATACTGAAAAGTATGCTTTTTACTTTGTATAATCGAAACTGTATTTTCAGACTTATTTACTGAAATAAATTGTTTATCACTGATGCTTTAAATATGATTGAATGTTATATATATTTCTTTGATAACTGCTCAATAATTAAATGCGTGTTACATCAGAGTTAATTTAGTGATACCCGATCACGTAAGATTAAATTAACGATCCCTTGTAACTAAAAAAAGTACGCCATTCACGACCCTAGATGGAAATGAACAACCATCGCGAAAGGTTGAGGTGTAAGGCTCGATTGGTTTGTCTTGACCAAGAGATTACACTAGTGCATGACCGATGTCTTTGAATAGGACCTCTGGGAGGATAAATTCTTCGTAAATCCAACAAGGAAGAATTAGACCTCGGTGGTTCGTTGTTTCTTAACCTTCGCCCCTTAAATAGGATCACGTGGGATTGGTAACTATTGCTTTGACTTATCATGGGTAGTGAATCAGAGAGAGATTCAATATTTTTTATCTTGGGCAATATTATTGGTCACATGTGATTGCTAAGATTTAATACGAAGAATCGTGTTGCAAAATACGCTTGCTTGATTTGCCCCCTTGGGAGGTTCATAAGTTTTATCATACCAAATCTTGCAAGTGGAATTAGTTTCCGTATGGATAATAATGTTGAACCGTTCTCGACCAAGGACAAAAGATATTAATTAACGGAAAGCTATTTCAAAGGGCTTGAATTAATTAATGGGCTAGATAATCTTAAACACGGAAATTATGACCGGAGCCATATTGACCGTAATATGGGTTAAGATGGATAGTCTAATATTAATTATGTAGTGGGATTAATTAATATTTATGGGCTTGAATTATATTGTGGCTCAATATTAGATATTCAAGATCCATTAGAAGGTCCAATCTTAATTCTCCTAAAGGCCCCCTGAGTAGCCCAACATATAGTCCAATAACTGAAAAGGTGATTAAAATAAAATAAATATTGTTGCTTTATATTTCCTCTTATTTTCGAAAATTATGGATAAAAGAGGGAGAAAGATTTTCTTTGAATTTTGTTATGGAATGAAGATATGTATTCTTGGAATACAAGATTGTCTCATTAAATTCAAAAAATCTCCCACTTGGTTATACATAATGAAATTTTGAAATTTTGGAAATATAGTGGGCAAGAAAGATTTTCTTGATTTTCTTGAAAAGATATTATGGAAGATATGTATTTCTTGAAATACAAGAATATCTCATAAATTCAAGAAGATCCAAATCTTGGATTCTTGCACACTAATATTTTCGAAAATTCCATAAAATAGAGGAGGTGGATTTTTGTGGAATATTTTAATTATGGGAAAGAGAATATATGGGATATATTCAAGATTTCTTGGTGACTAAGAAAAGTCTTATCCCACATTGAAAAACAACACAAATTTCGTCCACCCTCCCTCCTATAAATAGGGGATGATTAGTTCATTCCCAAGAACAATTCCATGTGCTGGAAATATTAGCAAATCCACATAAGTGGTGCAACAAAGTTTATTTTTTCCTTTTGTTAATTGTTCGCGAGTATCCTTCCACCGGATTGTCGAGCAAGGGCTAAGGGAATACTTGGGAAGTCCTTTTGGTTAGTCCGTCCGACCGAAGTCACTGCCATCCCGAGAGGTACGTTCACGTAAACCCGTAGATTCAAAATGCGTAGGTTTTACGTGGTTTTTTATATGCATGATATGTTGTTGCAATTATTATTTGAATTAATATAGGATTAATTCATGCTAGTAATAATTAATGAATTAAATTTGTATTTAAATATTCACCCCGAATAGATCTGTGCAAATCATTCCCCAACAATCGTATCGAGCCAACTGCTTTGACTCTGAATTTTTAAATTGTAATTTAATTCATGGACATTAAATTTGAAATTTGATAGTAGAACCTATTAGATCTGTTTTGCGGGCATCCAATTGTCATGGATTTTAATGTTTTATTTTGCATGCATATAAACCGTGGTTTTTAATTCGATTCGCTTCGGTTGTTTTTGCCTCGTGAGAAAATCCACGAGTAGACTAGATTTGTTTGATTTGATCAATGTAATACACTAGTTCAGATCTAGGTTTATTTATTTTTGTAAATAAATTGTAACCGGATCGGAACGTAGAGATGAAGAATTAAAGGACGAAATCCGTAACAGTGCGTGGAAGGGCGCTGGCGCTACCGCACGCATGGGTGCAGTGGCGAGGCCAGGCGGCCGAGCGCGAGAGATGAGGGGGGTCATACAGACAAAGCGGGTGCGCGGCTTAGGCCGAAAGCGACGGGCGCGGCGACGCGGGCGCCTGCAAGGAGACGCGAAGGCCGCCGGGACGCGGGCGGGGCGGGAGAGCGAAGGCAGGTTCTTGTGCGGATCGCGTCGCCTCGCCGAGGATCGCCTCCTCCGCCGACTCTGGAGGCTCGCCGAGGCATGCCGAAATTTGGCGGGAGTCGCTCGCCAGGTGGTGCCGAGGTCGCTTAGGGTTCCCCCAGCCAAGTGGCGGCCGGGATCTTGGGGCGTATCCCGATCATCTTACTTGCGGCGGTTCGAGACGGCAAGCATTTTTTTCGAGACGAACGAGTAGGAGAAATTCGAGACGTGTTTCTTCAAGATCAAGTCAAGAAAAATCAAACCATGACAGTTGGATAATTTATGCCCAATATGTTTATTTTTCTGTTTTGCTTGATTTATTTGTGCTATCTTATGCTTTATTTAATTTGTTTAAATGTGTTTGCATGAGGGTTGCCAAATTGAAAAATCTCAACTTCAAAATTAATAAGTATGTTTTAAATAATTAATTGACAATTTTATTCCGGATAATAAAATTGAATTAATTTTGACCTCCATGATTTATTTATTTGTGAATTCTTCCGAGAAATTCCCCAACGGAGACGGTCAAAAGATAGGTTTCACATGAATGAATTCCAAACGGATGATTGTGGGTTATTACTAGTGGCTTATTTATGACCCTCCCAATGAGGCTCGATCAAAGCGAAATAGTAATCCCAGATTTAATCATGGTTATTACTTAGGTATAAAATTGATATGCATATACTTCTCCCAAGTCCCCGCCAATTTTATATTGGTCAAGTGGAGCCAACTATTAACTGGATATTAAAGGTTTGTAAATCGTTTTGTTTGTAACTCGTTGAATGTGTTTAAATAATGACCCACCCAACGTGGCTTATTTAAACTGCTTTTGAGATGTTGGCTGATGCATTGTTCATTTTTTTTTTTGAGATTTTAAATATGATGCATGTGATCGAATCTTGTGATATACTTGTGCTTATGCATATTATTGTTTATTTTTTATTCATCATGTCGCAACCTTCTAATCCACTATCGAATATACCTAAAGACCTTTTACTTTTTGGTGAAAACTATTTTGGTTGGAAACACAAAATAAAATCATCCTAACCGCATCATCTTCCGAATGGGTACTTGATTCACCAAAACCCGAAAAACCAACTAAGGATGTTGGAATATGGGGCGAGATGATTTATGGTGAATGGGAGCTGGCAAACGGTTTGATGAAGGAAACAATTCTGGCACATATGTCAGATGCGTTGAGGCGCCTTCATCAAGATTATGAGTCACCGCAGACATCTTAAAAAATCTCGGCGATGTTCTGACATCGACCCATATGGCGATCCAAAGTGTGAAGCAAAAATTGCTTTCGATTAAAATTGGAAAAAGGGACGATCGCAAAGACAAAGACGCCTTTAGGGTTATGGTGCTATTTGAGGAACTTGAGATCCTCGTGAAAAAAATATGACTTCAACACTAAGGTTGATTTCATTCTTCAATCCTTACCAAAGAGCTATAATCACCGCTATCTTGAGTATCTAATGGAAGATCAAGATTTTAAAGTGGAGGATCTTATAAATGCTTTGACTTTGGTTGAAAAGGAAGTGGAGCGAGAGGAAAAGAACTTGGGAAATCGGAAATCTTCTCTTCATCCTAGATCAAGTGGTGATAAGGATGATGAAAAGAGAAAAAGGTTAAACCAAGAAGACTCAACATCAAATGGAAGCATGGGATCAAGTATGAGGAAAACTTTGGAAAGCGGGAGAGTAGGACAATCGAGGTCACTGTTCGATCCCAAAAGGAAAGGAAAAGAAAGGTAATACTCACGCACTAGTTGTTTGAAACTTGTTTAGCGGCGTATGCCTCCCATTTTGTGGGTGGTGGATACGGGATCCACTAATCATGTTTGTTTCACATTCTGAGGGTTCAAGCGGACGGCAACTTAGTGGGAGTGAGGTCCTCATCACACTGGGCGATGCTACGAGAGTGGCAGCTGAAGCAGTGGGAGAAGTGCACCTGTCTTTTGAAGACAGTGTTTTAATTTTGAGATATTCTTTACGTTCCGAACTTTTAGAAAGAATTCGTTTTCTGTTTCTAAACTTTTATGATGGATATTCGGTTACTTTTTTAATAAAGTTGTTACCATTTTTCTTGTTGATAAATTTATCTATCATTGGAACATTGGAGTTCCCAAAACCGAGGTCATGGCCCAAAGAGCTTTAGGTTGCCAATACTCCATCGGAAGCTCACAGAAACGTACCCAAAGTTGGACAATTGAAGAAGTAATCCGGATAGGATTAAAATCCGAAACCCATTTTTGCAATTGAAGTGTTCCCGGCTGGACTTTCCAAGAGCGACGCTTAAACACCGCATCCCTCTCTTCCATGTTACTGAATTTAACATCAAAATATCCCCTACCCAACGGAATAAGTGTGAAGGTATCACGAACCTTCCAAGCACTAATAAGGGCTTTCTCCATGGCAACTTGCGATAAAGGAACATCACCCTTTTTGTAAACCATTCTACCAATTAAAGATCACATAATTCCAAAACAGTAGAAGCATATAGGTTTTCATTAATCGATACTGAGTAAAAGTTACCTTTCTTGATCGGTTGAATCGATTCATCGGACACAAATTTTAGGTCTGGGGCAGAAAAAAAAGGCCCTGTAATTAACAACATTAAAAATAGTAAATCAACACAGTATATACATGCATAGAAAATAAAAACGGAAACGTAAAATAAGATCTAAATTATTTATTTAAATATTTAGTAATAATACATTAATATCAATATTTTTAGTTTAACTCATATTTTCTAACAATTTAAAATAAATTATAAGGACAATAATTCTATAATTACTAGTAATAATAAATGTTTGTTGCATATATTTTTATTAATATTTTCACATGTAATGACTATGCATAGGTATTTAAGTAGGTAGAGTACAAATGATATTTACACATTTAAACGCGATCGGTCATTCGTAAGATACCGTGCAAATTTTGTGCATGATTCTTTTGTGCACATTTCAGATAAATTTCGTGCATGGTTTGTACATGCACGGTTCGCGACGTGAATATTTCTTGTTTATATTAATAAATTAGTAACCATATGCATTATATCTAAGAAGTAGAAGATAAATGATATTAAGTAGTAAATAGATTTAAATTCTTTAATAAAGATTTCTTTTTGTTAATAAAATTTAAAATTAATGAGTTTATGTTCAATAATTATATTAAATATTTGTGTACATGTATATATAAGTAGGCCAAATTATCTTCAATTCAATATGAAGCGATCCATTTTGGTACATAAAACAGAAGTGCGTGAGATTAATTTAATAGTTACAACTAAATACTGATGATAAATAGATGGAATTGAATTTTAGCTTCAATTTAAAATGAAGTCGTATCCATTTTGGTACATAATTCATAAGAAATTTACACTACAAACGAATACATTTTTTTTCCTATAAATCCCTAGATACTAAATAGCTGCCCATTCTTCTTCTTCTCTCTTGTGTCTCTTCCTTCTCTAAATTAATCTGAAATAGCAAAACCACAAACCAAAACTCAAACACTGTTTGGAATATACATAACTAAAATATTGAACGAGGATTAGTTCTGACCTCATCTTTCTACAGCCCTAATTCGGATCTGAGCAGCAACAAAGTGAAAGATGATAAGGTGCGGCAGAATAATTGCGAACAAGGCCCAATAAACTTGTCCACACTACTGATGTCCATATCCCAGCCGAACCAACTCTGCACACTCTCTTCCGCAATGCGGTCGACAACTTTAACAAGTAAAATATTTACCCAACTTTCAATGCCGATCGCACTCACAAAAAATCAGGTGTCAAACTACTGGTCCAATGCTCCTCAAAGTACTCTAAAATTCCTCCTACATCAAGCCCTCAATCATGGCATATGTATTACCCTAGGACCCTAAAAGCACTAAGATCGCTATACTCAATATTTTCTACTCCATGTCTCTGGGTTGTAATCCTCTTTTTTTTCACTATCCCTAATATAATTATTCCTACGAGTCAGAGTACTATTCCTATTTTTTTCCTTTTCAGAAAGTTGTCTCATTTCCTATTTTTGATTCTTCCTGAAATGGGAACCAAAATTTTTTCCAATAGATATACAATGGGCTGCACTACAGTGGTGGATAGGCAGACAAGCAAGGTAGGTGGAAGTTTGGTCCCGTGAACAAATTTATTCATGAGATCATTCTGGAGCACAAAAAATGTTGGGATTTAGGCGCTATAAAATCCAAAAACGATGCATGGTATATACCATAAAAGGATTAGGATGCATCGATTGATTCTAAGGGGATGATTTGGATTTTGGGTTGGCATTCTAACTTGGTAGGCTAACTTTCCACAACAATAAAGACCAATATCAATGTTCATGATAACATGTAGGAAGAGACTTGTGAATCCCCATCCCATAAGAGCAATAGAATAGGATATGACTAATGAACAGAGAAAATTTGTTGAACTAATACTTAATTTCCACCAAGTCTTTAGATGATCATCATAATGACTATCAACTAGACCCTGTAGAGATAATTTCAACCCCCTAGACATTATCGATATCACACTAATAGAGATAAAGAAGAGTGTCGTGTGAATCTTCGTACAAGTAGGATTAAGGAGCCTCTGAGAGGCTTTAACATGGGGATAAATTCTGCCATTGTTAACATGCAAAGTTTCAGTAAGGCACAAAATTAGTTAAACATATATCTCTTTGGTTTGATTTTGTGATTGAATCATCGAGTCGAACATGTCATATTATTCTCCAGCATTATATTCAAATTTATTTGGTTCCTTTGCTATTTTTATTTATTTGAATCTGAAATTTTTATTTGTGTTGGTAAAGGCCAAATATGAAGCATTTGGTATCATTCAACCCAGAGTCGGTCTTTACAAATTTTAGGCCTGGGCGAAAAAAAAGGCCCTATAAACAAAAAATATTAAAAATAATAAATCAACACATTATACACATGCATAGGATATAAGAACGAAAATGTAAAATAAGATCTAAATTATTTATTTAAATATTTTAGTAATAATACATTAATATCAATATTTTAAGTTTAACTCGTATCTTCTAACAATCTAAAATAAATTATAAAGACAATAATTCTATAATTACTTGCATATTTTTATTAATATTTTCACATGTAATGATTGTGCATAAGTGTTTAAGTAGGTAGAGTACAAATGATATTTGAACATTTCGTGCACGATCGGTCGTTCGCAAACATACCGTGCAAATTTTGTGTATGATCCTTATGTGCACATTTCATTATAAATTTTGTGCATGGTTTGTACATGCACGGTTCGCACGTGCACATTTCGTGTTTATATTAATAAATTAGTAATCACATACATTATATCTAAAAAAATACAAAATAAAATATATTAAGTTGTAATAGATTTAAATTCTTTTAAAGATTTTTTTTTTTGTTAATAAAATTTAAAATTAATGAGCTTGTGTTCAATCATTATATTAAATATTTGTATATGTACATACACACACATGTATATACACACACGAGTTAAAATAGGCCCCCAAAACTTAGGGGCCCGGGACTGTTGCCCTTCTCGCCACACCTTATGGCCACCCCTCAGTTGCATGGTTTGTGAAAGATAAAATAAATATGATGTGAAATGTATTTATTTTAGTGTTAATTATGAAGTATTACTATTGTCTACTCTAAACCTTGAAAAAAGAGTTTACTATTTGACAAGTCAAGATCATTCCACCTGATCAACACCATTTGTCATGTGTTGGTGTCGATTAGTACTCTCACTTAAAAACACGGGTACCGAAAACGTCACACACTCAACCTAGTGTCATTTTTTTCAATTCAACTAATAATATAATTTAAAATGATTCAATTAATAATTTAAGTTTAAATGAAAATAATACATACAAATTTATAGTAATGTGACTAATCAATTTATATCTCACATCATATAAAATAATTATACATTTATATATTTAGTATATTATCTCTATCTTTAATTAGATTTCTCAAAATAAAATAAAAAAAGGTACATCTTTTTTTCACATACCAAAAATAGTAAAAAAATAATAATTATACTATTATAAACATCATTAAATTACACCTTATACAACTAGAATTACACAATTTGTTTTGTTTTTTGTCTCATTCACTTAAGTTGCCTAAAATATCTTTATCAGAAAGCTATGCATTCCCTTCAAATGTTAATGAGCAATTTCCTCATTAAAACTCATGTCAAAGTCAAATGAACAATATAAATGTAGTGATTGATTTCAATGAAAAAAAGAGCACAAACTCCTGTGAACCATGTCAATACATGAACTCTATCATTGTTATATACAAAATTATCACTGTTATGCACAAAATTATCATTGTTTAAAAATGCTTTACTTTTAAATGGTGATAGTTTTTATTCATAACAGTGTTAGTTTTTATGCATAACAATGATAGTTTTTGTACATAACAATGATATTTAAAAAAATAGAGTTCACTGTGAACTTGAATTCACACAAGTTTTTGTCAAAAAGATGTATACATATTAAATACAAAATTTATTATCTATATTATTAATCATTAATATGCAACTTTTAAAATTTCATGACAAATTTATAACAAATTTTTTGGTTGAATTTTTTTAATTCTATTTTTTATACTAAATTTGTATAAATCAATCTAACTAGCACGTAATCCCGTGTACTACGCGGGATTCAAATTAATATTTATTATTATTTTTAAATTAAATATTTAATTAATTTGATTAATTCAATTACCGGTATACTTTTTATATTTTAATATTGTTTGTGCATATTTTCATTCATTTTTTATTCTAAAATTAGATATTATACTTATTTCAGCCTTATATATTATTTACATAATACATGTCGTTTTGACATTTTCACCCCTCATTATCTCATATATGCCTCTCATGATTACTTTTCATGGTTATTAATTTTTTTTTCTACAAATATGTTGTGTGAATAATTTTTTCAGCCAATAGTAATTATTGTTAGAAATATTTAATTATAAAAATTTAAGGTTAATGTTGGCAAAAGAAAAATTAAATGAACATAAAAATTAATTATTATGGGTATATATGATATAATGAAGGGAGAAAATATCATAAAAATATTCATTATATAAATATTCTAATAGACTAAAAGGACATTAGAAAGAATGAGAAAGAGTAATTTAGAATAAGAAATGAATGAAAATATGCACATACAATATTAAAAAATAAAAATTATGTCTATTATTGAATTAATCAAACTAATTAAAAAGTGAAAGTATTTAATTTAAAATTAATGATATAAAAACTATTTTCAATCTTGCGTAATATGTCGTGTTACATGCTAGTTATATTTTAAAAAATAAGAGGGAGTATAAATTAATAATTTATGGAGTGATATTTAAAAATGAGTTGTCTTATAAACCTCTATAAATCTTCCAATTAATGTCTTTAGAAAAAGATGAGACGAAAAAAAATTGGATACAGACGAAGAAAGTCCTGAGACATACGCGATAAAAAAATTGGTAAAAGATAAGAATTAGAATATCTATTCTACAAAAGATTGAATGACATAGATTAAATTAGAAAAAATAATATTAGGGATTAAAAATTATATTATTAATAATACCATAAATATTTTTTTATAAAAATCCAAAGAATTTGAAATGAATAGAGGGTGGTTCATAATTAATGGATAATTGATAAATGGAAGATAGAGACCAAAATTAAATAATGAATTACTAAGATTAAAAAAATTAATTATTAATAATAATACCATAAATAACATCTTACATAAATTTAGAAATTTAAAATAAAGCCAACATATGAATTGGAGTGGTTCGCGTTTAATAGATAAGAGACTAAGAAACAAACGATAACTTAGAATTACTCAAACAAAATTAGTAAATATGTGTTGTAGATATGGGGGATTGAACCTTGTACCTTTATTATATAAAGAAGACAAAACAAAACTAATATTACAATTTGACTTACATAACCATGGTTAATGTTTAAAAATTTTATGAGAAAATTAATAAAAAAAAATTGGTACAACATTTTATTATTATTAGATAGGTGTAGATTTTTTTATTTTTTTTATTTAGTACTTTTAGAAGTTTCTCAAACCTTTGTATGTTCTCAAAAGGTTAGAATATATATATTTTTCCCAATTTTCTCTTGTTCTAAATTTTTATCCCACAGTACCCCAAATTCTTAATTTTGAGTTCCACCACCCAACTTCTTCCCTCTTATCTTTTTTTTGTCTTTTTGAAATACCTTCTTCCCTGTATCTAAACGCAAACACGTAATTCTACATGTATAATATTGCACGAAGATTTGCATGAGATAGTACTCTAATGAATGATATATGATACTTGTAGAATTTATTATTAGATAAGTATAGGTATAGATGTCAGCCTCCCATATGTTTACTCTTTTCTTTTTCTTTTTTTGAACAGTCAACAAATTTTTTTATTAATAATAAAGAAGTGTGGAGTACATGGAATACTCCCCTTTACAAAAAGGAGTTAATCAAGTGTGAAAAATCGAACTCCAAAACACAGCTATTACAAATTCGAAGCAGATTTCGGAAATAACGTGAGTCCTTACCCAATCCTAGGATTTAATCGCCAATTCCCATATGTTTACTCATTAGTAATAATTTTAAGGACAAAGGCTATGTTTTAAAAACCGGAACCGGAAGTTGAGCCGGACGACCCCAAAAAAAGGTTGGACCGGGGTCGGACCGGTCGGACCGGATTGAGCCGGATTGAGCCGGTATGATGTCATAATAAATATTATATATATATAATATGCATATATTTTTAAAAAATTCAAAATTACATCCCATTTCATTATTTTTACCCACAAAAAGTAATTTACTTTTACATCCCATTTCATTACTTTTACCCACAAAAAGTAATTTACTTTAATAATAAAGCAAAAAAAATTACAATATTTCCAACCAAAAATAACTTTACCACTCTAAATATTAATAAATAATTTTCACATTAAAACTCGTGCTAAAAATAAATGGATAAATAAATTTAGAACGAAAGTAGTATTAATTACTTGATATTTAAAATTTCAGAGATCAATACTAAAATATATAGTATTGAGATGATATTATAATTTTTATTTTTATTTTTTTGACAGAGGAGATGATATTATAATTACACTTGAATTCATTAAATTTAATTTTTTAGAAACCTTCTAAAATAACATTTTAATATTTTAATATTTTTGGTTGGTCACAAAATTGAATATTATATTTTAATATATATAACTTTTTTTCAAAATATTTAATTACTTAATTATGTGTATTAAAAAAATCAGGTCTCAAACATGAGATATTGTGTATAACAAATTTATACACAATAATCATATAATATTCTATATAAACATTTAAAACAAATCAATTTATATAGCAAATTTTATTAAAAAAAATATAAAATATTGAATTCTGCTTGAATTTTAATGGTCCTTACTCCTTACTCCACTAAAATTCCCCAGCGTAATCTATTATACAGTACTTCGGTGCAGTTCCATTTCACTGTATCATTTTCTCATGTTCCAAATATTTCTCACTTCCTGAATCTTTAACACATGGACCCAAGATTATGGTGGGTCATTGAATAATACTTTAATTTCCACTTGTCATATATCCACAATATAGAACATGGAGTGGAACACTGAAAATGGAACAGATAATATCATTTGACTTCTTAATAACTCTTTTTTCTTTTTCTTTTTATTGAAATAATAGAATTTTAATAATACAATTTATTTCCTTTATTTGATTCAATCACGTGTCTTTCTCACTCCTTCCATCAGAAACCTGTCTGTGAGATTTCTTCAGAAACATAAACGTGTCCCTCCAATCTCTTCTTTCTTCTCCTCTCTTGGGTTAATTATTGGATTTTACTATTTCCCCTTCCATCTTCTCTATTTCTCACTTCCCCCATTCCACACATAAACTTTATCGCTGCAAAATCCGTCGTCTTCCAACCTAAGCCGTGCCACCGCCGCCGCTACTCCTCCTCCAGCTCCTGGGACACGACAACGACGACTGTCTCCTCCGCCTTGGAGACCCCGCGGTTTGTGGCGGTGGTTTGGTGGTGGATCTGTTGGTGTGGGTGATTTTGGTGGCGGCGGATCTGGTTTGGAGGGTGGCGTCAGGCGGCGAGCGCGTCGGACGGCGTCTCTTTTTTTTTTTGGTTTTTTTGTTGAAAACCTTGAAAACCTGGCTCACCGGTTCTGGTTTTCACCGGTTTTGAACGATTTTTTTTGTTTTGGTGGTGGGTCCAATAGCGGTTCTATACACCTCTATTGGGCCGCTTTGGGGGCGGTTCACGGTCAATCCGGTCCACTTGCCCGGTCGGACCCGATTTTTAAAACAGAGGACAAAGGTTTTAATCGCCAATTCCCATATGTTTACTCATTAGTAATAATTTTAAGGACAAAGTATAGGGTGAATAAGTTTCACACAAGAATCTGTGAAATTGGTTAAGGAGTGTGACTTATATTACTAAAGGGTATTAGTGTGATAATTGAAGGGTGTGATTTTTTACTATAAAAAGGTATTACTTAATTATAACACCGAGGGTGTGACTTATATTATAGAAGGAATATTAGTAGTGATAATCAAGGGTGCGATTTATATTACAAAGAGATATTAATCGTGATAACCGAAAAAGTCATGCTTGGAGTTATTCGCACTTTTGATCCCACAGACACACCCCCTCACGATTTTGGTCCCAAACCTTTCATTTTTGGTCCCAAAACCGAAATTTTTGACATTTTTGGTCCCAAAGTTCGAAATTTTTGACACTTTTGGTCCCAAATCGCCAGTCCTGTGGGACCAAAAGTGTAAGTTTTTGGGACCAAAAGTGTCAAAAAATTCGGCTTTGGGACCAAAACTGTCAAAAATTTTGATTTTAGGACCAAAAGTGTAAGCTTTGGGACAAAATCGTGAGGGGGTGTGTCCCGTGGGACCAAAAATGCTAATAACTCATCTTGCTTATAAAAAAATGAATCAATTTCACGGTGAATAAATTTTACAAATATCAACTCAATTTTAAGTAATTTATATAGTATTCAAGAGCGATACCACTTAACTTTATCATCATGTCAAATTAAATTCACTGGCATGGCACAAACCTTATGAGCACCTCCAGAAGACACCATCAACATATGACTTTCTTCTATAGTATAGGATCAACAGTCATGTGCTGCAACATTGATTAAAAAAAATTTAGCTAAAATTTTATTGTTTGGGGAATTAAGGGAATTGATTTTGAAAGTTTAGAAAAATTGTGATTCTTTACGAGTTGAAATAGCTCAAATAATTATAATAGTACCATTATCTATGTCGTGTGTGATCGTAAACTCGGATCAACATTTGATCTCTTAAGAAAAAAAAATGATTGTTAAATTAGCTAGAGGAGTAAAATTAGTAAAAGTCGAATAATGAAAACATAGGCATGGTATTATTATATTAAAATAAGTGGATGAAGATATTCTTGGAAGACCTGTCTATGTATATTATCCTAATCTTCTATTATACCACGGTGCCACATTATTCAGTCTCTTTTTATCTTTTTTTCTAGACTAAGGTTTTGAGATTACATTATGGAAGTAATAGATTTATAATTTTGTAAAGAAATAATTTACTTTACTTAAACAAATATAATTTCCTAAAATTGCTAAGTGATTAATTATATTAGGGTATTATTCTCATGTTTGTAAATTTTGTAAGATGTATATGTGGCATAAATCTAAATGATTTAAGAAGAGAGAGATAACAATATTGTGTAACAGAAAATTCTGGTCATTAGACGCGTGATATTTTTAGTAATTTTTGTAATATTTTAAATTTCTAATTAATTTTAAAAGTATTATAAAGAATTATAAAAGTATCACGTATCATGCATTACTTTAGAGTATTGTCTCATACAAATTTCCGTGAAATATTATACATGTAGAATTATGTGTTTGCATTCACTACAAGAAAATAGTGCATTGCTTGTAAAAAATTTCAATATTTTTCTAATATGGCTATAAAATTTTTAACGAAAATAATTTCATCCTTAAATATTAAGGCTTGTCTATGATTTGCCTACAATTTTTTTTAATAATATAGGATATTTTTAAACTATAAATATAATTGCTCTTAAAATGTAAATTGTCTAGGAAATTATTTGTGTAGGTAAGTTTACCTACGGAAATTACAAATGCGTAGATAGATTGCCCGTAAATAATTTGTTTGCCTAGAAAATTATTTTGTAGGTATTTTTTTCAAAGATTATTCTAAAAATTAGTTGACAACTCATAGGCAATCCTCACTTTTTTAAGAACAAAATTATTTTTTTGTACGAAAAATTCTCAGAGCCATTAGAAAATTTTTAAGTAAGCAATTATTCATTTTCTTATAGGGGTAAGTCTTGTATGCATTTAGGTGTACCCCTGCACTTATAGTGCATTTTATAATCATGCAACTTGTTATATTGAAAGATGTAACTTGTTTATACTGAACCGTGCAACTATTTTTTCAATAAGTTGCACGGTCCAGTGCAAATAAATTGCATTTTTCAATATAACAACTTATATGGTTCTAAAATGCACTATGAAATGCATGTGCCTTGGATATACATGAGACACACTCTTCTTGCAGTGGTTTAGATAGAGGGAAGAATATATATATATATTATTTTTTTTAAATGACAGAGGGAAGAAGTTGGGTGGTGGAACTCAAAATTAAGAATTGTAGCTACTGAGATAAAAATTTAGAACAGAAGAAAATTGGGAAAAATATATTCTAACCTTTTGAGAACAAACAAAGGTTTAAGACAACTTTTAAAAGTACTAAATTGAAAAAGAAAAAATAAAGAATATGAAATTTCTCATCACCAAAATGACCATGCTGGTAATCAGAATTGAGATTACGAAAGAGACAGAATATAGAAGAATCAAGAAATTTGGCAGTTTTGAAATTAAGAGGCGTAATTAATAAATTTATCTTTAAAAAGATGACTGTTGGAAAAGCTCTCATCACATATATATTTCTAGCCGATATATAGTCGACATGCTGATTGAATTGAATCCGCTTCATATTCCTACTGTATATATACTTCTTTCGTCCCATGCTCGATTTTTCATTTTGATTCATCTCGTGCTTATATTTACTTTTCATAAATAACAATAAAAATAACATTATTTTTTATATTTAAATCCTCCCAACATTTCAAAATTACACACTAACAAATCACTTAATCCTCTCATCTATTTTAATAATAAAGTAAAAAGGTTTGCAGCACCATCAATTAAAAACCACTTTAATATTGATAAACAACTCTCTATGTTAAAAATCACACAAACGGTAAATGAAAAATCGAAAAAAATGCAATCTCATATGGGATAAGTTATAGATTTCATTAATAAGTCATAAAGAAAAATGTAAATTTGGTTGGTGAATCTACGGAATTGACATAAACAAATTGTTCTCATCTGAAACTCGAACTGCATAAATGTCAAAGGTATGTAATCAATTTATTTATATTAATTTCCTAATCAAACGTTATATCATCTTATGCAAGAAAGGAACTACTAAAAATCAGGTTAAAAAAAATATATATTAGTATGATTCAATAAAACAGGTGATACTGTTTAGAGAAAACTGGTAATACAATTTAGCGAGTTTCATTATGAACAAGTCTCGCAAGATACTTATCCCATATCCCAAAAAAACTCAGCATGTCAGTTATAGAGATCCATTCTTTCTCAAATCTTGATTAATCCATCACTCCTCATGCAATTAATCAAATAAAAATCAAACCAAAAACAAAATACTCACTACCCAATGATTTTCAATTTGAAAAAGTTGGACCAAAAAGATATCATCATATGATCAAAGTGCAAGCATGGAAAGAGCAACCAAACTTTCCTCGCCTTGCGATCCGGATTGTGCATGCCTCGCATGGGCCACCCTTTGGCACACCAACCGGAGAGCCCTCTGCCACCGCGGTCCGGCGGCGCCGCCGCCGTCAAACGCGATTTGGCTCATCTGAAAGAAAAAGAGTCTCAAAGCGTCACTCATGTCCGTACACGTCTCCCTAAGTGGCCGGAAACTGAAGGCGAACTTGAGAATGAAGGGCCACAGCAACGCCGTCACTAGCGGAGTTAGGCCGTGGTGGGCGCCGCCGCCACCTCCGATGAGGCTCAGCTTCGCCACCGCCACCATGGCCAAACCCATTTCCGATCTCGGGGGGTTTTGATATTTCCTCTCTTAGTTGCTACGTAAATGACATCTTTCAAACTAGTAATTATTTATATTTAGATCTTTACATTTTTAAATATATATATATATATGGGTATATATTGTGTATTTGTGTAATATTAGCACATTTAAGAAAGAGTTGGAAAATTTGTGGGTCCTTCATGGGTCAATTCGGATGTTTTTTAAAAAATATGCAAAAGAAAAGAAAAATACTCGCGCAGATCTGTATAACTATGGGACCAATTATGTATTATTATATGAACAAGTATGTGATACACATATTGATGTGTGCAATATTGTATATATACAATTGTTATGATATATATATTATTTACTCCCTCCGTTCCAATACAAATTGAACTAGTGTAGTTTTAAAATGTATTGTGATTATCAAATGGATTTGCTCAAGTGGTCAGAGCATCACTACCTATAACTGAGAGATCCTGAGTTCGAGACATGCTTCCCCCTTTTGATATGGGATTTAAATGGGAATTTTTCAGTCCTCAAAATTGGATTTCGATATGAGAAAAAATGTATCATGTGGTAGAAGGAACTCAAGGTTGGATTTGGATAGCGAGACGAAAAAAAATGTATTACTTCGCTCCGATCAATTTTCACAATTGACTTTTTACACGCGTTTTTTTTTTAAGCGAGTTTTTGTATTAGTAATTGAAATGATAAAAGTGACTTTTTAAGGAGGCGTGATAGGCAGTGGCTCATCTATCATGTGGCACGGAGGGAGTACCATGTGGTACGTAGAAGGAATTTATTGTAATAGTCTATTTATCTGTGTGTCAAAAAAAATATACAAGGGATGTGATTGGAGAGAGAATAAATTGAAGTCTATGGATAAATAAAAGTATAAAGAGCGAAAATCGATGTAAATAAAACAAAATAAAGAAATATAATTATTTGATGTAATGTGTAACAAAGTTTCAAAAATAGTATGGGAAGCTTGTGCCCAAAATGAAAAAAAAAAATGAGAAGGCTGTATTAGGAGAGTATAATATATATATTTTTTAAAATTATATTATTATTATTATTATTATTGCTGCACAAACTAATAATTGATTTCGAGCTAAAAAGTTATTTGTCTGTTCTCATTATTTGAAGTTATTGTTTTTCTTTCCCTTGATGGGAGATTTTATAACTCGCAAGTTATATTTCCACTTTCTACGAATATTAATGAAAACTACTTATTTTGTTTAATTAAATACCATGTGTCATATGTTTCGGTCTTTAAAAAAAATTGATATTCAAAGTTATTCTTGTTTTACTATATGGGAGTAGTATATAGTCAACCTTGTAAAGTGACACTTGAACATGCGACCATCTTCTAATTAAAGTTACTTTTTTCTTATTTTTATTAATTCTCTTCAATTAACAATCTGAGACCATCTTTAATCATGTGACATGCATGTTGATTATAGTATTTAATTAGTACAATTGTTATAATTAATTAATCATTCCTAGTACTTTTAGACAGTTATTAGTAATATCTCATTTTAAAAGCACGCTTAAAAAAAATGAATTCGTGTAAAGATCTCAAAATTGTTTAATTGTATTGTATATATCTAAACCAGTGATGTTTGTTAGGTATTGTTTGTTACGGATGTGCACTGAAAATGAATAAAAACGGAATTACGGTAAAAGTTGGGCACACTGACTATCCAAAAATAGTAAGCGGTCAAAATCTATCTCACCCACAAAATTATTATAAAATCTTTTCTACCATCTTTTTAAAGTGTGTTCCCGTTATACCCTTATAAGGAAGATAAAATCTTCCAAAAGTGTCCCAAAAAATACCTCTTCCCATTTTCATATACGATTACCCCGTCAATTTGTACCTTTCACTTACGTATGCCACAACATTGTTAATTTCGATTTGAAATTGTTAAATCTCGAATTCAGAAATAAATTGTTGTCGATCACAATTTTTTTTTTTAAAAAAAATTGTGGGGTTGTGATAACCGGAATTGGTAAGAGGTTGTTGGAATGGCTCTAACTATGATTGCATGCTCGTTAGATTATGGAATCTGATTTTACTGCAATATTTAGGAGATTTATGGTGTGTTTGCAAATTCTAGTGGAGGGATAAAAGCGCTTATTTTTTTAAATTGTCTTCTCACAACTTTAACTTTTAAGAAGTGTTTTTAAGTTGCGAGTAGAGCTTACAAATACCCCTTAATTTTCCTCTAGAGATTATTGGAAGACAAAATTGTTGTCTTCTAGACAACCCTCCGACTCATTGTATAATGTACTATTATAGTCAGTCTCTCTGAATAATATATGAAATCTTATCTTCTGCTGGTGGACTTAACTAACACACAATTAGTGAACCACATAAATTTTGTATTATTTATTTATGGTACTTTACCAATGAAAATGTAAAGGAAACTGAAATAATGCAATATTCTTTTGCTTTAAGTAAAAATGTAAAGTAAGAGTTGAATGAATTGTGTGACTACTCTGAGATTCATCCACTTTTATAGGCTTCAATCTATCTAGAGTTCCATCTTCTTTGCTTGAGGGTCGATAGTGAACTAGGTATTCCTTGAATGTATCTTCTAAGATTGTTGTTATTAACCACCTAAAAAACTAGGAACTATATTTTTAACAAATCCAATTTTCATTGATTAGATTGCTAATATCTATGACTTTGTTCTAGGGTCTATCTTTCGGTTGTCAGCCTAGTATTTTTAGTATTTTTAATTGAGTTTATTGCATGAAACCCTCTTTAGATTTGAAAATGTTGCGAAAAATATCCTCATGTTAAGATATTGCAGGAAACCCTTGTGGTTTATTAAATCAAGTAAATTCTCATATTTTTTTTAATAAAAAATGAGTTTATCCATTCCGTATATTTCCCATATATTTTTTTTCAAATATTAAAAATACTATGAAGAACATGACATGAAATACAAAATATAAATAAAATCGACAACTCGTTTTTAAATAAATGGATAATTTTCTTAATTTAATAAATCACGAGAGAATTTCGATAATATTTCTAAACCACAATAAATTCATGGAATTAACCTATTTTTAACAATTACATGAGCATGTGTCCTTTTATAAGACATGTCATCTATTCAAATAATCCAATACTTTTTGGACACATAAATAAGACTTTTTTTCCGGCTTAATTGCAAACTAAATCACCACCTTTCATAGAATTCCAGTATAATATTGAACTTTGAATTATTGTAAATAAATCATCAACTTCAAATATTATTACAAATTAAATTTCAAGACAATCTTATTGTGCCCGTTTGTAACGTGGTTTACCGACATAGCACCCTTTCGTGCAAACTAGTGTATCGAGCAACCCCCATTGTGTCATGTAGGCAAGCCACGTCACATTTGAGCACAAATTTCAACTGCTGTAAATTTAATTCGTAATTAATATTTAAAGTTGGTTATTATTTACAATAATTTAAAAATTTTAAATTAGATTGCAATTTAATGAAAGAATGGGATTTAATTTGCAATTCAGTTTTTTTTTTTTTTTAAAGGGAGCAAGGCTCTTTCAAATGGCCGTTTTTTCACATTCCGGCTTTTAGTTGTCTATCCTTTCACCCGCACATTTGTACGATAGTTTATTATTTCAAGCAATCATATGGAATTATTGAGTGTCAAATTCTTATTCTCCATAGCTGGGCTCCACTTTAACTTCTTGATTCTATATGTTTATTTAATTTAATTTAATACTAAAAAAATTTATTGCATATCAGATCTTTAAACCAATGTTTTCATAATCGAATCCCTACGATCGAATCCCGACAGACCACCCGGTCGTGGTTCAATCGGTTGGGCCAGGTTCAACCGTGATTCAACCGCTTTATGTTTAGTTAAAAAATAAAATAAGATACACCTACAAAAAATTTAAATATATATTTTATAACTTTTCATATCATATTTTATAAATTTTGTCTCACCTCATACATTTATCCCACATCGAAAGTGTTAGAAAAAAATGTGAGAGGAATATAGATTTAAAATTTTAAATATTTAATATAAATTAATAATTTAATTTTTTTTTTTAAAAAGAAAAAAACCGGTTTTTTCCGATTGAACCGGGTTTTGACCTGTTTTGACCGGTTCAACCCGGTTCAACCTGAAATCCGGTTATATAGGTGCATTTTAACTGGGTTACCGGCCGGTTCCCGGTTCAACCGGTTGAACCGGCCTGTTCAACCCGGTTTTGAAAACATTGCTTTAAACAATACCATATCATGTTTTGGAATTGTGATTAATAATAAGTGGAACAAAATCTAAAATGGTCACAAGTTCACAACTTATCTTAATGTGTTCTAATTCAACATATACATATACAAGACAAAATCTCGTATTACGCGCGCAATTTCAAAATAATTTTTATAGTATTAGTTATTTTTATTATTTTTACATGATGATTTGAGTATTAGTTATTTTTATTATTTTTACATGATGATTTGTGTACAATATACTTATTTTACGTATTAAAATTATAATCATGAATCTGCTCCCACAAATGAGATACGTGCAATAAAATCTTTGTACTCGTAATGGGAGTAACGACATTTAATTACTTCTCCAATATCACGAGAAATATTAACAAAGCCATCTGTCTCAATGAAGTGATCATGTAAATTAATTATTAATTAATGAGAAATTAATAATAGTTGGATCACATGAAAATTGTAGCCATCCGTTTTTACCAGAAATAAGTATAATAAAATATGTATAGACTGATGTATATGAGTAGATGTTTGGACATAAAATGTGGATTTCTTTTGGAATTATAATGAAATCATAGTAATCTGACAAAATTGGTGGCCCTAACTTATTGGTGCCGGAAATTTCCATGCACTTTCATTCAATGGGACTTCTCTGTGTTCAATAATACTATTGATAACAGGTAAGCCCTTTTGTTTGGGTTTCCTTTTCGTTTTTTATTTTTTAAGAAACGCACTTTTTATTTTTATTAAGAATTTCTAACCCCTGACGAATTGGAATTTTAGAAATATGAAATTTATTATATTAAAATATACAATTTATTTACACTAAATCATGCAACTATTAATATGGAAAAATAATTACACGATTTTTAGTATAAACAAGTTGCATCTTTCAGTATATATAAAAAATTGCATATTTTTAAAATGCATTATAAGTGCACGGTGCACCTGTATGCACATGAGACTCACTCTGACGAATTAAATTTATTTGTTATTAAAAATAAAAGTTATATATAGGTATGTGAATAAAATGCATTTATTTTGAATTTATTGTGTAAGTCGCGACTCGTCAAATATTACATCAACTTATACAATAATTTTTCTAATATTTTTTTAACATGACAAAAGAAACCACATGCATACCAAATTTCTAAAAATGTTCAAGTATTGTTATACAATATTGTGTGGTCACATCCAATATCAATATATATATATATATATCTTAGCATAAACGCAAACATGCACAAGTTGCTACCCCGCCACGTTCAATATTCCCTTAATTATTTGATATCAAAATATACTGAAATATACGGAATTTTTTAAATTTTGTTATATTTTGTATTTCATAATTTCATTATATTAATATATTAAGTGACATTCCTTTAAAAAATATATATATTGACATTAGCAATCTGTTAAGGCAAGGCTTCATATACACTTGGTGCACAGATTTTAGATCCGTGCACTCACTTTGACCCTGCCCATTTTATTGTGGATCCTCTTTTTCACTAATTATTTTCTTAATAGATCACTTATATCTTAGAAGACGGTCGGACTTTGGGTGCAAAAAACCCGCTCATCTGTTAGATTTTTAATTGCACCTAAACAATGGTTCATAAACGAGACGGTAAAGCACGTGTTAAAACTTTTTTTAATCGGGACTCGAACTCATAACTTCACGGCATAAGTAGACGGTAAAGCACATGTTAAAACTTAATTCCATAAATTTTATTTCATATATATATAATAGGATATTACATTACAACCCTAGTGGAAATGGCTAAATTCATTGTGATGTTGTTTGTTCAAATCTCGTCAGACAGTGCCTGTACTTGGCCAAGTGAAATGGCTGAATTTCTTTGTGATGTTGGTTTGTTCAAATCTCATTGGCAGCTGGTCTTGCTTATCTTTTTTTTTAATTTTATTTTTCTTTTGGTGTTTTGCTCTTCCATTTACACGTTGGAGTAGGGGTCTAAATGAGTTAAGTCCAATAGAGTAGTGTCAATCTGGAACTCGATTTGATTTAGGAATTTGAATCTCGATATGAACTCGTTCCAACTCAATTATTTTGAACTTGAGATCGACTCAATGGAAAATTTTAAATGCTCGACTTTGATTTTGATTCGACTTGACTCGATAACTTACATAATATTAATTGAATATTTTTATTTTATTTATTATTATAATATTTTTATTAATAATTAATATAATAGGAGTAAAATTGTAAGATTGTGTGTGCTCAATAAATTTTGTTTGGGCTCGCAAGCAAGACTTATATTATTGAGAACGAACTCAAGAATTCTACTTGAATGTTGGACTGAAAGTCCATGTCCTAAAGGGTGCGTTTAATTTGGGATTTAAGTGTGCGGAGCAAGTCAAGGTTTTAAAGTCCAGGGATTTAGAATCATTTATGAATAGTAAATGTATGTGTTTGTTTAGGGATTTAAGTAGGGTGAGATTTAACTTTATGTCAAATCAATGTTGATATTGTATTATTATATTATATTGAGAAGAGTAATAAAGTGTATAAAGTGTGATGTATTGGGAAGAGTAATAATAGATTTTATAGGTATTTGAAGGTGTTGATTGAATGTGGAATTTAAAAACTAGATTCTAAATCTCAAACTCGTATGAGACGGGGAGCTCAAAGTCCTAAGGCCATCCGTGTGTGTCCCAAAACAAAAGCACCCAAACGTACTTGGCCCTTGTAGAATCTCTATAAAATACTCCCTCCGTCTTATAGTTTTTTGAACATTTCATTTTTTTTACTCGTGTTTTAACGAGCGAGTTGTTTATAATATATGAAATGAGAAAGTTACTTTTAAAAAAATATACGATATAGATGAGAGGTATGATACCTCCACCTTAAAAATCTTTTTATTATTTAAAATATTAATAAATAACTCGCTCGTTAAAATATGAGTCAAATAGTGAATGCACAAACAAGTGTGAGACGGAGGGAGTAATATTATTTGAATTATTTGAATTTATCATATAATAGGCTCGTTTTAATTGGTAAAATTTTACTATAATTTATTATTTCAAAAGTTTCTTTTTTATTCAACCGAGTATAATCTCAATTGCATAAAAGATCTCTCTTCGTCCTGCACTCGATTGATCTGGTCACTTATTATTTGCATGTTATTTAATTAAGAGTTGTTTATTAATATTTAAGAGGATGAAATAGTTTTTTATTGAGGATATTAAAAACCTTTTTACTTATTTAATAAAGTAGATGAGAGAATAAAATGATTTTTAGTGTGTATAAAATAATGGCATGAGATGCAACTTTTAAAATGTTTAGAAGATATAGTTATAAAAAACAATATTGTTTTATTGAAATTATGAAAGGAGAAAATAAGCACGGGACGAACCAAAATGGAAATGAAAAATCGAGTATAAAATAGAGGGAATATTATATTTTACTGGATATGTATCATATTCCTTGAACTAGCTAACATAAAATATAAAGAGTAATACTCTTATGAACCAAGTCTATACATAAATTATATTACAGTTATGCACAAAAATTATCACTATTATGAAGAAAAACCATCACTGTTTTTTTTAAAACTTTATTTTTAAAAAGTGATAATTTTTTTCCATAACAGTAATTTTTTTTTTTGTGTAACAGTGATATATTAAAAAAATAAAATTCACACGCAATTTTTTGTCAAAAATAAAAATCATTAGAGTGATATGTAGGAGCTGTTATCAGAGTGGCATCTATGACAACTGAATGCGTGTACAAATTCCCGCAACATCAACTCGCCACTGCTTGGAGAATTGATCGCCCGTATCCCTAGTCGACAAAAATCGGGTACTATAAGTCTGTATATGGCAATATATACATCTTCTCCTTTAAACATGAGTAGGTGAGGACAATCGATTGATTCCTTCTATTCTCATTATCAATGTATTAAATCTACTAAGGAACATCAATAGAAGTAATACATATTACCCACTTTCATTACCCCCAACCAAACGGGCCCTAAATAGAGTGAACCATGAACCACTCAATTTTGTCTTCCCTTCACCAATTACAGAATTTGGTTGTAAATTAAAGTTTTTTCATGTATAAAAATTTTCATACTAGACTTTGTCTTTAAACATAGCACTGAACATCGGTGATCTCATAATTGGATCGGCGGTTCGACCGATTGAACCGAGACCTGTCCCAAAATCAATCCAATCACTCCCTAAAAATCGTTTTACAGGTTGAGCCGGTCAAAATCGGTTCGACAGATTCTTTTTTTATTTATATATTAAACTTTAACACGTAACCCGTGTGATTCAAAATAATTTTTATATTATTGATTTTAAATTAAAATATCTATTAGTTTGATTACAAATATAATTTTTATATTTTACTATTGTATTTTTTTTTATCGAACAAAGTTAGTTGTTAGTAGTTAGTACACCAAGCACCCAAATATTGCACAAATTCACCAAGCCACCTTATAACTCTCATACTCCAATTCGTTCCCAATGGAATTTAATCTGGATCTCCCACTCAATTGAGGAGCCCAGTGGCCAGGTGGGCCCATTAAAATTAGGAGGAGGTCTCCTATACAAATGGTCACTACTACACATTTATGCTTGCACAGCTGCACTTGGACAGACCTTTTTTCAAACAGTTCTCCAAACTATAGCTTGGAGAGCGGTTTTAATTAAAAAAAAATAGACAGCGGTTCAAAACCGCTGTCCAAGTACAACACTTGGAAAACGGTTGTGAACCGTTGTGCAAATAGTTTTAGACAGCGGTTTCGAACCGTTGTCCAAGAGTTTGGATAATTATAGTGCACGGCTTGCCCTAACCCTATCCAACTATTAAGTTCGGGTCAAATATATAGTTATCTTTTCACCTTAATTTTCCCCTCGTCACACCTCTCTCTTAGAACTATTCCCTCCACCACCGACCTGTTGGGGTTATACATGAAAGTATGTTTTTACGTTGTATAACCTATGTATTAAACATTTATTTACTGAAATAAATTATTTATCATTGTTGCTTTAAATATGATTGAATGTTATATATATTTATTGCAAACCATTCATATAATAGCACATGTTACATTGTAGTTAACGTGGTGATATCAGATCACAGAAGATCACGTTAACAGTTCCTTGTAAACTAGTGTGTGTTTCACAACTTAGATAGACCCGAACAGTCTATTTGTATTAGTTGATGTGTAAGGCTCAGATTGGCTTGTCTTAACCAAGAGATTACACTAGTGCATTCGATGCGCTGAAGCGGACCTGCAGAGAGGGTAAACTCATTCTCACTAACTTATGGGATGAAGAGTTAGACCTCAGTGGTTGTTGATTTCTTAATCTCTTTTTAATAAGGACCGTGTATGCGATTAGTAATTATTGCTTTGACTTATAAATGGGAAGAGAATCATTGAGACTTGATACCCTATATCTTGGGCAATAATATTAATTGTCGGACGATTGCTAAGATTAATATAGAGAATCGTGTGTTGCTTGCAAAGTCTTATGTGATTTGTTCCCTTGGTGGGCTCGGAACATTTATCATACCAAATCTTGCAAGTGGAATTAATTTTTTCAGATGGATAATAAAAATTTGAGTTGTCCTTACTCCAAGGATCAAGATATTAATTAATATAAAGCTTTTTCAAAGGCATAATTAATTAATGGACTAAATAATCTTAAACACGAAAAATAATAACCGGAGTCATATTACCGTAATATGGGTTAAGATTGGATAGTGCAATATTAATTATATAGTGGTATTAATTAATATTAATGGGGTGAATTATATTGTGGCTCAATATTGGACTTTAGAAGTCCATTGGAAGGTCCATCTTAATTCTCCTAAAGGCCCTCAAGTAGCTCAATTATAGTCCAATAAATAAAAGGTGCTTAAAATAAAATAAATGATTGTTGCCTAATATTTTTTATTTTTTCAAAATTTTAAAAAAAAAGAGGAGAAGAAATTTTCTTGAAAAGATTTTATGAAAAGGATATAAGTATTCTTGGAATACAAGATTATCTCATAAATTCAAGATATCTCCCACTTGGTTTTTTTAATGAGGATTTTTCAAAAAATTTTGAATAAGAAAGGAAGAAAAGATTTTCTTGATTTTTTGGAAAGATTTTATGGAGAAAGATATGCATTCTTGGAATACAAGAATATCTCATAAATTCAAGAAAGATCCAATCTTGTAAATTTTCTTGTTTTTTCAATAATTAAGGGTAAATAAGGGTGTGAGATTTTTTGTGGAAAAATATACATGGAAAGAAGAATATATGGGATATATTCAAGATTTCTTGGAGATCAAAAAATATCTTTCCTAACCCTAATTAACCCTAATTTCGACCAACACCCTCTTATAAATAGGGGATGAATTTTTCATCCTCGGTCTGCCCAAGTGTTGGAAATATTAAAAATCCACAAAGGTGATGCAATTTTATTTTTCCTTTGTTTTTTATAAATCGTTCATCGGAGAACCTCCCACCGGTTATTGAGTGAGGACTTGTGAATACTTGGAAGGACTTTTGGTTGGTAGCCGATTCTTGATCATGTCCATCTCAGTTATCTCTCCAACGAATGCGTTTATGTAAACTCCTAGAAATTCCGCATCTTTAGGATCTTTTTCGTGTATTTTATTTGCATGTCGTTGTTGGTGTAATTATTATTTGAATTCACTTAGGTAAATTCATGCT
The DNA here is from genome assembly GCA_037126765.1 of Stenogyne calaminthoides. NCBI lineage: Eukaryota > Viridiplantae > Streptophyta > Magnoliopsida > Lamiales > Lamiaceae > Stenogyne > Stenogyne calaminthoides. The sequence continues at coordinate 30,485,214 of JBBCBC010000016.1, forward strand.
AGGAATAATTGTTAATTTAAATTTGTGTTTATGAGGTTATCCCGATAGATCCTGACAATTGTTATCCTAACACGACCACCACCACGCCCACCGCCGTCTTGAAAAGCACTGCTGTCGACGCCACCAGAATCGCCAGCGGCATTTTCTTCTAACAAACACCACCGCCTTTTGTTTGTGTTACTTTATTGCGTTTGTTTATACTCGAAGCAATCAATGGCTATATGTAAAAATTATATATATAAATATATACAGAATATGTGTGTCAGATTATAATTGAGTTGAATGTATATGTGTGCGCCGCGCAGGGGAGAAGCCAGGATTTTGGGCAAGGGGGGGCCACTTGATACAGACATTTAACACTAATATATCTTCGATAAAAAACTTTAGATATTTTATATTTGCACCAAAATTATCAATGTTCATGATCATTTCTCAAAATATGTAAATATATTCTTTTATTAAAACTTATAAGATTTCTCTTGCATATCATAAAAATCAATAATTGAGTCTTTTACATAACTTTTTGAAATTTGCTTCTCAATATAATACATAATTAATTGATATTCAGTAAAAAAAATTCATATTTCATTTGTATTATCTTTTTCAATTAATTAATGGATTTGAGTCAGATTTTGAATCTTTGAATTTTTTAAGAAAAAATATATCAATTTTTTATGCCTTGTTCTTTATAGAAATTATTTATATTTTATTTAGGGTTTAAAAGAAAAAAAAAAGCATATATTTATAAAAATGAACCAACTACATTAAATTGGGCCGATTTATACTAATAAATGGGTTGACAAATTTTTTGGGCTAGTGAAACATTAGGTTGACTCGGTAATACAACTAGCCAATGTCCACTTCTTACCGTATTCATTTCTAACTATGAAATTCCATTCAACAGCATATATATATATATATATATATATAGTAGAAAAGTGAAAAAATATGTGGGGTGGGGGGGGCATGGCCCCCCAAGAGTTGAACGTGGCTTCGCCACGTATGCGCGTGAATTTTGAGAGAAAATTCTCTCTGATCTTTGTTTGTCATCTACCGAGATTAGTCGTGCAAATTTGTTCTTATTTTTCTCTTTATTATGACTTCGTCGAAATTGTTTACCATCCATTGTTGTTAAAATATAAAATGTGTTTACTTGGTATGTGAACCTATACAGCCTGGCATGCTACCCTTGAAGCTTCATTTATGATCTTGATGTCTTATTAATGTCTTAAATCACCCTGAAAAGGTTTCACCACCATCTGAATCGTAGGTATTATTTCAGAATCGACGTAGATGATGATGACACCGACAAGCTTCTATTTATATGTAGTTGCATATTTTGGTTATAGAAAGTTGCATGTTTCTGTGATAGTATTGTTGCACATTTCTATCACAGATAGTGCATGTTTAAGTTATACTCCCTCCGTCCTATTTTTTTTATCCTGTCGATTCTGATGAAAATTTTAGATTAAGAAAATGTAGGAGATAATAATATTAAATGGTGTAAAATTGGTAAAGTGAGTTTGGTGGAGGGAAATAATAGTATTAAATGGTGTAAAGTGTGTTTGGTGGAGAGAAATAATAGTATTAAATAGTATTGAAAGTTGTTTTATTTCCTTTTTAGGAAATGGCCAAACAGAATTTGGACGACTATTTACGGAAAGTGGACAATAAAAATTAGGACATTGACAGTAAGTAGTTGAACGCTTTGGTTATGGGTAGTTGTACGATTCAGTGATAATAAGTTGCATGTGTTTTTATAGGTAGTAGAATCTTTATGTTAAAAGTAGTTACACATTTTGGCTATAAAAATTTGCATCGTTTGATGATGACGATATGTTCCACATTTTGATTCTGAATAGTTGCACGTTTAAGTTATAAGTAGTTACACCTTTTGGTTATAGGTAGTTGTACGATTCCAATATAAGTAGTTGCATGTTTTTGTTATAGGTAGTAACACGTTTATGTTAAAAGTAGCTATACATTTTTACACGTTTTGGTTACACCCTTTAAGTTATAAGTAGTTAATATTTTCGAAAGAAAATAGAATAGGTAGTTAATTTTTTTGAAAGAAAATAGAATAAAGGAAACATAAAATAGAATAAGTAATTAATTTTTTTTGAAAGAAAATAGAATATATAAAACATCAAATAAAATAAAAAGAAAGAATCCTAGGACCTTTGCGAAGTTTTTTGCACTTTTGGTTTCATAGGACACACCATGTTTTCAAATGAGTCCCAAGTCTCATGAGAACTAGTCCCAAACATTCGTATTGGTCCCGTTGTGATTTTAAACCGATAACTTCACTTGCAGACTTGTTGGGATTATTCTGGAAAGTATGCTTTTACTTTGTATAATCAAAACTGAATTTCGGACTTATTTACTGAAATAAATTGTTTATCACTGATGCTTTAAATATCATTGAATGTTACATATATTTAATTGCATAACTGTTCAATAAATAGTATGTGTTACATTGTAGTTAATTTAGTGATACCGGATCACGGAAGATTAAATTAACATTCCTTGTAACTAAAAAAAGTACACCATTCACGACCTAGATGGAAATGAACAATCCATCGTGAAAGGTTGAAGTGTAAGGCTCGGATTGGCTTGTCTTGACCAAGAGATTACACTAGTGCATGACCGATGCAATCGAATAGGACCTCTGAGGAGGACAAATTCTTGAACCTCAACAAGTAAGAATTAGACCTCGGTGGTTAGTTATTACTTAATCTTAGATCCCCTTAAATAGGATCACGTGTGGTTGGTAACTATTGCTTTGACTTATCATGGGTAGAGAATCAACGAGATTCAATACTTTTTATCTTGGGCAATATTATTGGTCACATGTGATTGCTAAGATTTAATCTGAGAGAATCGTGTGCAAGCACGCTTGTTCGACGGTTCCTTGGGAGGTTCATAAGATTTATCATACCAAATCTTGCAAGTGGAACTAGTTTCCGGTATGGATAATAATGTTGAATCGTTCCTTAACCAAGGACAAAGATATTAATTAATGGAAAGCTATTTCAGTGGCTTCAATTAATTAATGGGCTAGATAATCTTAAACATGGGAAATAATAACCGGGAGTCATATTGACTGTAATATGGGTTAAGATGGATAGTGCAATATTAATTATGTAGTGGGATTAATTAATATTTATGGGCTTGAATAATATTGTGGCTCAATATTGATAATTCAAGATCCATTGGAAGGTCCAATCTTAATTCTCCTAAAGGCCCCCTAAGTAGCCCAACATAAAGTCCAATAACTGAAAAGGGTGTTTAAAAATAAAATAAATTTGTTGCTTATTTTTTCCTCATAATTTCGAAAATCATAAATAAAAGATGGAGAAAGATTTTCTTTGAATTTTGTTATGGAATGAAGATATGTATTCTTGGAATACAAGATTATCTCATTAAATTCAAGAAATCTCCCACTTGGTTATTTATGGGGATATTTTCAAAAATTTTGAATATAAAGGGCAAGAAAGATTTTCTTGATTTTCTTGAAAAGATATTATGAAAGATATGTATTTCTTGAAATACAAGAATATCTCATAAATTCAAGAAGATCCAAATCTTGGAATCTTGACCCCTTAATATTTCAAAATATTCCATAACAAATAAGAGAGTGGAATTTTGTGGAATATTTTAATTATGGAGAAAAGAATATATGAGATATATTCAAGATTTCTTGGAGATCAATAAAAGATTTTTTCCTCCCTATTTCACATGAAATTTTCGACCACCACCCTCTATAAATAGGGGATGAATGTTTCATTCCCAAGTACAATTCCATGTGCTGGAAAAATTAGTAAATCCACAAAATGTGGTGCAACAAAGTTTATTTTCCTTTTTTATTAATTGTTCGCGAGCATCCTACCACGGATTGTCGAGCAAGGATTAGGGAATACTTGGGAAGGTTTAGTTGGTGTGTCTAATCAATCGAGGCCATTGTCATTCCAAGAGGTAATGCGTTCACGTTAACTCGTAGTAATTCCGCATCGTGTAGGATTTATGTGAACTTTATATGCATGATTTGTTGTTGAATTATTATTTGAATTAATATAGGATTAATTCATGCTAGTAATAATTGTTAGAATTAAATTTGTATTTAAATATTCATCTGAATAGATCCGTGCAACTTATTCCCCAACAAGCTGTATCGAGCCTCGGTTTTCGACTCTGAATTTTAAATTGTAATTTAATTATTTGTCATTAAATTTGAAATTGGATAGTAGAATTGCTAGATCTTTTTTCCGGTATCCAATTGTCATGGAATTTAATGTGTTTATTTATGCATGCATATAAATTGTGGTTTTAATTGATTAGTTCGAATTACGTTTTTGCCTAAATGGAAAATCCACGAGTAGATTAAGATATTTTTTATTTGATCAATGTAATAGTAGTCTAGATCTAGGTTTATTTATTTTTGTAAATAAATTATATAGGATCGGAAGCGGAGGCGAGCGAAGAATTAAAGGATAGATCCATAATAACCGCGGATGGCGTGCATCGCGCGCGAAAGCGTGCCAAAGGCACGCCTGTGACGAGACGTCGCCATCTCGACTGGTCTTGACGCTAAGCGTCGAGGGCGGGATCGGCCTATCAAAGCGGAAGGCGGAAGACCATCTTGTGGCGCCCGAAGCGACGAATCTGTGGCGAATCTCTAGAGCCCCGTGGGGCCTAAGCTTGAGAATCCGCGGGCGGGCGAGGGTGGCGAGCCAGGCGGATCTTGCCAATCTGATGTGCCGCCGCCTCTTCCAGCTTCTTTAGAGAGCATCTTTGAAGCCGCCGCCGCGTCTTTGAAATTGCCGCCGACGACTCGACCAAGTGGGCGGATCTTGATGCGTGCATCATCCCCGCGAAACTACTTAGGCGTGGCATTTCGAGGCAGAGTTATTTTTCGAGACGATCGAGTGGGATAAATTCAAGACGGCGTTTCTTCAAAATCAAGCCAAGAAAAATCAAACCATGACAATTGGATAATTTGTGCCCAATATGTTTATTTTTCCACTTTGCTTGATTTATTATTGTGTTTTCTTGTGCTTTATTTAATTTGTTTAAATGTGTTTGCATGAGAGTTGCCCAATGAAAAATCTCACCTTCAAAAATTACTAAGTATGTTTAAATAATTAATTGACAATTTTATTCCGGATAATAAAATTGAATTAATTTTGACCTCCATGATTTATTTATTTGTGAATTCTTTTGGAGAAATTCCCCCCACGGGACGGTCAAAAGTTAGCTTTCACATGAATGAATTCCAAATGGATGATTGTGGATTATTACTAGTGGCGAAGATGATCCTCCCCACGAGGCTCGTTCAAATCGAAATAATGATTCTGTATTTAATCATGGTTATTACTTAGGTATAAAATTGATATGCATATACTGTTGGGGTTATACTAAAAAGTATGCTTTTTACTTTGTATAATCGAAACTGTATTTTCAGATTTATTTACTGAAATAAATTGTTTATCACTGATGCTTTAAATATGATTGAATGTTATATATATTTACTGCATAACTGTTCAATAATTCGTACGTGTTACACTGTAGTTAATTTAGTGATACCCGATCACAGAAGATTAAATTAACAGTCCCTTGTAACTAAAAAGTCGTCATTCATGACCTAGATGGAAATGAACAACCATCGCGAAAAAGGTTGAGGTGTAAGGCTCGAGATTGGTTTGTCTTGACCAAGAGATTACACTAGTGCATGACCGATGTCTTTGAATAGGACCTCTGGGAGGATAAATTCTTGAGCGAACAAGGAAGAATTAGACCTCGGTGGTTCGTTGTTTCTTAACCTTCGTCCCTTAAATAGGATCACGTGGGATTGGTAACTATTGCTTTGACTTATCATGGGTAGTGAATCGGAGAGGATTCAATATTTTTTATCTTAGGCAATATTATTGGTCACATGTGATTGCTAAGATTTATCTGAAGAATCGTGTGCAAAATGCTTGCTTGATTTGCCCCTTGGGAGGTTCATAAGTTTTATCATACCAAATCTTGCAAGTGGAATTAGTTTCCTATGGATAATAATGTTGAACCGTTCCTCGACCCAAGGACAAAAGATATTAATTAACGGAAAGCTATTTCAAATGGCTTGAATTAATTAATGGGCTAGATAATCTTAAACACGGAAATAATGATCGGGAGCCATATTGATGTAATATGAGTTAAGATGGATAGTGCAATATTAATTATGTAGTGGGATTAATTAATATTTATGGGCTTGAATTATATTGTGGCTCAATATTAGATATTCAAGATCCATTAGAAGGTTCAATCTTAATTCTCCTAAAGGCCCCCCGAAGTAGCCCAACATATAGTCCAATAACCTAAAAGGTGATTAAAATAAAATAACTATTGTTGCTTTATATTTCCTCTTATTTTCGAAAATTATGGATAAAAGAGGGAGAAAGATTTTCTTTGAATTTTGTTATGGAATGAAGATATGTATTCTTGGAATACAAGATTGTCTCATTAAATTCAAAAAATCTCCCACTTGGTTATACATAATGAAATTTAAAATTTGGAAATATAATGGGCAAGAAAGATTTTCTTGATTTTTGAAAATATATTATGGAAGATATGTATTTCTTGAAATACAAGAATATCTCATAAATTCAAGAAGATCCAAATCTTGGATTCTTGCACACTAATATTTTCGAAAAATTCCATAAAATAGAGGAGGTGGATTTTTGTGGAATATTTTAATTATGGGAAAGAGAATATATGGGATATATTCAAGATTTCTTGGTGACCAAGAAAAGTCTTATCCCACATTGAAAAGCAACACAAATTTCGTCCACCCTCCCTCCTCCTATAAATAGGGATGATTAGTTCATTCCCAAGAACAATTCCATGTCTTTGAAATATTAGCAAATCCACATAAGTGGTGCAACAAAGTTTATTTTTTTTTTTTGTTAATTGTTCGCGAGTATCCTTCCACCGGATTGTCGAGCAAGGGCTAAGGAATACTTGGGAAGTCCTTTTTGGTTAGTCCGTCCAATCGTCATTTGCCGTCCGAGAGAATGCGTTCACGTAAACCCGTAGATTCCGTCGTGGGTTTTACGTGGCTTTTTATATGCATGATATGTTGTTGCAATTATTATTTGAATTAATATAGGATTAATTCATGCTAGTAATAATTAATGAATTAAATTTGTATTTAAATATTCACCCCTATAGATCTGTGCAAATCATTCCCCAACAATCGGTATCGAGAGCCACACGCTTTCTCAATTTTTAAATTGTAATTTAATTCATGGACATTAAATTTGAAATTGGATAGTAGAACCTGTTAGATCTGCTTTGCGGTATCCAATTGTCACGGATTTTAATGTTTTATTTTGCATGCATATAAACCGTGGTTTTTTAATTCGATTAGTTTCGGTTTGTTTTTGCCTCGTGAGAAAATCCACGAGTAGACTAGGATTTGTTTGATTTGATCAATGTAATACACTAGTCTAGATCTAGTTTTATTTATTTTTGTAAATAAATTGTAACCGGATCGAACGAGATAAGAATGAAAAATTAAATCCGAAATCCGAGAACCGGCGTGGCGCCACGGCACGTATTGTGCAGGCGGCGTCTTGGCGTGGCGAAAGGCGGCCATGAGATGGGGTCATGGACAAAGTGCAAGGCGCTTAGCCTGTATGAAACAGACGGCCGTCCATGCTCGACGCCTTGAGATGCGAGGGCGAGGCGGCGGAAGCGAGTGCGATCTTGTGTGTGCCTGATGCGAATCTGCCGACTCCTCTTGGAGCTCTGACTCTCTTGGCGCTAGAGGAACCGGCTTTGAGCGGTTCTCTTGCAGTTTACTAAGGTCATCCCGAGCCAAGTGGTGGCCGGGATCTTGGCGTCATCCATTGCCCGGCTTGGCCCCAGTTCGAGCAAGCATTTTTTTTAGAGACGAGCAGTGGGAGAAATTCGAGGCGTGTTTCTTCAAGATCAAGTCAAGAAAAATCAAACCATAACCCGATTGGATAATTTGTGCCCAATATGTTTATTTTTCTGTTTTGCTTGATTTATTTGTCTTTATCTTATGCTTTATTTAATTTGTTTAAATGTGTTTTGCATGAGGGTTGCCAAATTGAAAAAATCTCAACTTCAAAATTACTAAGTATGTTTTAAATAATTAATTGACAATTTTATTCCTGATAATAAAATTGAATTAATTTTGACCTCCATGATTTATTTATTTGTGAATTCTTTTGGAGAAATTCCCCAAAATCCACGGTCAAAAGATAGGTTTCACATGAATGAATTCCAAACGGATGATTGTTGGTTATTACTAGTGGCGGCGATGACCCTCCCAATGAGGCTCGATCAAATCGAAATAGTAATCCTATTTTAATCATGGTTATTACTTAGGTATAAAATTGATATGCATATACTTCTCCAAAGTCCCCCGCAATTTTATATTGGTCAAGTGAGCCAACTATTAATGTCTGGATATTAAAGGTTTATAAATCGTTCTTGTTTGTAACTTTGCTTGAATGTGTTTAAATAATGACCCACCCAACGTGGCTTATTTAAAACTGTTTTGAGATGTTGGCGTCGCATTGTTCATATTTTTTTTGAGATTTTAAATATGATGCATGTGATCGAATCTTGTGATATACTTGTGCTTATGCATATTATTGTTTATTTCAGTTCATCATGTCGCAACCTTCTAATCCACTATCGAATATACCTAAAGACCTTTTAGTTTTTGGTGAAAACTATTTTGGTTGGAAACACAAAATAAAATCATGTCTAACCGCATCATCTTCCCGAATGGGTACTTGATTCACCAAAACCCGAAAAAAACAACTAAGGATGTCGGAATATGGGATGAGATGATTTATGGTGAATGGGAGCTAAGAAGCGGTTTGATGAAGGAAACAATTACGCACATATGTCGAGATCGTTGAGGCGCCTTCATCAAGATTATGAGTCACCGCGGACATCTTAAAAAATCTCGAAGCGATGTTCGGACATCGGACCCATATGGCGATCAAAGTGTGAAGCAAGAAATTGCTTTCGATTAAAATTGGAAAAAAGGACATTCAAGAAGACAAAGACGTCTTTAGGGTTATGGTGTTATTTGAGGAACTTGAGATCCTCGGCGAAAAAAATATGACTTCAACACTAAGGTTGATTTCATTCTCCAATCCTTACCAAAGAGCTATAATCACCGCTATCTTGAGTATCTAATGGAAGATCAAGATTTTAAAGTGGAGGATCTTATAAATGCTTTGACTTTGGTTGAAAAGGAAGTGGAGCGAGGAAAAAAGAACTTGGGGAAAGCAAAATCTTCTCTTCATCCTAGATCAAGTGGTGATAAGGATGATGAAAAGAGAAAAAAGTTAAACCAAGAAGACTCAACATCAAATGGAAGCATGGGATCAAGTATGAGGAAAACTTTGGAAAGCGGGAGAGTAGGACAATCGAGGTCGACTGTTCGATCCCAAAAGGAAAGGAAAGAAAGGTAATACTCACGCACTAGTTGTTTGAAACTTGTTTAGCGGCGTATGCCTCCCATTTTGTGGGTGGTGGATACTGGATCCACTAATCATATTTGTTTCACATTACGAGGGTTCAAGCGGACCGGCAACTTAGTGGGAGTGAGGTCCTCATCACACCGGGCGATCTTCGAGAGTGGCGGTGAAGCGATGGGAGAAGTGCACACCCTTTTTTTTGAAGACAATGTTTTTAATTTTGAGATATTCTTTACGTTCGAACTTTTAGAAAAGAATTAGTTTTTCTGTTTTCTAAACTTTTATGATGGATATTGGTTACTTTTTTTAATAAAGTTGTTACCATTTTTTCTTGTTGATAAATTTATCTATCATGGAACATTGTTGAATGATCTCTATGCAAATTAATTGTGCACACCACTCACTTAAATGTATCCTATAACACATCAATTGTTTTAGAAAAGAAAAACGTTCATCGACGTGAACGAGACACTTCTTTGGCATCTAAGATTAGGTCATATAAATCAAAGAGGATCCAAAGGTTGGTGAAGGATGGTTCAATGGAGAGTCTCCAAGTTGAACAAATTCCAACCTGCGAATCATGTTTGGAGGGTGATATGACCAAGATGGCATTTGGAGCCAAGGGAATGGGGCTAAAGAAGTGTTAGAGATCGTTCACATAGATGTCGTAGTTCAATGTTAACCAAAGCAAGAGGAGGTTATGAGTAATTTTATTGATGATTACTTTCAAGGTACATTTTCATATGAAGCATGAATCGAGACCTTTGAGAAATTCTAAGAATTTAAGGCTCAAGCGAGAGAATCATGTGGAAAAACATATCAAGTCTCTACGATCTGATCGTGGAGGCGAATACCTCAGCGATGAGTTTTTGAACTACTTATCGATGAAGGATTGTATCCCACTCATCAAGACCCGAACCCCTCAACAAAATCGGGGGATTGCGGAGCGAACCAATGTAATTCTTTTGGAAATGGTTAGATCAATGATGAGTTATCACGGATCTTCCCCGAGTCGTTTAGGGGTCATGCCTTGGAAAAAACAACCGACTTACATTACGAACTTGGTGTTTGTCCAAATCAATTCCCAGAACCCCAAAGAATTGTGGACGGACGCAAAGTCTAGTATGAGACACATGAGAACTTTGGGGTATCCGCCCTCGTGTTGGACAAGGAAACCGTGAAATTGGATCCTCAATCGAAATTAAAGTCATTTTTTTGTAGGATACCCGGAACAAAAAGGGTGAATGTTCTATAGTTCCGAAAATCAAAAGGTGGACATCCGCACCCACTTTAGATTTTGGAAGAAAACTATAGAACCAAAGAAAACCAGTAGAGAGATTACCTTAAATGAGCTTAGAGGGCAAACCTCGGTCTTGACCATTTGTCTTAGATGATATACCAAACGATACATTTTCACAACCGGATCCTCGTCATAGTGGGAGGGTTGTTAGATGATAGAAGATTCATAGGAATAGGAGAGTCCTCGGACTTGATTCCCGTAATCGGACCCATGGACATATGACAAGGCACTCCAAGATAAGGATCTGATTCTTGGCAAACAAAGAAATGAAAGCGAAATGGGTTCAATGTTTCATAATAGAGTGTGGGAGCTACTCGAACCACTTAATGGGGTCAAACCCATTGGATGCAAGTGGGTATATAAGAGGAAAAGAGGACCGACAGGGAAGGTTGAAACCTTTAAAGCAAGACTAATGGCGAAAAGGTTATACTCAGAAAAAGGGATCGATTATGAGGAAACTTTTTTCGCCCGTAGCCATGCTTAAGTCCATCCGTATTCTCTTATCGATTGCTGTGCATTTCGATGTTGAAATCTTGCAAATGGATGTCAAGACAGTTTTCCTTAACGGAAGTCTTGATGAAGAGATCTATATGCAACAACCTCAAGGTTTCATTGAAACAGGCCAAGAACATCTTGTTTGTAAGCTCAAGAAGTCCATTTACGGACTCAAACAGGCATCCAGAGCTTGGAACCAATGTTTTGATCATGTTATAAAGTCTTATGGATTTGATCAAAACGATTTTGAAAGTTGTGTGTATAAAAGCGTGTCGGGACTGCATTGGTATTCTTAGTACTGTAAGTAGATAACATTGTGATCATCGGGAACGATGTGAAGGTGTGATCAGACGTAAGGGCATGTTTTTCAAAACAGTTTGATATGAAAGACTTAGGGAAAGCCGGACACATCCTTGGGATCAAGATCACAAGAAAATGATGGTCGGGTTATCGTAAGTTTCATACATAGACACTGGTTTTGAAACGATTCAGCATGCAAGATTCCAAGAAAGGATTCGTACCTTTCAGACTTGGAATCCATCTATCCAAGAAAATGTTCCCTAAGACGAAAAGGAGATAGATGACATGAAAGGTATTCCTTGTGGTAGCCCGGTACTGCCGGAAACCTTATGTATGCATTGTTGTGTATTTAGAGACCCGGATATCCGCTTTCGTACATGGTAGCAAGATATCAAAGTAACCCGAGGAAAGCGCGTTGACGGACGATTAAAAACATTCTCAAGTGTCTGAAAAGAACTCGGGATAGAATGTTAATTTATCAGTCAGATACTCCAATCCTCATCGGCTACACAGACTCGGATTTCCAATCAGATATAGATTCCATAAATTATCTGCCTCAGTTAGTGTGTTTCCATTTGGGAAGTGTAGCCATCAAATGGATGAGTGTGAAGCAGAAATGCATCACTGACTCAACCATGGAAGTCGGGTAAGTAGGTTGCTTGTGAAGCGATGAAAGAACCGATTGGGCTCTAGATCTTCTTAGTGGACTTGGATGGTGTTCAATTTGTCTAGCAATATCTGCTTTGGGCGGTTGCAAATTCAAGAGAACCAAGAGTCCACGAAGTCAAACAAACACATTAAAGGAATACATCTTATACGACAAAATCGTTAAGAGAGGAGATATAGATGTGGCAAAGATAGCGTCCCGAGACTGACCTAGCGCCCATCCATCCATTCTGGCGTCTGCCTCTGAATACATTCGAGAGACATGTGAGTGGAATGGGTGTCAAGACCGTTTGCCAATCTGCTTTGAGTATAAGTGGGAGAAATTATTAGGTTCGTGTAGGTGACATTAGATGTCACGGACTACTCGAGACGGTTGTAGTATACTTAAAAGCGACTTTGAGTATAAGTGGGAGATTGTTGGGGTTATCTTTGAAAAGTATGCTTTTTACTTTGTATAATCGAAACTCGTATTTTTGGACTTATTTATGAAATAAATTGTTTATCATCGATGCTTTAAATATGATTGAATGTTATATATATTTCTTGCATAACTGTTCAATAATTCGTCGTGTTACATCAGAGTTAATTTAGTGATACCCGATCACGAAAAATTAAATTAATAAAATCCTTGTAACTAAAAAGTACGCCATTCACGACCTAGATGGAAATGAACAACCATCGCGAAAGGTTGAGGTGTAAGGCTTTCGATTGGTTTGTCTTGACCAAGAGATTACACTAGTGCATGACCGATCTTGTTGAATAGGACCTCTGAGGAGGATAAATTTTTTCAGAATCGAACAAGGAAGAATTAGACCTCAGTGGTTCGTTGTTTCTTAACCTTCGTCCCTTAAATAGGATCACGTGGGATTGGTAACTATTGCTTTGACTTATCATGGGTAGCGAATCAGAGAGAGATTCAATACTTTTTATCTTGGGCATTATTATTGGTCACATATGATTGCTAAGATTTAATCTGAAGAATCGTGTGCAAATACGCTTGCTTGATTTGCCCCCTTGAGGTTCATAAGTTTTATCATACCAAATCTTGCAAGTGGAATTAGTTTCGGTATGGATAATAATGTTGAACCGTTCTCTCGACCAAGGACAAAAGATATTAATTAACGGAAAGCTATTTCAGTGGCTTTAATTAATTAATGGGCTAGATAATCTTAAACACGGGAAATAATGACCGGGAGCCATATTGATTGTAATATGGGTTAAGATGGATAGTGCAATATTAATTATGTAGTGGGATTAATTAATATTTATGGACTTGAATTATATTGTGGCTCAATATTAGATATTCAAGATCCATTAGAAGGTCCAATCTTAATTCTCCTAAAAGGCCCGAAAGTAGCCCAACATATAGTCCAATAACCGAAAAGGTGATTAAAATAAAATAAATATTGTTGCTTTATATTTCCTCTTATTTTCGAAAATTATGGATAAAAGAGGGAGAAAGTTTTTATTTGAATTTTGTTATGGAATGAAGATATGTATTCTTGGAATACAAGATTGTCTCATTAAATTCAAGAAATCTCCCACTTGGTTATACATAATGAAATTTCAAATTTTGGAAATATAATTGGGCAAAAAAGATTTTTTCTTGATTTTCTTGAAAAGATATTATGGAAGATATGTATTTCTTGAAATACAAGAATATCTCATAAATTCAAGAAGATCCAAATCTTGGATTCTTGCACACTAATATTTTCAAAAATTCCATAAAATAGGAGGTGGATTTTTGTGGAATATTTTAATTATGGGAAAGAGAATATATGGGATATATTCAAGATTTCTTGGTGACCAAGAAAAGTCTTATCCCACATTGAAAAACAACACAAATTTCGTCCACCCTCCCTCCTATAAATAGGGGATGATTAGTTCATTCCCAAGAACAATTCCATGTGCTGGAAATATTAGCAAATCCACATAAGTGGTGCAACAAAGTTTACTTTTTCCTTTTGTTAATTGTTCGCGAGTATCCTTCCACCGGATTGTCGAGCAAGGGCTAAGGGAATACTTGGGAAGTCCTTTTGGTTAGTCCGATTCGACCGAAGTCACTTGCCATCCCCCGGAGAATGCGTTCACGTAAACCCGTAGATTCCGCGTGCGTGGGTTTTACGTGGCTTTTTATATGCATGATATGTTGTTGCAATTATTATTTGAATTAATATAGGATTAATTCATGCTAGTAATAATTAATGAATTAAATTTGTATTTAAATATTCACCCCGAATAGATCTGTGCAAATCATTCCCCAACATATACTTCCCCGAAGTCCCTGTCAATTTTATATTGGTCAAGTGGGAGCTAACTATTAATCTGGATATTAAAGGTTTAATAATTGTTCTTGTTTGTAACCTGCTTGAATGTGTTTAAATAATGACCCACCCCACGTGGCTTATTTAAACTGTTTTGAGATGTTGGTTGATGCATGTTCATATTTTTTTTTGAGATTTTAATATGAAACATGTGATCGAACCTTGTGATATATTTGTGCTTATGCATATTATTATTTATTTCGATTCGGTTCGTCGTAACCTTTTAATCCAATCAAGTATTATACTTAAAGTCAATAGAATAAGTATGGAAACTATATTGATTGGAAACGGAAAATTATAATTGTCCTAATCGCACAAAAAGCACAAGTGGATTCTTGACACACCAAAATCGGATAGAGCCAACCGACGAGTCAAAATCGCGAGACTCGTCGATCACCTTCAAGAGAGATGTCGCCGAAATTGGTGGAGGGCAAACCCATAAGGGATTACGTCCTCAAAATTGATGGCCCATCCCGAACAAACTTGAAGTTCTCGAAAGTCTGATTATAATCTGAGACTCGGATGAATTTGGTACTTCATTCTCTGCCCAAAAGTTTAAAAAGATTTTGTCTCGCTTAACGATTTGTTGCAACCTTTGGTCTCGGCGGAGATGTTGATAGGCACCAAACTCAAGCTTTGACGACAAGTGGTCCGTCTTCATCTTCTGTGCCAAGGATGGCAAGAAGAAGAAGGTGACCAAAGGCCATAAGCAATCGGACTCAACTCGTTGCCAAGGGCAATGATAAGATGACGAATCTTTGGTGGTGTCAAGGAAAATCCAAAGAGGAAGTGCTTAAAGTCTGCGGTGAAAGAGGACAATGGAGGTTTTCTGTTCCAACCCCAAAAGGGGCGGAAAGAAAGGTAATTCTCACGCACTAATTGTTGAAACTTGTTTAGCGGGCGATACTTCTCATTAAGTGGGTAGTTGATCACGGGATCCACTAATCATGTTTGCTTCACGGGTTCAAACCGATCCGACAACTTAGTGGCGGTGAGATCCTCATCATCACAGATGCGTCTTCTGAGTGGCAAATGAAGCGATGGGAGAAATGCACCTGTCTTTTGAAGACAGAGTTCTAATTTTAAGAGATGTTCTTTATGTTCCCGTTTTAGAAAGAATTCACTTTCAGTTTCTAAAATTCTGTTAATAGACACTTAGTTTCTTCTAATAAGAATGAAATCATTTCTTGAAATGATGAGTGTATCTGTTATGGGACATTGATGGAAAATCTGCGTATAATTAACTATGCACACCACTCACGAAATGCATCCTATAACACATCAATTGTTTCCGATAAAAGAAAACGTGAACGAGACACTTCTATGACATCTAAGATTGGGACATATTAATCCAAAGAGGATCCAAAGGTTGGTGAAAGACGGTTCACCGGAGTTTCTCCCAAGTTGAACCAATTCCAACCTGCGAATCATGTTTGGAGGGTAAAAAATGACCAAGAGGGCATTGAGCTAAGGGAATAGAGCCAAAGAAGTGTTAGAAATCGTTCCTCACACGTATGTATGTGGTCCAATTTCAACCAAAGCAAGAGGAGGTTATGAGTATTTAAATCACTTTTATTGATGACTACTCAAGGTACGGTTATATTTTCCTTATGAAGCATAAATCGAGACCTTTGAGAAATTCAAAGAATTTAAGGCTCAAGCAGAGAATCATAGGGAAAAAACGTATCAAGTCTCTACGATCCGATCGTGGAGGCGAATACCTCGATGAGTTTTTGAACTACTTGTGCGATAGAGGATTGCATCCTGCTAATCGCACCGGAACCCCTCAACAAAAATCGGGATTGCGAGCTTAAGAAATGAACTCTTTTGGAAATGGTTAGATCTATGATGAGTTATCGGATCTTCCCAAGTCGCTCGGGTCATGCCTTGGAAACAAGAACCTCACATTCTCGAACTTGGTGCCATCCAAATCGGTTCCCAAAACTCCCAAAGAATTGTGGACGGCTAAGCCCGGTTTTGAGACACATGAAGATTTGGGGGGTGTCCGCCCCTCGTGTTGGACAAGGAAGCCTAATAATCGATCCTCGACGTAATTAAGGTTGTTTGTGGGATACCCCTTTAGGAACAAAAGGGTGTATGTTCTATGGTCCCAAGATCAAAAGGTGGTAATAAGCACCCACTTTTAGATTTTTGGAAGAAGATTATATGAACGAAAGAAGACCTGCATGAGATTACCTTAAATGAGCTAAGAGGGCCAACCTCGGTGCCAACTGTACAAGATGACATACCAAACGACACACTTACACAACCGAACCTGCGTCAGTGGGAGGGTTGTGAAACAGCCCGAGAGATTCATGGGGACGGGGAGAGTCCTCGGACTTGATCCCCGTCAAGATGAATCGGACCCATGACATATGACGAGGCAATCGAAGACAAGGATGCGGTTTCTTGGCAAACAAAGAATGAAAGCGAAATGGGTTCTATGGATCATAACAGAGTGTGGGAGCTAGTCGAACCACTTAATGGGGTCAAACTCATTGGTTGTAAGTGGGTGTACAAGAGAAAAAGAGGACCGGACGGGAAGGTGGAAACCTTCAAGGCAAGACTTGTGGCGAAAGGTTATACTCAGAAAGAAGGGATCGATTATGAGGAAACTTTTTCGCCGTAGCCATCTCAAGTCCATCCAATTCTCTTATCGATTGATCGATCTCGACTTTGAAATCTTGCAAATGGATGTCAAGACAGCTTTTCTTAACGGAAGTCTTGATGAAGAGATCTATATGCAACAACCCCAAGGCTTCATTGAAAAAGGCCAAGAACACCTAGTTTGAAAGCTCATGAAGGCCATTTACGGACTCAAACAGGCATCCAGAGCTTGGAACCAATGTTTTGATCATGTTATAAAGTCTTATGGGTTTGATCAAAACGAGTTCGAAAGTTGTGTGTACAAAAAGCGTGTCGGAACTGCATTGGTATTCTTAGTACTATACGTAGACGACATTCTGATCATTGTGAACGATGTAAAGGTGTTATCAGACGTAAGGGCATGACTTTCAAAACAGTTTGATATGAAGGACTTAGGGGAAGCCGCACACATCCTTGGGATCAAGATCACTCGATATCGCAAGAAAAGGATGATAGGCTTGTCGCAAGCTTCATACATAGACACTGTCTTGAAAATATTCAGCATGCAGGATTCCAAGAAAGGCTTCGTACCTTTCAGACACAAAAGGAAATAGATGACATGAAAGGCATTCCATATGCTTCGGCTGTCGGAAGCTTTATGTATGCAATGCTGTGTACGAGACCGGATATCTGCTTTGCCGTTGGCATGGTGGCAAGATATCAAAGTAACCCAGGGAAAGAACATTGGACGGCAGTTAAAAATATTCTGAAGTATCTGAAAAGAAATCGGGATAGAATGTTAATTTATCAGTCAGATAGTCTAATCCCCATCGGCTACACGGACTCGGATTTTCAATCAGACTTAGATTCTAGAAAATCTACCTCCGGTAGTGTGTTTTGCATGGGGAGGAGCCATGACATGGAGAAGCGTCAAAAGCGTGCGTCGCAGATTCTACCATGGAAGCCCGAATATGTAGGCTACTGCGGGCAAATAAAAAGCGGTTTGGCTCAAGAACTTCCTAGTGGACTTGAATGTAGTTCCGAATTTGCCTAGCATAATCACTGTTTATTGTGACAATGCCGGAGCAGTTGCAAATTCAAGGGAACCAAGAGCCCACAACGCCAAAGAAACACATTGAAAGGAATACCATCTTATACGAGATATCGTATAAGAGAGATATAGAGTGGGCAAAAATAGCGTCTAAAGACAACCCTAGCAGATCCATTCACAAAGGGCTGCCTCTGAATACATTCGAGAGACATGTGGAAGGAATGTGTGTCAAGACCGTTGCCAATCTGCTTTTGAGTATAAGTGGGAGAAATCATTAGGTTCATGTAGGTGACATTAGATGTCACGACAGAACTACACGAGACATGTTGTAGTATACTTAAAAGGGACTTTGAGTATAAGTGGGAGATTGTTGGGATTATCTTTGGAAAATATGCTTTTTTACTTTGTATAATCAAAACCAATTTTGGACTTATTCTTGAAATAAATTGTTTATCATTTGATGCTTTAAATATCATTGAATGTTACATATATTTACCGCATAAGCTGTTCAATAAATAAGACGTGTTACATTGTAGTTAATTTAGTGATATCAGATCACAGAAGATTAAATTAACATTCCCTTGTAACTAAAAGTACACCATTCACGACCTAGATGGAAATGAACAATCCATCGTGAAAGGTTGAAGTGTAAGGCTCGAGATTGACTTGTCTTGACCAAGAGATTACACTAGTGCATGATGATGCAATTGAATAGGACCTGAGGAGGATAAATTCTTGAGCCCAACAAGGAAGAATTGGACCTCGGTGGTTCGTTATTTCTTAATCTTCGTCCCTTAAATAGGATCACGTGTGGTTGGTAACTATTGCTTTGACTTATCATGGGTAGAGAATCAACGAGATTCAATACTTTTATCTTGGGCAATATTATTGGTCACATGTGATTGCTAAGATTTAATACGGAGAATCGTGTGCAAATGCACGCTTGTTCGATTTGCCCCTTGGGAGGTTCATAAGATTTATCATACCAAATCTTGCAAGTGGAACTAGTTTCCTAGTATGGATAATAATGTTGAACCGTTCCTTAACCATGACAAAAAGATATTAATTAATGGAAAGCTATTTCAGTGGCTTCAATTAATTAATGGGCTAGATAATCTTAAACACGGGAAATAATAACCGGGAGACATATTGACTGTAATATGGGTTAAGATGGATAGTGCAATATTAATTATGTAGTGGAATTAATTAATATTTATGGGCTTGAATAATATTGTGGCTCAATATTGATAATTCAAGATCCATTGGAAGGTTCAATCTTAATTCTCCTAAAGGCCCCCTAAGTAGCCCAACATAAAGTCCAATAACTGAAAAAAGTGTTTAAAAATAAAATAAATTTGTTGCTTATTTTTTCCTCATAATTTCGAAAATCATAAATAAAAGAGGGAGAAAGATTTTCTTTGAATTTTGTTATGGAATGAAGATATGTATTCTTGGAATACAAGATTATCTCATTAAATTCAAAAAATCTCCCACTTGGTTATTTATGGGGATATTTTCGAAAATTTTGAATATAAAGGGCAAGAAAGATTTTCTTGAAAAGATATTATGAAAGATATGTATTTCTTGAAATACAAGAATATCTCATAAATTCAAGAAGATCCAAATCTTGGAATCTTGATCCCTTAATATTTTGAAATATTCCATAACAAATAAGAGAGTGGGATTTTGTGGAATATTTTAATTATGGAGAAAGGAATATATGAGATATATTCAAGATTTCTTGGAGATCAAGAAAAAAAAATTCCTCCCTATTTCACATGAAATTTTCGACCACCACCCTCTATAAATAGGGGATGAATGTTTCTTTCCCAAGTACAATTCCATGTGCTGGAAAAATTAGTAAATCCACAAAAGTGGTGCAACAAAGTTTATTTTCCTTTTGTTAATTGCTCGCGAGCATCCTACCACCGGATTGTCGAGCAAGGATTAAGGAAATACTTGGGAAGGTTTCTTTGGTGTGTCTAATCAACGAGGCCATTGCCATTCCAAGAGGTACGTTCACGTTAACTCGTAGTAATTCTGCATGCGTAGGATTTACGTGAATTGTTTATATGCATGATTTGTTGTTGAATTATTATTTGAATTAATATAGGATTAATTCATGCTAGTAATAATTGTTAGAATTAAATTTGTATTTAAATATTCATCTCGAATAGATCCGTGCAACTTATTCCCCAACAAGACTTGGTCCCAAACGTTATGCAACACATTTAATACACAATTAACCCTTAATCACCATTCAACAACTTGCAGTTTTGGTCCCATATGTTATCCAACATAATTAATAAAAATTTAACACTAACCATTTTTTAACCACTTGCAGATTTGCTCCCATATGATCAAAAAAAATTACTTTATTCCTTGCAAAATTTCAAGCGCCAAATACTCAAAAACTAACAAAATTTGGCGCCAACTACTTGCAAACTAGTCCCACCATAATGGAATTGGGCCAAAAATTGTGGGAAAACTTGATTTTTTCCACCAATTTTTGGCTACAAACCCTAATTCAACTCCCATATATAAACAACAACAACAACACATTCAACCACATTCAACACCCAAAAACATCTAAACACCATCTTCTGCATCTTCCTATCGAAACCGACACAATCTAATATATTATTGTCGAAAAGCTTGCCGTACGTACATTTCTCAAAAGCCTAGAAGTAAAGGAAAGTTATTTCATAACTGTCCTGACTCTCTAAGTGGAGGTAGTGGCTGTGATTTCTTTATATGGGCTGATGATAGTAACTCAAAGGAGGTTGTTGACAAGCATGATGGCCAAGGTGAAGACTCTAACCCTAAGATGATTGAGGAGATGAAGAATATGGTCCAAGAAATCAAGAATCTTACTGCTGCAATCAAGGAATTATTGAAACTGAATAAGCTTTTTTTTATTGTACTACTTGTCATTCTTGCATCTAGGACCTATTTTGGTTAGTTAGTTCTTGCATCTTAATGTAAGTCCTATTTTGGTACTCTTTTGTAATGTCCTAAAACTATCTAATGTAATGTCCTAGTAATGTTCCAATGCTATAAAATATAATGTCCTATTTCTCTATAATGCTTGCTAACCTATAATGCTATATATATGCAAGGAAACCAATCATGCACACCAATACATACAAAGTAAACCAACAACAACTTCAATCTGACTTTGTGCCACTTCAGCTTTATCCTTCAGCTCAACATCAACTTCAATCAGATTCTTCTCCACAACCCCACTTTCAATCTGATCCTTCTCCACAACCCCACTCACAATCTGATTTGAATCCATCACTTCAGCCAGATTCTTCTCCACAACATCACTTTCATTCTCATTTGTAGCAATCATATCAATCTGAATTTCACCCTCCTTCATCACTTCCACATGAATTTCACTAAACTACTTTAAATCCTTCTCAACATCTAATAGCATTCCTGGCTTTTTGGGTAATTTCACATAATCAGTTTTCAATTTGAGTAGCACCTCATCAGTGTAATACTCTACCTCCCCCAATACCTCATCCTCAATATATTCACCACCAATTGTATTTTCTGATTTATCAGCCTCCAACCACAATATGACTTCCTTCTTCTTATTTCCATTGAAACACTTTAGTATATCAGAATGACCATCAACTAAATGGATTAAATCATCAATCCACCTCCCATAATGCACCTTCTTGTTGGGATTATACTGGAAAGTATGTTTTTACTTTGTATAATCAAAAACTGAATTTCGGACTTATTTACTGAAATAAATTGTTTATCACTGATGCTTTAAATATCATCGAATGTTACATATATTTCTTTGCATAACCTGCTCAATAAATAAGACGTGTTACATTGTAGTTAATTTAGCGATACCAGATCACAGAAGATTAAATTAACAATCCCTTGTAACTAAAAGTACACCATTCATGACCTAGGTGGAAATGAACAATCCATCGTGAAAGGTTGAAGTGTAAGGCTCGGATTGGCTTGTCTTGACCAAGAGATTACACTAGTGCATGACCGATGCCTTTGAATAGGACCTCTGAGGACAAATTCTTGAAATCAACAAGGAAGAATTAGACCTCGGTGGTTCGTTATTTCTTAATCTTCGTTCCTTAAATAGGATCACGCGTGTGGTTGGTAACTATTGCTTTGACTTATCATGGGTAGAGAATCAACGAGATTCAATACTTTTTATCTTGGGGCAATATTATTGGTCACACGTGATTGCTAAGATTTAATACGGAGAATCGTGTGCAAAAATGTACGCTTTGTTCGATTTGGCTTCCTTGGGAGGTTCATAAGCTTTATCATACCAAATCTTGCAAGTGGAACTAGTTTCCTGTATGGATAATAATGTTGAACCGTTCCTTAACCAAGGACAAAAGATATTAATTAATGGAAAGTTATTTCTGGTGGCTTGAATTAATTAATGGGCTAGATAATCTTAAACACGGAAATAATAACCGGAGCCATATTGACTATAATATGGGTTAAGATGAATAGTGCAATATTAATTATGTAGTGGGATTAATTAATATTTATGGGCTTGAATAATATTGTGGCTCAATATTGATAATTCAAGATCCATTGGAAGGTCCAATCTTAATTCTCCTAAAGGCCCCTAAGTAGCCCAACATATAGTCCAATAATCGAAAAAGGTGTTTAAAATAAAATAAATATTGTTGCTTATTTTTCCTCAAAATTTTCAAATTTATGGATAAAAGGAGAAAAGATTTTCTTTGAATTTTGTTATGGAATGAAGATATGTATTCTTGGAATACAAGATTATCTCATTAAATTCAAGAAATCTCCCACTTGGTTATCCATAGAGCAATTTTCAAATTTTTGATAATTAAGGAAATAAAGATTTTCTTGATTTTCTTGAAAATATATTATGGAAGATATGTATTTCTTGAAATACAAGAATATCTCATAAAATCAAGAAGATCCAAATCTTGGATTCTTGCCCTATAATTTTTGAAAATACTCCATAACAAAAGAAAGAGGTGGGATTTTGTGGAATATTATAATTATGGGAAAAAATATAGGAGATATATTCAAGATTTCTTGGAGATCAAGAAAAGATTTTCCCACATTGTTTTTGCCCCAAAATTTTACCACCACTACTCTAAAATAGGGATGATTCTTTCATTCCCAAGTAATTCCATGTCTTTGGAAAAATTAGTAAATCCACAAAGGTGGTGCAACAAAGTTTATTTTCCTTTTGTTAATTGTTCGCAAGTGTCCTACCACCCGGATAGTCGAGCAAGGATTAAGGGAATACTTGGGAAGTTCTTTTGGTGTGTCTAATCAACAAGACCATTCTTGGTCCCAAGAGGTATGTTCACGTAAACTCGTAGAATTTCATCATCGTAGGATTTACGTGAATTGATTATATGCATGATTTGTTGTTGGATTATTATTTGAATTAATATAGGATTAATTCATGCTAGTAATAATTATAAGAATTAAATTTGAATTTAAATATTCATCCCGAATAGATCTGTGCAAATTATTCCCCAACACTTCTTACCTAGATAGCCTAATTGTTCACACAGTTTATCTAGATAGTTCATGTTGAATCGTGCACGTTCCACAAAATCAAATATACTCACAGTGCCTCCAGTGTACTCAAACCTTTCTTCATCAATCTTCTTTCCACCATGGTACACTTTGAGTGTGTAAAAACCCAATAGAAAGGGCTTTTGAGTTGAAAGAATGATGGAACTCAAATTTGTTACCCCTATAATCATCAAATGCAAAAATTCGCACACCCAAAACCCTAGCAGGGTACTAAACACTAAAAATCGAACAACCCACCACAAATAAACACTGAAATCGAACAATCCATCATAAATAAACACTGAAATCGAACAACCCACCACAAATAAACACTGAAATCGTTTAACCCATCACAAATAAACACTGAAAATCGAACAACCAACACAAATCGTATAACCCATCACAAATAAAATTTAAAACACTTGGAAATAGATACATACCATAATCCACTCCATATTTAATAAGGTTCTTCCTACGCAACATTGTGCGCTTGTAATGTAGCGGATATCTTCGCGCTTGCCCAACAAATGCTTCACATCGACGGATTGATAGTGATTTTCTCGATTTAGGGTTTTTTTCCTATCTTTTTCGCGCGTTTTTTTAGTTTCTGAGTGTGTGTTTTTTACTCTGTGTGTGTGTGTAAACTTAAATCGTGTGCTTTATGTTTAAGGGTAAGATTAATTAGTTAAGACAGTTTAAGAGTTAGGATAAATTAATTAAATGTTAAACACTGCTCATTAGGCTTCTAACGGATCCCGTCTCCAGCCGTGAGAAATTGGGACCGAGTTTGCAATTTTATAAATTTTGGGACCAAGTTTGCAACTTTTCAAATGTTTGGGACTAATTTGACAAACTTGAAACTTGTTTGAAAACATGGTGTGTCCTATGAGACCAAAAATATAAAAAACTCGACCTTTGCCTAACAAAAAGAGGGAATTATACCGCTGGACCACATGCTAAAGTTGTAATTTATTCGACATAATAAGTTGGTAAACAAATAGGCTGGCCCGTTTTTTTAAAATGGGTTAGCACGGTGCACTTGAATATGTAAAAAAATCCCCTTATATTTATTTGTGACATGTGAGTGTGCAGTCATTTTTTTTTTCCATTCATTATGGGTTTGTGAATTCCCAAGAAGATTACTTAAATGAATTTTGGGGGAAGGGCCGATTTTCTTTTTTTGGTTTTGGGAAGGATTGTGTAACCGCTATTTTTAATGTTCATCCCTTAGAAGTTTTTTATAATTTAATTTTATATTTATTTTTAGGGAGAGGAAAAGAAATGCCCTTTTCTAGAAAGGCCTAAATATTTGTGCCTTCTTTTGATGAAAAAAATATTTTTGCCTTTTAGGGGTACCTTTTGCCCTTTAATTTTCATTTCATCAATTGACAAAGTCAACACTTATTAATCTTCCTAACCTACACTAACCCATTGTCCAAATCTACTCTAACCCATTTTCCAAACCTACTGTAATCCTAAAACCTAATTAACCAAACCTCATTTCACTATATCGCTTATTTCTTTTCCAAAACCTTATCTACCCGTTGCACATTTATCCTATGGCGCACATCGACGGCGATGGTGACCGGCGACGGCGATGGTGACGTCACGTGTAGACACTGCGACGGCGACGGCACAGCTTGTGATTTCCGGCGACGGCACCAGGATGAAGAGACTGACGACGTCGATGGAAGAGATCGGCGGACAACGCTCGACCAGGGCCTACAGATGAGGCCAGCCGAAACCCTGTGTATAAGAGTAAGTAATTTATTTTTTGTTCCTATTTCCAATTCGCTTTTGATTTCTATTTTGATAAAAATAGATTTATTGTGGGTAATTGAAGAGTAATAAACCCTGTCGTCGCCGTTGCCCAGATCTTTTTCTCTGAATCGAGCTTTTAGAGTGATTGAAGATGGTGTTCTAGGTCTTTGGGTACGGTTCTTTGGTTGGTGCACTGTGCACAAGAGCTCTAGTGAGATTGTGGAGGGGATTAAGAATAGTGAGTTCGTCAGAAACTTGAGTCAAGCCTGGTATGCAATTCTTGTTTCCTTTTCTGGCCCAATTTATAGCATATGTAGCATAACTTTCAGTTACTATGGTTGATGAATTCGTTGTCTATTTGGTTAAAAGAACACCAATTCAACAAAACAATATATCATATAATGGAATTGGATTATATGAATAATAGTTAGTGTTGAGTTTTGTGTTTGTTTTTCCTCCATAATTACAATATGATTTTGTTAGTATGTGAAAAATATAAGTTATATAGTTATACTGTGGTAGATTTTATCATTTGAAGTAAATTTGAGCCAGGAAAATAATGTTCTACTCCCTTGAAGTCATGTAAGAAATTTCTCACATGTTCCCTATCATTGTTGGCTGGGTATGATTTGTGGCAGTCTTAGTCATTTTGAATTGCTATCACGGACTCCATAGAACAGCATGATGCTTGAATGTCAGATTTGTTTTGGGACATGAATTCTGCCTAGGAACATTTTCTGTCATGCTAAGATAGAGTTCTCTTGATCCCCTGTATTTCTTGCACATAACCTGTTTGTGTTTTTGCCAGACTGAGGTTTTTCACATGTTTTAAGCAGATATGCCCAAAGAGGCATCTTTCGACATTGGTGTTGGATTTGGTCTTATTTTCCTTGTTAGAAGTGAGCTCAACAAGATGGTTGAGTTGCGGAAAAGAGTTGAATTGTTGATTCAGAATTTCCCTACAGAAATTGATAATCAAGAAACAGAACAGCTAGATAAGCCCTCAAGGCCCAGTATATCTTCTATATTACCAAAAAACTCATGTCCAAGAAATCCTGTATGATGATGAACATGATTTCGGTCGATGTGTATCTCCTAATGATGTTAAAAGATCTCAAAGTAGTTTTGGCAGTAACCGATTTAGACGAGACAGAAGTTTGAGAATGGATCAACTTGAGGCTGAACTTGAAGCTGAATTTGATTGTCTGCAACTCCAGATGGATGATGGAGGATTCATTTTAAACTACTCGCCACAGCCATACGTGGAGGTATACATTTTTATGGACTAATTGGAAGTTACTTCTCTGTGATGTATGTGAGTTAAATTTATTTCCAGTTTGCTTCAAGTTTTGATTAATCAATGGAAGTAGAACTCATAACTATGATGAAATGAGTAGAATAGAGAACAAATAGTCCTAAAGCCATCATGAAGTCAGATTCTTTCTAATTCGTATCATTCCTTTTGGCGTTACTTTGGTAGAATTTTATAAAGTAAGTATAATGTGATAGCTCCTTTCTAACTTATATCATCCCTTGAGCAGAATCACACTATGTCATTGAGCATTTTCTTCGAAACAGGTAAGCTGGTGAGCACTTTGTGATATTATTAAAATTCTAGTTTAGTTGTTCCCATAATAATTTTTTCTAATGATGATTGTTTTATCTACTAGCAAACTCAATGTGTCTGTTTCTTATTTCTTTTGGTTGCGTAGTAGTATTAGTTATTGGTGTTTGTTTGTTATGGGATTGTGGGCATTCCAGATTTTGTTGGTGATGTTGATTCGTTGAATACCAATTAAATGAGGTTTGTAGTTATGCTACTCAATCTTATTACTATTGATAGTTACATCTAATTCAAGCAATTGTGCAACAGTACTACAAAAGAAAAAAAAAAGAAATAGGCAACATTGATGTGGAACAGTTGATTGTTGTTTCAAAACCATCATGCGTGAGTTCTTCTAGATCTCTGCAAGAATGTTAGAAAAGGTGGATAAGTAATCTCAATAGATATAAAGAACTTAAAAGCACAAGACTAATAAAATTCTTTTTGAATAAATTCCATTGGGAGGCTGATACTCTTTTCTTTCTTAGTGTCAGTTATCCCATTGTATTTTATTTTCTTGCAGCTTCATATATATTTTTAATATTTTGATGACTTTTTGGGGGAAAAAATTAAAAGCAAATATTTAATTCAATATTCATATTCATCAGATATCGATAATTCATGGTAAATCGTACAAATTTTCTCTAAAAAACACTGTACATGTATTTCGTTTCGAAACAATTTCATCAATCTTAATATGTATGCTCATGACAACCTTTATCCTGAGGTATCCTAGTAAGTCAAGAATTAATCTTAAGCTATTTTAGTATTCACAAAAGCACTCTCATTTTTTTTATTCATTAAATTCAACTCTCGTAATGGCAAATATAGAACCACTCTATTTATAATATGAAATAATTTAGTGAATGAGAAATATAAATTATAATTACACATTGGCAACAACATGTGCACTTCAGTTGTAATAGTCTATAAAACGCTTGTAATAGTCTATAAAACGCTTGAAATGTCGATTGACTCGACTAGAAACGGATACCAACTCTTTATAGAAATATGCCAACTCCATGCCGACTCTCCTAAGAATTTCACTAGATTCAACATTGCAGTGTTACACTTAGCACTGCCTCTGAAGCACCAATGCATGTTTTGCTAGCTGCACATCAAGCTTTTATTTATCTCCATCACTCTAAATCAATAATGTCTCAGTTATACAACAAGTGCTAAGCCTTATGCATATGCAAATTGGTTTAATCTATCAAGGAAATTAAATTGAAACCTCAAATTGGAAGAATATATATATTGCAACATTGGCCATCTAATTACCTAATATACATGTGACAATATGCACGTGTAAATGAAGCATGAATATTAATTCAGTCGAATGTAATTTTGTCAATTGTGTGTGCTAATTAATACCTGAATGACAACACCGTCGGCTTCTCCATGAAATGTATGTATATGCTCTAGGGAAAACCAGTCTTCTCAAGACCTTCAAAGGTTGTCTCAGAGGCGTAAGGGAGAAAAGTACCCTCTGCAAAACTAAGATTCTTAAGCGGCTGTGTACTCTGATAAAGAACCAAACCTTTTTTGGTCCTTTAACTTTAACCACAAACTTGATCTCTTTCATTCAGATTGTTTCACTTTACTCCCAACTTTAACCACCACAACAGCCACATTACATCCTGGAACAACCAACACAACTGAAAGGTGAATCGACGTCCTTGACTATACCAATTCCTCTATTGTAATCAGCAGGATTTTAGCAGTAGCAACCACTTTAATCAAGACTTGATCATACTTCATTTCAAGCACTGGAACATCAAAATCGAGCTTCAAAACCTCTTGGTAGCACTGCAACTAAATTGGATAATCGGAAAATTAATAATAATATATGCCAAATCATTTTTTGGATTTAAGATTGAAGGCTAGCATAATATGCTTTTTTTGTTCATGTTCTGATTTTAACAATATGCTCCTCCTTACCTTCTTTGTTTTCCTCACAATTGTACTAAAATAGGCATAATGTGTAGCTCTTCTCATGTTTCTATAGATATTATAAGACCAGCAACCAACATGCGCAAGCATGGTGATTCATTCAGTTCTTATAATCATCTCTTCACAAAGAACTCATGTATAATATCACAAAGTTCCTGTAACATCATAGTCAGTTAAGACTTGTATTCTTGTAACATTCTTCATTAGTCAAAAAAGTAACTACTGTTTGCTTGAAATAACAGAAACTACTACCGCCAAAGAGCATTTAAATTGTTCTCCACCAAACCTGTCATCAGCTTCTACTCCATTTCTAAAAATTATAACAAAGTTCAAAATTTTGTTCATCTAACAAATTCAATAATCGTAAGGGACTGTGAAAAATAATCAAGCCAGTTTCTTTTAGCAGTAAAAGCCTGAAGGTGTTACTAGTGGTTTAGGTGGTGGCTAGGAGTCTTGATCACTTAGCTGTGAAATTTGCCAAGGCTTTTGGATTCAAAGTTTAACAGTTTTAAGTTTTTAGCATTTGCATCTCTAAGAAGGAAGAGAAATTAAATCTTTCAGGAGCAAACAGTTTTGTCATCTCTTCTGATGAAAACGAGATGAGGGCACAATTACTTTTCTTAACGGAGAATGGTGTTGCTAATAGTTGAACTCATAGCAAATTCATACCAAAATTTTCATCATTGAACTCAATTAAAAAATTAAAACAAATAATAAATCGTTTTCTCAAAATCAAAATCAAAATCAAAATCAAACGCAAATTGAAAATTCATACAAAAATTAAATTACTTGTTCTTGCACATTGTTCAGGCTGGCCTTGGCGCGCGGTGCTCGTGAGGTCGTTATTCACCCGATGCGGCCGGCTCGTCGGCCATTCGCTTACACTACTTTCGCACATTTGTCTGTCGCAAAAAAATCCAACCGGAGTCGCAAAAACATCAACCGGCTGCGGATCTACAAAGATCGACCCCGATCCACCACAACAATTGTCGATTCGCCTGAAAAATCAGTAATAAACCAACATCACTCCGCCGCGAGGCAAGAAAAAATCGTCGTGGTCGTGGTCATCAAGACCACCACCGCCACCAAACCAGATCCGCATTGGGGGGTCGCCGGATTTTTTTGGGTGGGAGAACATGATTTTTGTTGGTTTTGGGGAGATAGAGAATGTGGAAACATTGGGTTTTCTAGGTGGGGTACTTATTTTTTATAATTGAGTGGAGGCGGTGGAGTGTGGGTTTTGTGGGTGTGTTTTTTTATATTTTTTTTTTTAGAATTTAGTCCATTAATTTTGTTTGAATGAAAGGTATTACTTGAGTTAATGGTAAAGTATTACTTGTTTTTATTGAAAAATAATACTTATTTAAATGAAATGTATTACTTGAGTTTAATGAAAAATATTATTTGTTTAAATGAAATGTGTTACTTGTTTAAATGAAAGGTATTACATGTTTCATTGAAAAGGAGTACTTGTTTCAATGAAGGTGTTACTTGAGTTCAATGAAAAGTATTACTTATTTAAATGAAAGGTGTTACTTGAGTTCAATGAAAAGTATTACTTATTTAAATGAAAAGTGTTACTTGTTCAAATGAAATGTATTACTTGATTTCAATGAAAAATATTACTTGTTTAAATGAAAGGTGTTACTTGTTTAAATGAAAGGTATTACTTGAGTTCTATGAAAAGTATTACTTGTTTAAATGAAAGGTGTTATTTGTTTAAATGAAAGGTATTACGTGTTTCATTAAAAATGAGTGCTTGTTTCATTGAAAAGTAGTACTTGTTTAAATGAAAGGTATTGTTTGAGTTCAATGAAAAGTATTACTTGTTTAAATGAAAGGTGATACTTGTTTAAATGAAAGGTATCACTTGAATTCAATGAAAAGTATTACTTGTTTCATTAATAATGAGTCCTTGTTTCAATGAAGGTGTTACTTGTTTAAATGAAAAGTATTACTTGTTTAAATGAAAATGTAGTACTTGAGTTCAATTAAAAGTATTACTTGTTTAATTGAAAGTATAGTACTCGAGTTCAATGAAAAGTATTACTTGTTTAAACGAAAATGTAGTACTTATTTAAATGAAAAGTATTACTTGTTTAAATGAAAGGTGTTACTTGTTTAAATGAAAGGTATTACTTGTTTCATTGAAAAGTAGTACTTGTTTAAATGAAAGGTATTACTTGAGTTCAATGAAAAATATTACTTGTTTAAATGAAAGGTGTTACTTGTTTAAATGAAAGGTATTATTTGAGTTCAATGAAAAGTATTACTTGTTTAAATGAAAGGTGTTATTTGTTTAAATGAAAGGTATTACTTGTTTCATTAAAAATGAGTACTTGTTTCATTGAAAAGTAGTACTTGTTTCAATGAAGGTGTTACTTGTTTAAATGAAAAGTATTACCTGTTTAAATGAAAATGTAGTACTTGAGTTCAATTAAAAGTATTACTTGTTTAAATGAAAGTATAGTACTCGAGTTCAATGAAAAGTATTACTTGTTTAAACGAAAATGTAGTACTTATTTAGATGAAAAAGTATTACTTGTTTAAATGAAAGGTGTTACTTGTTTAAATGAAAGGTATTAATTTTTTCATTGAAAAGTAGTACTTGTTTAAATGAAAGGTATTACTTGAGTTCAATGAAAAATATTACTTGTTTAAATGAAAGGTGTTACTTGTTTAAATGAAAGGTATTACTTGGGTTCAATGAAAAGTATTACTTGTTTAAATGAAAGGTGTTATTTGTTTAAATGAAAGGTATTACTTGTTTCATTAAAAATGAGTACTTGTTTCTTTGAAAAGTAGTATTTGTTTAAATGAAAGATATTACTTGAGTTCAATGAAAATCATTACTTGTATAAATGAAAGGTATTACTTGAGTTCAATGAAAAGTATTACTTATATAAATGAAAGATGTTACTTGTTTAAATGAAAGGTATTAGTTGTTTCATTAAAAATGAGTACTTGTTTCATTGAAAAGTAGTACTTGCTTAAATGAAAGGTATTACTTGAGTTCAATGAAAAGTATTACTTGTTTAAATGAAAGGTGTTACTTGTTTAAATTAAAGGTATTACTTGTTTCATTAAAGGTATTACTTGTTTCATAAAAAATGAGTCCTTGTTTCAATGAATCTGTAAGACTATTCAATAGTGTCATAATTTGTTGAGATGTTTATTAGGTATGAATAAAGCTTCAAGTTGGCTCATACACTTGTTTTTTTTTTTATTTACAAATACATTTGAAATATCGACTATTTCGACTAGAAACAAAATGTCAACTCTTTATAAAAACATGTCAACTCCATGCCGACAACAGTACCAACTCTCCCAGCACAGTTCGTCATGACTTTAAAAAATATTCTAACCGTTTGCTAATAAATAATTTTCTATGACAATAATGTCTATTTAAAAGGCAACAAAATTAATATATTACTCATAAATTGATAAATGATGGTTATGACTTAAATCAATCATACACTCCATCTGAATGAGAATAAAAAACGGGCTCATGCTTTTTTAAATTAAAAAGACGGACTCATGCTTTTTTAAATGGCCAAATTACAAGATTGTCCTTGTCAAATTTTCAAATTTTGAATTTTGTCCTTTTAATTATTCTCAGAATATCAGCTAGTATTCTCACACATAAAAAAGGAAGAACACTTACCCCTAAATTATGGTGCTTTAATAGTAAAGATTTATCATTGAGAACCACATAAAAGCGTGTTACGTTACATATTAAGATCCAAATACGCCAATATTTTGTTGCACATCATACAACCAAAAAATAAAAAAATCAAGCATCCAGTGGCTGCTAAGATCCATTCAATGGCAAGAAAATAAATACTCCATCCGAAAGAAGAGAGCCCTGCGCATTCACTATTATATTCTTTGTTGGTTGATCGATAGTAACCGTGGAATACATCATCTCTCTTATATTTAAATAACGAGCGGAATATACGGATTCACAACAGGATCCGGGTTGGAGTGCGTATTTGTCCAGTCCCTTGACTTTGAATAAGTAGGCAGTCACTATAATGGTAAAGACCTTCCTCCCAAAATCAAGC
Source organism: Stenogyne calaminthoides (assembly GCA_037126765.1). NCBI lineage: Eukaryota > Viridiplantae > Streptophyta > Magnoliopsida > Lamiales > Lamiaceae > Stenogyne > Stenogyne calaminthoides. Next base: position 30,518,382 of record JBBCBC010000016.1, read on the forward strand.
AAAACAATATAACTCCCTACATATTAATATCAAATCACACAGTGAGTAGGGTGGGTAGATAGAATGGATATAACCTTATGTTCAAGATTACAATAGTTACCTCTACAAGTTGACCCTTCCAGTAATGTATGCTCAATGACATAGTATGATTCTGCACATATAAATCAAACCCACATTCTCCCTTAAGAATTAACGGCAAATTAAGTTGCATCATTTTCTGAGCAGGAGGTGGACTATAGTACTGAACAGGCCAAGTATTTAAACATGAAGCACCAATGCATGTTTTGCTAGCTGTATATCAAATTTTTATTTATATCCATCACTTTAAATCAATAATGTCTCAGTTATACAACAAGTGCTAAGCCTTATTATGCAGATTCAAACTATTTACCTAATATACATGTCAGAATATGCACGTGTAAATGAACCATGAATATTAATTCAATCGAATGTAATTCTGTCAATTGTGCGTGCTAATTAATACCTGAATAACAACATCGTCGGCTTCTCCATGAAATGTATGTATGTTCTCTTGGAAAAGTCAGTCCTCTTAAAACCTTCAAAGGTTTTCTCAGAGGCGTAAGGGAGATAAGCACCCTCTGCAAAATTATGATTGTTAAGTAGTTGTGTACTCTGATAAAGAACCAAATCGTGCAAATCAGATTGAATGCTATTATGAGCACAAATTGGAAAAGAAACTACTTACACTATCACCAGTTACTAAGGGCTGTTCAGATTCAGCTTCCTGCATTCAGGAAATCAAACGCTCATTAATTATATCCATAACGTCAAAAGGGATGATATAAATTAGAAAGAAGCTATCACATTATACTTACTTTATAAAATTCTACCAAAGTAAGGCCAAAAGGGATGATATGAATTAGAAAGAATCTGACTTCATGAAGGCTTTAGGACTGTTTGTTCTCTATTCTACTCATTTCATCATAATTATGAGTTCTACTTCCATTGATTAATCAAAACTTGAAGCAAACTGTAGGGAGTTAAAGACAACCAATGATCCAAATTATTAAGCTAAAAGAAGCAAAGTCTCATAACAAACATTTGCGGCAGAAGGAGGAAAAATGGCAGAGGCGTAATGGCAAATGACATGACTTCAACAAAGAACCTCTTTGATCATTATTTATGAAAACTCTGATTCACATAGCCTTACACCAGCTATTTGCAATGCATACATGTATAGTTTGTAAAACGGTATTCAAAACATCAAAAATTCAGTTCCAAACCCCCAAATATAACTAAACTTACTCATAACCTCATACTCCAATAATTTACTCAGATTTCTTCGCTTGATTTTTGTTCCCATACACCAATCCAGTTTCCTGGAAAACAAAATCCAAACTCACACGAATTCCAGTTCCTTCAAAGTCAAAACTTCATAACAAAAGACAAAATTCATAACAGAAATACCTGAGGATCCGGAATGGGTTTTCTCTTTTCAACATATCGATAAGGATCCGGCTTCGCCGCTGCCAACGCCGCCTTTTCCTGTGAGCAAAACCAAAAATTAGATAACAAAATTCAAATTACACACCAAAGAAGTAAACGATTTACAAAAAAATGAAATTGATTTCACCTCTTGCTCTCTCCTAAGCTGCTGGGAAGGGCGAACCCCGTAGAAAATAAGCTAGGGTTCCGGCGACTGACCACGAAGCTAAACTGCTGCCGCCTCTCAAACCGCCCATCGCAAATTACCCACAACAGGGTTTATTACTCTTCACTTACCCGCAACAAATCTGGTCCGCCGATCTCTTCCATCGCTGTCGTCGGTCTCTTCATCCTGGTGCCGTCGCCATAAATCATAAGTTGTGCCGTCGCCGTCGCAGTGTCTACACGTGACGTCACCATCGCCGTCGCCGGTCACCATCGCCGTCGCTGTGCGCCATAGGATAAATGTGCAACAGATAGATAAGGTTTTGGGAAAGAAATAAGCGATACAGGAATGTGAAATGAGGTTTGGTTAATTGGGTTTTAGGATTAGTGTACGCTTGGAAAATGGATTAGAGTAGGTTTGGACAATGGGTTAGGGTAGGTTTGGAAGATTAGTAAGTTTTGACTTTGTCAATAAATGAAATGAAAATTAAGGTGTAAAAGGTAATTACATACCCTAAAAGGACAAAAATGTTTTTTTCATAAAAAAAGAGCAAAAATGTTTGGTCACCTCAAATTTTGGTCAAAAGTGGGTATTTCCACTTATTTTTATTAGTGGGTTGATTATCCGTAGGTAAACGTAGCATTCACCAAATATAACATCTCCAAGCTACTACACTACATATCAGAGTTACCTAGATGCGTGATACGTGTATTTTTAAAAAGTAATTAATGGTATCTATATATTACATTTATATATAAGTATTAAAATCCATAAGGACATATGCTGAAACAAAGAAAAAAAATAGAATAGATGACTTGTTTCACCACTAGTACTAATCAAGATCTGTGGCGCACCAAGTTAACTCTCCTGCTTCTCTTTTTGTATCCAACAATATAAAAGCACAATTCATCAAACCATAGGGGCCTTCCATACTGAAGAATGAAATAACCCATAATAACCCCTATTATTAAACCACATCCATATCCCAAAAGAACAACTTGCCACGTAAGTCCATCAAGAAAATCATAATTTTGATCATCTTCATCTTCATCTTCATCTAGTTGATTCAGATCTTGTTCGCATTTTTTCGTCAATGGAAATCCGCACAATCCTGAGTTCCCAATATACGAATCACTGTCAAACGTAGATAACTGGCCAGTACTAGCCTGAGGTATCTGCCCCACAAGATTATTCATCGAAAGATTTAGCTTAGCAAGAAACGTCAGATTTGTCAACTGCCTCGGAATTTCACCATCCAATTTGTTTGAAGACAGGTCAAGTGACTCAAGCGCGTTCATATCTCCAAGTGACGTAGGCATGTGACCCGTGAGACGGTTATGAGACAAATTCAACTACCTCAGAGAATTAAGCACTCCCACGGTATTCGGAATACTCCCGGAGAATCCGTTTGAAGACATGTCAATAGTGGTAAAGGATATCCAAAGCTTACCTATTGACTGTTCCCTACCTTTCAAAATAAAACTCAACGAGTCTTGGTAAGTTAGAAAATATTGTGCTAACGTTTCATTTTCCTTCACATCTATCATGCCTTTGAAATTCTTCAAATATCTTTCAGGCAAAGAACCATTGAACTCATTCCCAGATATATCAAAAACTTGCAGTCGAGGAAAAGGTGTCACGTTGCTCGTTTTTGAGGCGAACGATAAGGTCCCACGAAACTTGTTTGACCTCAACACGAGGACTTTAAAATGGAAACGTGTCTTGTATTTCATTGTTTCCTATATCAATGATCTCTAGTCCTCCACAATTGACAACAAACTCCGGTAACTTTACATCCAATTTATTGACATTCAAGTTAAAAGTATTAAGACTACAACCCTTGGAAAATGTGGTTGGAATGTGGCCTCTCAAGTGGTTTGTGTTTAAATCAAAGACTTTCAAAGATTTGCTGAAGTTTCCTAAACAAAGTGGAATCTCTCCTTCCAAGCTGTTATTAGAGAAATGGAGAAATACAAGGGAACTCAAGTTACATATGGAAGATGGAATCTGTCCGGATAATTTGTTGGAGTAGAGTAGTAGGGTTGCCAACCTAGAAAAATTCCCAAAGGTGTGGGGTATTATACCTGAAAGTTGATTTTCTCCGAGATTTAGGTGAAACAATCTTTGGGATCTCTCAACTTCTAGTGGAATAGGGCCCTCAAACCTGTTACTCGAAAGATCGATATAAGTCTTGTTAGCTGTGAACAAATTCCTCGGAATGCTACCTGAAGATGTGGTGCAAATGGAAATTTTAGTACTCAGTTAATCAACTCATGACCGCACTACAACATAAGTTACATTATATAACGCCCTAAAATATATTACTTAATAACTATAATGTGTAACTATAGCTAATAAGTTTAGATAAAAAGTTTTTTTGTCCCATAAATTTTCTGTAATCTGTTTTTGGTCTCAAAAAATTTCATTATCCAATTTTGGTTTAATAACTATTGTGTTTGTCCGGGCTTTTGGTTCCATTTTTTTTTAAAAGCAAAAAACGACGCCGTCGTTTTGCTCAAAAAATTGGGGATCTTCGATCACGCGTGTGTCCAAATTATCGCTTGTTCAATTTTAGTCCCATAACTATTAAGTGTTTGTCCAATTTTGGTCTCATAACCATTAAGTTTGTCCAATTTTGGTCTCATGTTTGTTTCTTTTTATGGTATCAAAATTGACAAACGCAATAGTTATGGAACCAAAATTGACAAATGATAATTTGACAAACAATCGGAGAGCCCCCAATTTTTAAACAAAAACAACGTCGTTTTAAATTTTTAAACGAAAATGAGACCAAAATTGGACAAATGCAATAGTTATGAGAACAAAATTGGATAGTTAAATTTTTTTCGGATAAAAACGGATTATGTGTGTAAGTTATGAGACAAAAAAACTTTTTTTCCTAATAAAGAACACTCTTAAAAGGGGTGTTACAACCAAGAGCCACATTGGGTAAGGGGGGGACCTGGGCCCTCCCTGACTCTTTCTTAAATTCTATATATACACACACACACACACAAGTTCTCTTCTATTCTTAATAAGTAGTGTTATCAAAATAATTTGTGTCTCCTTGTTAATGTCATTCTATCAATCATAGATTAGGTTTCGATTTTTTATGGTCACACTTCTGTTCTTTTTTTCTTTTAGATTAGGTTTTGATTTTTTTTGGTCACAATTTTGTTCCATTTTTCTTTTTTCTTTCTTTTTAGTACAAAGTATAATTGGGGCTTGGTTTTGAAGGTCCTTCCTTCAATTATAAACCGTGTCGCGATCACTTTTTTGATCACGCTTTTATTGTTGGATCACTATTATTTATAATTTAATTTTAGACGCATTTTATGAATAATATTTATTAAATTCACATCCTTTTATTTGATAATTCAATTTATATAGAGAGCTTTTCTTAGACAATGAGAACGATAATATTTTAAATATTATAATATAATTATATTAATTAAATGTAATAAAATTAATTTTTTATCTTACATATATAGTTTTTAAATATATCATTTTAATTAGGTCTTACGTACATCAAAAACTGCGTGAAATCCATAGTGTAGTTTAGAAACATACAATTTGTTACACTGAGACGTGCAACTTGTTTTACAAACGCAGGTTGCATGTTTTAGTGTAACTAGTTGTATGTTTTTAAGATACGCTATGGAGTGCATCATGCACCTGGTGCAAAGGAGACCCATTCTATTTTTTTATATTTTTCTATTAAATTGGGCCCCCGAACTCAAATTTCTGGCTCCGCCAACTTATAATTGCTAATGTTGTCTAAAGTCTAAAGTAACATTTTTCATAATTTATATATAACTTTTAAAAAATGTTACCTGCATCCTGTAACATCTTATGGTAACACTTTTAAAATCACTACTACACATTTGAGCTTGCACAACAAGATTCTTGACAAATTTTTTTTTCAGACTTCTCCAAGCTATAGCTTGGAGAGCGGTTTTAAAAAAAAAAAGAAAAGATATAGTTTTCAACCGCCCCCAAGTTTAACACTTAGACAAATGGTTGACAAATCATTGTGGTTTAGACAAATGTTTCGAACCGCTGTCCACAGTAATAGTTTGGACAAATGGTTCCAAACCGTTGTCCAAGTGTTCGGAAAATTTTAATTCAAGGCCAAATCGTGAACTGACTTCAATTTTCCCCAAATTAAATCAAGCTATTGCTCCTTCCTCTACCCTAATCGAACTCCGTCAAACGTCCTCCCCATTCCGCCCAGCCGCCGTTTTTCCCATTACCTCTTATATTTCCCCAAATCGCTAACCATGCCCTAGCCTCCTCCTCCCTCTTCCCCAAATCGAACTGAAGCCCTACCGCCGCCTTCCCCGCCGTCGTTTTTTCTCCTTCTCCCACAAGGCGTCATCGGTAAGAGCCCTAATTTATATCAAACCAAACCACTAGCATAGTATTAACGTAGAAGTTGATAGCATAACTTGGTGTTTGATAGTATTAACGTAGAAATTGAGGTTGAGGTTGGTGTTTGATACAAACCCCAAAAAGATAGTATATACTAACGTAGAAGTTGATAGCATAACTTGGTGTTTGATAAAGATAACTTTCCGATTCATTTGAGAATTGAGGTTGGACTAAATTGATGATAAATTAACGTAGAAGTTTGATTAATTGGCGATGTACTTGTAATTAATTCGAAATAATATGCTTGATAAATGAACAATTAATTGTAAATGAACAATTGATGCACTCAAGGTGTTTGATAATATGCTTGTGTGAGGATTTAAGCATAAATTAGGATTAATACATTAGGATATATTTTGGTTATATTAATTTGATGATTTGGTGAATGGATAGTAGTGTGTTGCTTTAGATGATTAATGATGGTACATTAGGTTATATACATTGTTTTGAGATGCAACAAATCCTTAGATACATATGCAATATACAAACCTTAGGTACTACCACATTCTATATGCAAGTTTTATACATTAGGATTGTAATACTTTTAGGTTTAATACATTAGGATACATGCATTATCTTGAGAAACACTTCATATTGTCTTTTCTATAGGCATCTCTAGTTCTATATGGATCGAAAGTGGGTTCGAAAGGTCGATTATCGAGATGAGTATAGTAATGGGGTGAAAGAATTTTGTAATCATGCAATTAGACCTTTGCACCGACCCCTAATTACATTCCATGTCCGTGTTGGAAATGTATGAATGGAAAAACCGTTAGTGGTCGAGAAAGTCTGTTTGAGATGATTAGAGATGATGATGAATATGGCAATCCGGATCTTGTTAACATTTATGGTCATGAACGAGAAAGGTCAACCAAAAAACGAAAAAGAAAAACAAGTGCTAAAAAGAAATGTAAGACTTTATTGAATGTTGTTTTTTCGCTATATTAAATGTTGTTTCTTTTGATTTATTAAATAAAGTGAATTGTTAATCAACGAGTTCCGAACCAACGAGATAATGAACATTGTGGACATTTTGTGTGTTGCTCTATTGAAAACATAATCCATGCGCTTCTCTAACGAACATTCCTCTCAATGTAAGTCAATTTATCGATTTATTTAAATTATTATTAATTGAATAAAAATTCATACTATATTGATTGATTCGTTGTTTGCAGTTTGTTATGAACGTGGGCTCAATTCTTACTCTAAGAAAAGACTGGAGAAATGGAAAAACGATTGGACGCGCGGGGTACCTTTACAATTAATTCTTATATTCATACGATATTAACTGAACGTTGTTTGAAATTTTGGTAGCATGTAATTTCTTTATATATTTGTGATGATATATTTCATGTTTTTGGTGTATTGGACGTATATATGTTTATGATTGTATGTTTATTTATTTCATGATGTGTATGTTTATTAATTTATTTGATGTTTTGGTATATATATGTGGTATAAGTTTTGGTTTATGGTTTTATTATAGGATTTTTGGTTTATGGTATTGGACGTATATATAAGTTTTGGTTTATAGTTTTATTATAAGAATTTTAAAATATAAATTAATAATTAAAAAAATATATATTGGACAGCGGTTTTCAACCGCTGTCTATGTAAAATAATAAACGAATTTAAAAAAAATATTGACTTAGACAGCGGTTATCAACCGTTGTCCAAGCTTAAACTTGCAAAGCGGTTAGAAACCGTTGTCCAAGTGCTTCTCTTGGACAACGGTTTTTTATCAGCTGTCCAAGCTTGGACAGCTGATGCTTGGAGAGCGGTTTTAACCGCTCTCTAATGTCATTTTTCACAGCTGTCCAAGCCCAAATGTGTATTAGTGAATGTTACTAAATGAACTTTAGGTAACACTGTTTACAAGAAAATAAGTTATGAAAAAAAGTGAAAAAGTTACTAAATGGACTTTAGATAACACTTTTTATATGAAAATAATAAATTATGAAAAAAAGTCGTTCCTTGGTATTGAAGCTTGGACCTCATGATGATAGGCTACAGCTTACCAACTATGCTAATCAACAATGTTATACAAATTTTGGACGATAATCGTACTTAAAATGGTATTTCGCTTTTTTCTAATTCTTTTTCCAAAAGTAGCATTGTCTAACATTATTTCCTTATTACTCCCTCCGTCCTAATTTTGATTATCCATTTACTGTAGACATGAAGATTAAGAAAAAGTAGAAGATAATAATATTAAATGGTGTAAAGTGGGTTTGGTGGAGGGAAATAATAGTATTAAATGGTGTAAAGTGAGTTTGGTGGAGAGAAATAATAGTATTAAATAGTATTGAATGTTGTTTTATTGTCTTATTTAGAAATGGATAAACAAAATTAGGACGACTATTTTTGAAAAGCGGATAATCAAAATCAGGACGGAGGGAGTAATTCTCAATGTACCAAACAATTTACGGCCTACTAGTATAATTTTATTTTATATTATAATTTTAAATAAAAAAATATAAATTTAAGTATATAACAAATATAAATATTTTATTATGAAATAAATTTAAGTATATGAACATAAAAGGTTTAAGTTTATTATAAAACATATTTATAAAAAAATTATATATTATTTACTAAGATAATAAACAATATAATAAGTTATCATATACAAAGAAAGATATACAAATGTAATGCACATAATACATATCGAAAATATTTATTATATATTGTATATTATAAATAAAGTGTATTTATATGTGTAAACACAAATTTCGTATTTAATAAATGAATAAACACGAAAAAGGAATTACAAAGATAATTTTTTGAGTTGAATATAATTTCGGGTACAATCTCTAATTTGATCCTCTGATTCTCTCTTCGATCTTGACTTTGACGTTCTTCCAAGATTTTCAAGTCGGATCCGCAAATTAGAATCTTATCCATTGCTTGAATTTCTCGACTTTGTAAAATTAATCCAAGGTGTTTAGCACTTTGATCTTGGATTAAAGGGTCCGAGACTTTGTGATGTTTATCCAAGAGGCACCTTGATCTTGGATTAAGGGGACTTTCGAGGGACTTGAGGTAAGAACGCGTATCTAAGAGATTTAACATCGTAATCTTAGACCGAAGATCGTTCTTAACTTATTTTCGAGGGACTTTTGTGAAGAATGCGGATCCAAGAGGCTTAAAGAATCGTGATCTTGGATCAAGACCGCTCTTGATTGATTTCAAGAGGCTTTTGAGAAGAACACGGATCCAAGAGGCGTAGCACCATGATCCTGGATCGAAGACAGTTCTTGATTGATTTTTGAGGGACTACCGAGGGACTTCCTTGAAGGACGCCTTGAAAAAATACTTTGAATCACAAAACTCAGTCGCTAAGACTTACGAATTTTTGTGTATTCAATGAGAGGAATGAGACCCCTATTTATAGGTGTAGAATGTTGTCTTTGCCCTAGATTAGACGGGATTGATTTGAAGGGTCGGCAAGATTTGGAGTTATCTAGAAAGATTTGATGGGCTCCACAGTTTTGGACTGTGTTTGATTTAATTTATTGAACTTTAGTGGCCCAATTTAATTTATTGCACTTTTGAGGCCAACTATTTATTACAATCTCTAATATGATCCTCTGATTCTCTCTTCGATCTTAACTTTGACTTTCTTCCAAGATTTTCGGAGTCGGATCCGCAGCCGAATCTTATCTGTGGCTTGAATTTCGGGACTTTGTAAAATTAATCCAAGGTGTTTAGCACTTTGATCTTGGATTAAAGGGTCCGAGACTTTGTGATGTTTATCCAAGAGGCACCTTGATCTTGGATTAAGGGGACTCTCGAGGGACTTGTGGTAAGAACACGAATCTAAGAGGTTTAGCATCGTAATCTTAGACCGAAAAGTGTTCTTAACTTATTTTCGAGGGACTTTTGAGAAGAACGCTGATCGAAGAGGCTTAGCACCGTGATCTTGGATCGAAGACCGCTCTTGATTGATTTCCAAGGGACTTTTGAGAAGAATGCAGATCCAAGAAGCTTAGCACCGTGATCTTGGATCAAAAACCGTTCTTGATTGATTTCCAAGGGACTTTTGAGAAGAATGCGGATCCAAGAAGCTTAGCACCATGATCCTGGATCGAAGACCGTTCTTGATTGATTTCCGAGGGACTATCGAGGGACTTCCTTGAAGAACACCTTGAAGAATTACTTTGAATCACAAAACTCGATCGCTAGAACTTACAAATTTATGTGTTTGTCAAATGAGAGGAATGGAGCCCCTATTTATATGTGTAGAATGTGGCCTTTGCCCTAGATTATACGGGCTTGATTTGACGGGCCGACAAGATTTGGAGTTATCTAGAAAGATTTGGTGGGCTCCACAGTTTTGGACTGAGCTTGATTTAATTTATTAAACTTTAGTGGTCCAATTTAATTTATTGCAATTTTGAGGCCATTCTGATCGCAAAGTCAAATAAAATTTGAACTAAAGACTGCTGCATTATAGTTCAAATTTGAACTAAAGTCTTAAAAAATTCTTCGACTTTGTACTTATTGTAATGTTTTTGAGTGACCTTATAGTGTAATGTTCTTCTCCCTTTATTTATTGGACTTTAGAGGCCCAATTCCATTTATTGGACTTTAGGGGCCCAATTTAATTTATCGGACTTTAGAGGCACAATTCCATTTATTGGACTTTAGGGGCCCAATTTAATTTATCGGACTTTAGAGGCCCAATTCCATTTATTGGACTTTAGGGACCCAATTTAATTTATTGAACTTTAGAGGCCCCATTCGATTTATTGGACTGTAGAGACTCAATTTAATTTACCGGACTTTAGAGACCCAATTTAATTTATTGGACTTTAGAGGCCCAACTTGATTTATCGGACTTTAGAGGTTCAATTTAATTTATTGGACTTTAGAGGCTTAACTTGATTTATCGAATTTTAGAGGAATTACATCATCAATTATTTATTTATTTATTTTAGGGATCAATTATATATTCCCAATAAATAATAAATTCTATTGATTTTTAGCATGTAATTTTCACGTGTCGCAATTTAATTTGTAATTAAATTTATTTGCTTACAATATATTTATTTATTTAATTAAATAGTTAATACAAAGTGTTACTAAAATATGTTACATATTTAGAAGTGTTACCTAAAAGTGTTACTTATGTTAAAGTATCACTTAAAAAGTGTTATCTTTATTAAAGTATTGCTAAAAAGTGTTACATAGGTAAGAGTGTTATTTGATAAGTATAACGTAGTGTTACTTAAGAAGTGTTACCTATTTAAAAGTGTTACATATTAATAAAGTGTTACATAATCATAACTTTCACCCTTCTTGCAAAAGGTCCCATACAAAAGTCTATATTTTTTCTTTTTCATATAAGAGTTGATTAACTTTATTATTTCATTCCGACATTTTTAAAAATTGCTCGAGTTTAGTCGCAAAATTGTCGACACTTTGAAAATTGAATGAAATTACGCATGTGATGGTCACATGACGGTTTAATTTGGGGATTTTCTACCGAACTAATAACTCTACCCCTATAGAAAATTGAAATTTATCTTTTACTGATTTCCAAATCGAAATAACACCACCATTTCCATACTCACAAAAACTTATATGCAATATTGTATGGAGTTTAAGATCTGTGTATTTGCGACCCACAGACCTATTTACCCACTGTAAATAAATGCCCACAAAGTTGCATTCGCGATTCAATGATTTTCCAACCAAATTCCTTCTGATTTATGATGATTTAAGGGATAAGTCACATATCAACCACTGCATTATAGTTCGCTCACAATTCAGTGATTTTCCGGCCAAATTTTGGTCGATTATAATGAGACTGATATCAAAATCTTCATCTAACTGTGCTAAAAATTCATTTGGTTTTGGCTACCATAGTGTAAATGTTTTTTTGTTGTTCATATTGTATTACACTTTGTCCATGCAGTAACAATTTTTTTTCTATGTAGTAACATTTTCTTTTTGTGTTTCTAGGTTTTTATATTTTAGAAGCTTTGTGTTTGTTGAAGATGTTGTGGCTTAACAGTTCTCAATGTGTGTTTTGTTCTATAAAATTCCTGTTAACCATACTTTTTTTTACCCAATAATTATTTTTTGTTTTTTTCTGGCGTATTTTTGTGTTGGTCATATAGTATCACAATTTTTTTTCATGTAATAACACATTTTTTTCCATATATTAACACATTTTTATGGTGTTTATGTTATGCAAAAAAAATTATTTAGGAATTTTGTGTCGTTGAATCATATTAACTTGACGGACAAGAAACAAATATGACACTCAAAAGAAAGAAATGCTAGGTCAAATTTAGTTTGAGTAGGTCTAGTGTGAAAATTTTCATGTATGAAAATTTATAAAATTGTCCTAAATCAACCATTTACATTCTAAACACTAAATAATGAACCCTAAATTATGACCTATTCGGGTCGGGTGAACCATGAACCACTTGGGCCGAGTGAACCATGAACCACTCAATTTTGTCTTACCTTCACCAATTACAGAATTTGATTATAAATTAAAGTTTTTTCATGTATGAAAATTTTCATAGTAGACTTTGTCATTTAGTTTTTCCTCTATTATTAGAGGGCTCCGATGGTGGAACACATAAGCATAAAGGAAGAGTGAGAGAGATGATGTTGGTCGTAAACATGTGGTAACACATTAATTATTAGGTCTATTAATATCACATAGTAATATATTTTTTAAGTCTATAAGTATAACATTTTTATTCATAAAGAATCACATTATATCTATAGCAGTATTACATTTTTATTCAAATAGTAACACATTATTAAACCTATCATACTGTGGCCGATCTAGGATTTAAAATTTGAGGTACATTTTTTTTAAGAGTAGGTCTCATGTACACCCGGGTGCGCCGTGTTGCACGTTTCTAAAATGCATTATGAGTACACGGTGCATCCGAGTGCATATAAGACCTAGCCTTTTTTTAAAGGGATTTTGGGGGTACATTTAAATACTTTTTCCTAATTATACATAATACAAGTTTATTTTTTTAACATAAAGTATACAAAGGGAGTAAATTTTACTTTGGGGGAGCAATGTACCCCGTCACTGCTATCGGTATTACATTTGGTATTCATGTAGTAACATATTTTTCAGTGTAAGTCTTACAAAGAGATACGTTTAAAGTACACACAATATTGTATAGGTGTCCAAGGAAAATTAAAGTAGAAAAAATTAAGAATAATAAAATGCAAAAATTTTATACTCAACAAAATTTGAAATATAGGGATAAGTATAACATGAGGTATTATTGAAGTTATACCTGCATGTGAAAAGAAAGAAAATCGATGTAATAGATGGGAAGAGAGAGAGTTGGTGTGAATAGCATTGAATTGTCTAAAAATAGTGTTACGGGGAATTAATTCCGCATCTCTCTATAAGTTTGGATTTTTAAATGAGATAAAAAAAAATATGGTATCAGATTCTCCAGACTTACGCTCACGTTCTGAGTTCGATTCCTGCTGAAAGCAACTCTACTCATATTAAATTATTAACTAAATGGGTTTTCTCCCACTTATAGAGTAAGAGAATCCAACCTACGAGGCAAATTTGAAAATTGTCGGGAATGGGTGTTTTCGTTGGTATTTTTCAGCGGATTGATGATGAAAGTTGACCAAATTCCGAACGACCCGTCCCACCATTTTTACGCTCGGATTATTCGATCGACATTTACCCATGACCACGTGACTTTTGACGGTTTAATAAACTTTTGAAAATGAGATCACTTATTCCATAATTTGTGTTCCATTTTGTATTCCATAATATAGATGGATGACACGTGGAATAATAAAAAATATTCAACGAACCACCATACCCTGGGTCCATACGTTAAAGACCCAGAAGGGTGAAACATCAATGAAATACGAAAAGTAAAACAGGAGAATCGAATCGAAACTTTTGTGAAAAAGACGTGAAATGGGTCGTCAATAAGCTAATATTTGCCGATGAATTTTATGTAGGTAAATTCGTCGCTAAACAAGGAACTTAGTTTTATAGGTGTAATTGCAACCAGATACATTTTTATGAAGTGTACTTACAACCAGGTACATTTTGGTTGTATATATGTGGGTAAAATTGCACTGAAAATGCAATTATACCCATATATGTACAATCAAAATGTACCTGATTACAAATTAAAAAAAAAATGTACCTATGTACAATTTCCCCAATTTTATACTTTACTAATATAATTTTTTTCTTCTAATATAAGAACAAAGAACCCTCCCATTGTCACTAGAACTCAGTTGACTTTCCAAGTCAGTGAGTGCTTTTACTATTTGAGTTATCCCAATTTGTCATTTTTAATTAGACAAAAATTAGTATAGACCTGATTCGTGCTATGAATTCGATTATTTAAGTATCACTGTTACATACAAAAACTCTCACTGTTATGTATAGAAACTATCACTGTTATGCACAAAAAGAATCACTGTTTAGAAAATGCTTTATATTTTTAAACAGTAAAATTTTTGTGCATAACAATGATAGTTTTTACATATAACAGTGATAGAGTTTATGTATGAACATGATTCACATGAGTGTTGCTCTTTTAATTATATATTGGCATTTTATAGTTCAACCTAAAAAACTATATCACTTAAACCAAACCACTTCATCATTGATTTATATATTATCTATATATAATAAAAAAAATGCGTAAAACTTTACTCATAAAAAAAATACATACCGCTTAAAGCGTTGTAGTCGAGGAATAACTCGCGAATTGTTGTCATATTCCCAATTTGGTCTGACAATACTCCATTTAATGTGTTTTTGCTCAGGATAAGTCTTTCCAGGGAAGACATATTAACAATAGTCCAAGGTAAAGTTCCAGTCAACGTATTGTCACCAAGGTTCAGATAATCTAAGTTTTTCAGATTACCAATTTCTTCTGGAATTTCACCTGTGATATCGTAAGATTGTGAAAACTTAAATATTTACTCATCATAGATAAATTCACAATATGATACTAAACTCACAGCCGAGAGCAATTATATATCGATGGTTATGGTTTAGCATAAATCAAGAAAGCCTAAAATCCAAGAGCCCATTGTTATCCATAATAAGCATTCATAAATTTGCACAGCAAAAAACGCGGGTTTTAACGACGGTTTTAGTAACAATTGACCTAACCGTCGTAAATAGCGACGGTTTTTCGACGATTCAGGTTTTATGGTCAAAGTCGCTGAGTTTAGCAACGATTGGTTAGATGTCGTAAATAGCAATGATTTTGCAACTATTTTTACGGACTAGGTCAAACCGGGTCATTTTTCGACGGTAAGAACCGTCGCTAAATTGCAACCCGGACCACGAAGCATATCGTCGCTTGGGTCACCGCCCAAACCGTCCTTTAGCGATGGTTTTTTGAAATTTCGGCAGTTATAAACAGTAATAGCCACAGTTTGCAAAAATCGTCGCTAAATTAAATTCGATTATATATGTCTCCGCCGTAGCATTTGCAACGGATTTTTCGCAAAAAATCTTGCTCCTCATCGTCGTCCCTTCGTAAAACGAAGAAGTAGAGTATTCTGTGCACGCCAAAGCCTTCATCTCTTCACGTTCTTCGATTACTATATTTTTTAATTTTTTACCGTTTATTTTTCGTTTTGTGTATATATATATATATATTATTATCGATTTATATAATTTGCATGTGCGTACGTACATATATACATATAATTTGATTCATTTGTTTTGATAGATTGATGATATGTTTAGGTTTAAGAATTTTTTAGGTGTATTATGTTTTAAAAAATTGATATTTTATTGAGATTCTGTCGAAATTTATTTAATTAATTCAATTAATAAATTATCTAGTGAAATATGTTTAGGAATTCTTTTAGATATATTATGATTACGTAATATGTGTTAGAATTGTTAGATTGTTGGTTGACTAGGAGATGAGTTTGAAATAATTCAGTCGAGACTATGTCAAAATTTATTTAATTAATTAATTGATTTACTTTAGTATGTTTAGTTTTTTTATATATATAATGATTTAATAATATATGTTAGAATTGTTAGATTGTTGGTTGACTAAGAGATTTGAATTAATACAGTGGAGATTATGCCGAAATTTCATAAAAATTATTTTTTATATAGTTGTATAGTAATTTAATTAATTAACAAATATAATATTTAATGCAGATGAGTGGTCAAGACGGTGATGACGTCCCAGCTCGTCCTATCCCGAGCACTAAGAGAAAGAAGATACTCAAACCTACTATTCAGATGCCCCCTCTCTCACCGCCTCAAGACAGTCGTCTGCTAAGGTCTGTGGACCTTCGGAGGCCCGCAGATCACCCTCGCTGGATCGCGTCCCCACAACGTCACAATCTCTAGTAGGGTCGACTTCGGGCACGGCCCATGCATCTTGTCATCCGGTTGGCATGGGCACCTCTTCACGTTTGCTTATCGATCTTTTTGGCGGGCAGTAAGTAACTTTTTTTTTGTTTAATTATAGAATTAATTTAATTTAAGTTTTTTTATTTTTATTTTTCAGGATTATACCCTTGGCCATTGGGCTATCACTTTAGCCACTAACTCCATCTTGCATAGGGGATTTGCTATCAACGTCCACAGTTGGAGATACGTGCCACCTGACCGTCGCCAAATCTACTTCGACGAGTTTAGGGTATAATATTTATTTAATTACTTTATTTTAATATATATATATATACATTGATTAAATTTTGTGATATTAATAAAATGCAGAAACAGGCGAAATGGTGGGACGATCTCCCAACCCCAGAACTCTACAAGCCATTTTGTACGCTTGCTCACGAACGGTACAAAGACCTACTACACATGTGGCATATTGGGTGGAGGGATGAAGGGTTGGACACAACGAAAAATATGGAGGCGGAGGTATGGGGCTCCATTGTAGCGGTTTGGAGTGATCCCAAAAACATCAAGATGTGCGAGAAGAATCGCCAGAACTGCATGAGTCAGCCAGGAGGGATTGGAGGCATAGTAACGTATCAAACTGGATCTCGATCTATTTTGGAGCACCGCCTCGCCAGAGTAAGTAATTTATAAGTTTATTAATTAATGTTATCTAATTAATTATATAATAAGTTAATGATAATAATATTTATGTATTTGTTAATAGGAACAACAGATTGGGGTTCTTCTTGACCACCTTGAGACGTTGGCACTCATCCATCCGTATAATGAGACTGCAAAGACCTCCACCTACAGTCGCACGACCCATATACACGTAAGAATATAATTAATATATATTAGTGGTTTATTTCTAAAATTAATAATATTATTATTTTTATTTAATTTATCTTAATAATTTTTAAATTTTGTAGAATAAAGAACGAGGAAGGGTTGCAACTGCCCGCCAGTCTCAGTCTAGTGAACTGTCAGATGGGAATTCATTAATCGATTAATGGTTATGAGGCTTGGCAGAAAGAAGCAGAGGATGGGTAGGTACTCCAGTGTCGTGATCGCGGAGACACAAGTCTGCTCCTTCCAGCCATCTGTTATTTCAGCTCCGCCACCGAATGAGACGCCTGAGCAGATAGAGGCTAGGCTTCGAACCAAACTTGAAAAACAAAATGAAAAAAGGCGTGGCGACGTCCCGGTCTCCCATCTCCGCCTCTCCCAGATAATTCTTTTCATTGACGATTATCCGTTTGCATTGAACATTTTTTTTTTTAAAATAATATAACATCATTTAATTATAATTTATAAAGTAAAAAAAAAGTTATAATTATAACTTTAAAGATTATTAAATAATAATACTCCTCGGCCCCGGGATAACGTGCACCCCTATCCAGGCACAGAAACTAAGAAAACTTGTTTTATTGGTATTATTTAAATCAATTATAATGATATTGTGAGGGTGTAAGTTTTGAGTATTTTGTCATTTTAGGAAATGTGCACGTTATTGCGGGACGGACCAAAAAGGAAATTGTGCACGTTATTGCGGGACGGAGGGAGTATTAGATAAGTGAATAAATTAATTAAGAGACATAAAAACAAAAAAAAAAATTGGACAAGTATCCTTTAAAAGTACAATTTTAAAAAAT
This sequence comes from Stenogyne calaminthoides, assembly GCA_037126765.1. Taxonomy (NCBI): domain Eukaryota; kingdom Viridiplantae; phylum Streptophyta; class Magnoliopsida; order Lamiales; family Lamiaceae; genus Stenogyne; species Stenogyne calaminthoides. Next base: position 30,536,482 of record JBBCBC010000016.1, read on the forward strand.
ATGACATAATTTAATTATAATTTATAGAGTAAAAAATATTATAATTATAACGTGAAAAGTTTATTAAATAATTCAATTAGATAAGTGGAACAAACTAATTAAAAGATTTTGTTTTTAAAAAAAAAATGATTTTTAGTAAATATACAATTAATTTCATGAAGTAAAAGAAAGAAAGCAAGTGGCGCCCGAGCAGCCTTGGAAGCGAAAATTGTCTTATTATATTGCAAGATTTGGTGCTTGGTTATATGTGAGGTGCTTATGGTTAGTGGTTCCCTTAGGCTCCCGCATGCGAGTTCGAACCACCCTAGGCCATTTTTTTTTTCTAAAATCGGTGTTTTACAACGGTATTTTCGACGGTTAAGGTCGTCAGTAATTGCGATGGCAAAACCGTCAAAAATTTCGACAATCTATACCGTCGCAAATTCCGACGGTTGATGATGTCATAGTCGTCGCAAATTTAGTGACGGTTTTCCGACAGTTTTACCGACGATATAGCTCGAGCCAATTTGAGATAGATTAATCAAACTGCCGCAAAAACTTCGACGATTTTAATCGTCGCAGCTTGTGCGACGGTTTGTCAAAAAATTATCGCTAAATTTAACAACGTTCAATTTAACCACGGTTTTTCAAGCATCGCTAAACAGCGTAGCAACGGTTTTTTTCGTCGCAAAAACCGTCAGTAAAACCCGTGTTTTTTGTAGTGTTGGCTACCCAATTTAATTTGCAGTGAGCTTGTTCCTGGAGTTTTGTACTTAATTTTATGCATTGCTTGAGCATATGCCTTGCCTACTGCACCTGGAGATAAATTCTTATTCCAAATTCAACGAATTAAAAAAAAAATCGAAACATATGCATGCATGATGTCAAAATAAATGGCCGAAAGTAAATGACACAAATGCAAATCTTAAAAAATGGCAGCATGAAAATGTTAGTGAAGATGCACGGTGGCTGAAAATGTAAGAAAGTGTAAGAAAACGAAGAATCGAGGCGTGGCCCATGTTACACACAATTTTCTTTTCGTAAAATAAATTATGCCCGCACACAAGTTCTGGTAAAATTTGCACCGCCCTATGCACATGTGTGGACGGATAATCTCACAATAATTTACAAGCTACAAGTAAGTATCTTATTATATATCCACTTCCACATTTAAATTTTTTCAATGTGGGGCAAAAAAGAATTCTTCCTTTTCTCTATTTATTGATTACTACAATATTAATTTCCTGATTAAGCAAAATTAAAAAAAAGGCAACATCTTTCAACAGAAAATTAAATGAATGAGTTCAATATGAGTTTCTTATACTAACAAAACTTATTAAGACTTAATTAGAATTGGTCTCCTATGAACTAGACCTATATATGCTATGAATTTGAATTATTTGATTCATTTCATTGATTTTCAACACATTTTTTTAAATTACTAAACTTGACCTGCATTATACCTTGGGTACGATCAAATGTCATGCGTTAAAAAAAAAAGTTGATAGCATGAATAAAGTTTATACAAATTTTTATCAATTAATTAAAGAGGATAAAAAGGCGGGATTGTACGTACCAGTTAAATCGTTTGTACCGAGGCTTAATTCGCGAAGGCTCGTCATGTTGCCAATTTCTCTTGACAACTCTCGACTAAATTGGTTGACGTTTAACCAGAGATGTTCTAATTGTGGGCAGCGCCATATGTTTGATGGTATTGTTCCATTTAGGTTGTTGCCTGTTAGAATAAGCCTTTGAAGGTTATGGGTGCAGTGTTCAATAGTCAGTCTTCCTGATAAGTTGTTGTCACTCAGGTAAATGTCTATTAAGGATGATATATTGAAAATGGATGGAGGTATGGTGCCTCTCAACTTATTAGCTCCCATCCAAAGGTTTTCTAAACTCTTCAAACCTCCAAACTCTTCTGGAATATTACCTGTCATATTGTGAATTTATCAAAATTCGCTACAAGAAAATTAATACTGCATTGCTTACGAAATTTTTCAATATTTTTTTAAATATGTTTACAATTTTCAACGAAATAGTATGATTTGCCTACAAATTTTTTTAATATTAAAGACTATTTCTAAACTACAAATATAATTATTTACAGAAATATAAAAAAGAAAATATCTCTAAAGTACAAAAGAATTTGTGCGGTGATTATAAAGTGCAAAATAAGACATTTTTACCCCTAAAATCAATTTCTATTACAATTTTGCCACATGTCAGCCCATATAAGTGGACCCCACACTAATTAACCCTAAAAACGCCACACATTTCTCTCTCTCACAAACAAATCGATTTCTCTCTCTCTACCTCTCTCTCCGCACCCTCCCTTTCTCTCTCCAAAATCGCAACCTAGGGTTTTCGTTTTGAGGCCGCGGGGCCACGGTGTTGTAAGGCCGCGTAGGGGTGTTGTGTGGTGGCTATGGGGGCGGCGACGTAGGGGTTTAATCGCGTGGGTTTTCGTGTGGTGGGAGCCGGGGGGGATGGCGGCGGACGGTGTGGATGGTGGCGAATGGGGGTGACGGGAGGATGGTTTAACGGCGACGGCGTGGCGGATCTGCTGAATTTGGTGGAGAAGACGGCGGCGCATACGAAGGTATTCATGTCTTCTTTTATTAATTTTATCAATTTGAATTCTTATTTACTATATCTATTTAAATTCTTATTAATTTTAATTTTATTAATTTGAATTCTTATTCATGTCTATTTTTCATTTATTTTGTGTTTATTTTTTCTGTATTGTTTTAGATCTGAAAAATTGAGTGGCATATCTTGTGTATGTTGTGGGTTTGCGCGACGGTGGTGGTAACGGCGGCGGTGTGGTCGACGGCGACAGAGTGATATTTTCACTTGATATTTTGGTAATTTCTATTTTATTATTGCAGATATGTGTGTGGACATGGGTTTTCACTTGCGTCTCTCTGTTATGAACTCAAACTAGAAGCAGAGTGACTCTCTGTTTCCTCTGCATCTATATTTTCTTAGCAGTTAGACCCCGAGTTCTCAAAATTATGTTTTGCTGTTGCAGATTCTTTACTTGTGTCGAAAAAAATTAATTCATTTATGGGCTGAAAAATTCATTATAGCACTTCTGGGCCAAAAAGATTAATACTATTGCACTTGGGCTAAAAAAAAATTAATGCACTCCTGGACAGAAAAAATTAATACATTTATGGGCTGAAGATTTTATTAATGCACTTCTTGGCCAAATATATTAATGCACTTGCACTTTTGGGCTAAAAAAATTAATGCACTTTTGGGCCAAAAAAATTTAATACATTTATGGGCAGAAAATTTTATTAATGCACTTCTGGGTCAAAAATATTGATGCACTTGCACTTCTGGGCAAAAAAAATTAATGCACTTCTGGGTAAAAAAAAAATTAATGCATCTCTTGGCCTAAAAAAAATTAATGCACTCCTGGGTTGAAAATTTTAATGCACTTCAGGGCTGACCCAAAATACAAATTTGAAAAAGAAAAAAAAAATGCACTCCAAACAAATTTTAATTAAAATTAATTAACCTCTGGGCCTAAAAAAAATTAATGCACTCCTGGGTTGAAAATATTAATGCACTAATTTGAAAAAGAAAAAAAATGCACTCCAAACAAATTTTAATTAAAATTAATTAAGTGCATTACTTGGACCTTGTGGAAATCACGGAATGCTATCATCTTTCGTAATGAGACAATTAAAGTGGATAAAATTGTGGATGAAATTAAGAGACGATTATGAAGTTGGATCAATGAAAAAAAGAAATGGAGACATAAAATTTCTTTTGCAGATTGGAGCATCATCCGAAAACAATCCTTAGTTAACATGTATTCAGCCTAGTAGTCATCTTACTGAACTTGTTTCTGTTACCATCTATGTGGGCAATTATTGCCAACTCATTGTAATTGGGTACTCCTTATGCTCTTTTATCAATGAAATGTCATTTTTCTGATAAAAAAAAAATTAAATTAATTAAGTCGAATTTGTGATGCACCACAACAAATTTGGGACCGTTATGAGTGGGGAATGAGAAATGATGAGAGAGATATGGGACAAATGATTTTAATTGGGAAAGGTAAGGTGGGGACCGCAATTTCAATTTGTTGGGAAATGGCGTGGGAGTGTCAGGTAAATAGGAAAGGGAAATACATACAAATTCTGGAAAATAAAGAAGCCAGCCTGAGTTCTTTTTTTATTCAGAAGGGTATTAATGTCATTTTCTTGTACCTATTAGTCTCTATAAAAGTTTTTGTATCTAAGAGTTCTAAGGTATTTGAGAATGTACCTTAGAGCCTTGACCCCAAATGTAAATTGTCTAAAAAATTATTTGTGTAGGTTTGCTTACGAAAATTACAAATGTATAGGTAGATTGCTCGTAGTTAATTTCACTGTTTTCAAAACCGGGTTGAATCGGCCGGTTCAACCGGTTGAACCGGGAACCGGCCGGTAACCCGGTTAAAAAAGCACTATATAATCGGATTTTAGGTTGAACCGGGTTGAACCGGTCAGAACCCGGTTCAACCGGAAATAACCGGTTTTTTTCTTTTTTTTAAAAAATTAAATTATTAATTTATATTAAATATTTAAAATTTTAAATTTATATTCCTCTCACATTTTTCTCCAATACTTTCGATGTGGGATAAATGTATGAGGTGGGACAAAATTTATAAAATATGATATGAAAAGTTATAAAATATATATTTAATTTTTTGTAAGTGTATACTTATTTTGTTTTTTTAACTAAACATAGAAAATAGTTGAACCGCCGGTTGAACCGGTCCGACCGGTTGAACCGCTGACCGGTGGTCTGTCCGGTTCGATCACCGGTTCGGTTATGAAAACATTGGTTAATTTGTTTGTCTAGGAATTTATGGTGTATTTTCTTTTTTAAAGATTATTCTAAAATTGGTAGGCAAATCGTAAACAATTCTCACTTTTTAAAGACTTATTTTTATCGAAAATTATTTTGTAGGATATCCTTTATTTTTTGGTAGTGATTAACCATTTTAATGATATGGGCGACACATATTTCAAAAAAAAAAAATCACCGTGCATGCAATAAGTGCATTATGCACTTACGCTCCATTTGAATACGGAAATTTAAAATGAATGAATTTGAAAAATTATAAAAGTAAAAATACATAAATTTTAAATTATGAATTGTCAAGAGATGGGAGAGAAAAGAAGAGGGTAAAGGGGGAAGAGGGAGGGAAGGGATAGAGAGAGAGGATTTCAAATGACTATGTATTGATAAAGATTCTGTTTTAATTTTAAGTTTAAAATTTTAATTATATATGCCTGAAATTTCAGCTGTTAAAAAAAAAATACATGAGACAGTTCAGTTACAGTATTCGCCAAAAAGCCCCAAATAAAAATGGTAAAACGACGTTGTTCCGGCCGATTTGGAATTAAAATTGGACATTGTCAGTTTTTGGGACTAAATTGACGACAAAAAAAACTTATGAGACTAAATATATTTGAGACCAAAACTATATGACCATTTGTAATTCAAACTCAATTATTTTTGTAGGAAGTGTTTTATAGTTTTCGTAGGATATTCTTTATTTTCTTGTAGTGATTTTAATGACACGGGCGACACATATTTCAAAACAAAGTAATCACCTTATATCCAAATGCAATAAATGCACCATGCACTTATATTTTTTAAATGGTACTACCTACGTCCCGTTCTTTAGGGTTTTTTGACTGTTTATAAGGATTTATGGGAATAGTGATTAGAAAGAGTTGTTTATTAGTATTTTATGTGATAAATTGATGGGTAGTTGGGGGTAGAAAGAGTTGTTTATTAATATTTTATGTGATAAAGTGATAAAGTGATGTGATAAAGTGATAAAGTGTATTTCCATTTTATGAAAGAAACCTTAAAGATTGGGACAAAAAAAATGGAAAGAAAACCTTAAAGATTGGGACGGAGGGAGTATCAATTATTTTTATTAAATAATATTAATTATGTAACAACCAAATTATGCATTTGGTACATAGAATGTTTTTTTTTTCCTCAAAACTAATATTTCTGGGTCAAAATTGATCCTTTCGTGAGTCTAAAACATAAAAATCACTTTTCAATTAAAAATATTAAAGTTTACTAACACAGGAGTATTTTTTTTTCCAGAAGCACGGATCAAAGCTCATACAATTTTGAGCAACACTTGTGACAATTAATTTTGTTTAATATAAAAAATAATATCATATAATATTATTTACTAAAAATAATTAATATTAATGTTCAGTAAAAATAATTGATATTATTGAATATAAATACCCAATATTGTTAAAAAAGTCACATTGTGCATAAAATTTGTTAGTTTTTTCCTTAACTTTATCGAACTTATGTAAAACACAACTATTTGTACGTTAAAGTCCAAACAACACTACAAAAAAGTCGTCTTTTAGCGATGGACACAGAACGAACACCAGAATTGCGATAGTTCTGATCAAACGGTCAAAATCTTCAAATTTAGCGACGATTTTGATAATTGTTGCTAACTGTGGCAGTTTTTTCGATGGTACCGACCAACCGGGTCGAACCGGGTTCGATTTATGACGGTTTGAACTGTCGCTAAACTAATGGATCGATTTTGCGATGGTTCAAAACCATCGCTAAATCGCACGAAGTACGAACCGCCTCGTCTGTTGGGCCACCATCGTTTTTGCGACAGTTCTAACCGTCGCAAATCCGAATTGAGAATTGCGACAATTGAAACCATCGCTAATAACGATGGTTTTTCAAACCGTCGCTAAATCTCAATTCTATACTCCCGTCGCAGCAGAATCTATGATTTTTTTTGCAAAAATAGTCAGATGTCGCCGTCTTTATCCGTCGTACGAGTCGCCGAAAAACGAACGAGTGGAGCATTCTATGCACGTCTTTTTTGTAGTGCAATTTGTGGCCGCTAGGTTTCGAACCAACAAACTTCGTATGTCACTTTGACTAGGATTTTCTTTTGTTTATTTTGTAACATAAATTATTTTATCACAATTATTTTTAAAATATTTCATTTATCTAATCTAATAAAATTTTAACTTTTAAAATTATTTGTTATAAATTAACTCATAGTTAATTAATATATATCAGTATTTCATAACTGAATCGGTGACCAAACCGGTTTGGGCATCAGTTGTCGGTCCAATCGGTTGGACCGGTTAAACCGACGTTGTAACCGTTAAAATAATTTATGCATATTTCTTTTATGTTTTGTATGTTATATTAAAAAATAAATATTTATTCATAAAAAAAAATTATACCAATTTATAACTTATAAGTTTTATATTAAAATAAATACAATATAGTTTGGAGACCAGAGATGATGGCGTTGCGGATTAATTCCACATTGTGTGTGACAACGGTAAATAGATTAAATGAAGTTGATGACTTGTGACGGAATTTATTAGAGAGAAAATGATATTGAGATAAAACAATAACATTATATAGAGAGATTTAGAAAAATAATAATGAAAAAAATCAAGAAAAGTGATTTCATAAATAATAAAACCGAATTAACCGTTTTTTAAGGAGTAATTGGACTGATGACATGAGTGGTTCACGGTTCGACCGATTGAATCGATTTTTGAAAATACTGATATATATATACATATTTAATTTGTAAAAAATTTCAATGGGAAAAATCTTTCCCCGTTGACGGAAACTGGGATCATACTCCTAACGGGGCGATCTCCGATTCGTTCCCCCATGGGTATTTTATTAATATTATATATCACTTAAATATTTTATGTATTTACAATCAATTAAATTTAACTTAGACGTGTTACCTAATTTAATTTTTGTATATTAATGTGTTTTATATTATATGTGTAATTTTCATAAAATGTACTCCCTCCGTCCCAAACTCCGTGACATTTTGATTGTTCATAAGCATTTAGTGTAATAGTGATAAAGTGAAAAAGTGGTGGGGTAGTAAGAGTTGTTTATTAGTATTTTATATGATAAAGTGATGAGTAATTGAGGGTAGAAATTTTGTTCTTAATATTTTATGTGAAGTACCTTTACCATAAAGATTAGGGCAAAAAAAATGGGTATTTTGCCATAAAGATTGTGACGGAGGGAGTAGTAAACAACACAAGAAAATAAATAAAAAATATTAAAGAAAAGCAGATGGGGTCCGGGGAATCCCCACGGAAACGGGGATGAGGGAGTAATTTTCCCTATTTGGTTCGCAGGGATAGGGATAGGTATATGAATTCTCCAATTTAGCGGGGATGGGGATTGACGCTCCGGCCCCGCCTTGTCGACATCCCAACTCGAGCTCGGCTCATGAAATTTAATGAATGAGCTCAAATGAATATTTTTTTAGTCGAAATCTGAATAGTTCGCATACGGCCGAACTCGTTTATTTCCCTAACTAACCCAAAAGGCTGCTAAAATAAAAATATAAACAAATATACATGAGAATAATGATATGGAATTCAATGGTTGATTTAAGAGTTAAAATTCATTTTGGTTCCATAGCTTTTGTTTATTTTTCACAAAAGGTCTCAAAAAAATTAAGGGATCACTTGGTTGGGGTAACGATGGTGGGTAATAGAAATGAATGAGGAGTCATTCCCATTAATATTGTTTGGTAATTTTGTAATCAAACAATTATAGTAACCATGCAATCCCCAGCTCTATAGCGGTTGATTTCTTAATGATATTTATTGTCATTTTCATTCCAATACTCAAATCTAAGTTTTTTAATTCAATCTCAGAACTTCTTAATTTGTTCGATATTTTGACCAAAACTTGCTGGAATTCGATGTATGACGTTTGTTTTGGAGCACATTTGTTTGATCTTTTGTTGAAAAGGTAATAGTTATGAGACCAATTTACAGATTACGTGCCAAAAATGTTCCTCAGAACGACATCGTACTTCGAATTTCGGCAATTTTAAAACTAAAATTAGGCCATTAAAGACCAATTATGAGACGAATTGAAGAACTTAACCTTTTTAGAAAGTTTTACCATAAAGACAAAATTATGGGATCAAAATGAATTTTGACTCATAAATTTTATAGGGCACCTACAGGTATTTGACAAAGTCTAGTATGAAGATTTTTATACATGAAATTTTTTTAATTTACAATCAAATTCTGTAATTGGTGAAGGTAAGACAAAATTGAGTAATTCATGGTTCACTCGGCCCAAGTGGTTCATGGTTCACCCGATCCGAATAGGTCATAATTTAGGGTTAATTATTTAATGTTTAGGATGTAGATGGTTGATTTAGGATAATTTTATAGATTTTCATACATGAAAATTTTCACACTAGACATACTCCAAGTATTTTAATTGATGTGGCAATCCACATCAACAAACTTAATAATAAAATAAAATAAAATAGAATAGAAAAAACATTGAGAAAAAGAAAAGGCCGATGGTATATTTTCTTGGTTGAATTCCAAATTTTTCTTATTCCTCACCAATCCCCTTAAAAATATCAATCTTCCTCTCATGTAAAAGGCCATATATTCTTTGAAAAAATTACTCTAAAATAGATTTTTTTTTTAAATTATTATTTTAAGGTACAATTTTTTTTTTATTTTTCTAAGATACAATTGCACTTACATATACGTAGTCTAATTTATATGTACACTCGATTACATAATGTGTAAATTCAGCTACGTAGATGCAAGTGCAAAAACTATTTGTAACTTAAAATAATGAGTATCTCCATTTTATGTCATAAAGTGATGGCTCCATATTCTTTATGCACAAGGGAGCAATGATTATATATGTGTTTATATATATATATATATATATATATATATATATATTCCCCGTCTCAACTCTTTCTTCACACCATTTTTTTTCTCGTGTTTTAACGAGTAAGTTATTTATTAGTATTTGAAATGATAAAGTGATTTTTAAGAAAGTGTATGAATATGATAGATTTACATATCTCTCCTCTATTATATATCTCTTTAAAAATTATTTTATCATTTCAAATACTAATAAAAAATAAAATTCGATCGCTAAAACACGATAAAAGTGAATAAATAATTGGGACGGAGGTAGTAATATATAGCAAATAAAAAGGCATTAAAAAGAAAATATGCTATTAAATGACATTATCAACTGCGGAATAAGACCGTGTGTACGACGTACCATTTAACTCGTTGTAATCAAGATCCAACATCTTAAGCAGCGTCATGTTGCCAATTTCTCTTGGGAGATTTCCAGTAAAATTGTTGCCAGATAAATCAATCTCCTCTAGTTTTGAGCATCGGTCCAAACTAGAGGGTACTTCTCCCGACAATAATTTATTGTAAGATAGATGAAGCACTCGAAGTCTACCAAGACCATTCTTGCAAATATCGACGGGCAAGCTCCCCGATAAATCATTTGCGAATAAAGATATAGACACCAACGATGATAAATTGAAAATGGACCTTGGAATCTGGCCATGAAAATGGTTTTTATACATATGTAGCGAAACAAGAGAAGAAAGGTTTCCGATTTCGGGAGGGATGCTACCCACAAGTCCCATTTTTGAAATATTTAATCGAGTTACTCTATTATGTATAGAATCACAAGTAACTCCGATCCAACTACAAATGGGAGTTTCGATTGTCCAATTTTTGGTCAACGTATTTTTAGGATCTGAAGTGATGTGGGATTTCAAAGCAAGAAGCGAAGATTGATCGATGTTGTTGGCATGATTATTTTGTGAGCTAGCTAAGTTGTAGCCATGAGATAATAGGAGTAGTGCAAGAAGAAAAAATGAGGGAAATTTCTCCATAGGGCGTGACATAATAGCTAATTAAGGGTATGAGCAAAGTAGAATTAGAGCTCCCTATATATAATACGGGACACTCTTATGTGAGACTGTCTCACGGTAAGATGGGTGTAATTTGGGTATTGACGCTTTAATATTTCGAAAGAAATGAAGACGTTGATTGTGTTTAGTTGTAATTTCCATCTCATACGAGTTTTTGTCGTATAATATTAGATGATAAGGTCTTTGTTGAATTCATGATCATTGCTAAATACTCACCACACGTAATTGGCCGAATAACGAAGATTTTTCCTCAACCATAATTAATTATTTCCTATTGACTACTGAGTGCTAATTTATAATTTGAAAAGTCTCGAGTATCTAGTGTTCCAGTCAGTCTAATTTGAAAAGTCTCGAGGAACTGTTCGCATTGAAATATCAAGAATTAAAAATTGAAATACGTAGCAATTGGTCGACTATAACCCTTCATGCTTATTAATTATTCGATGCTCTATTTCAACACATTATTAATATATAATTTTTCTTTTGTCACAAGTTAAAACTTAAGGAATTAGGCAAAAACTTGTATAGGACTGATTAATGCTATAAACCCGGGTCAAAGCTGACTCATACACTATAAATGAGTCAAATATATATAATTTTCTTTCAAATTGCTCGCCTCTCTCTTCTTCCCTCAACGTCCGATTCATGGAGAGCAATTTGAAGTCAGAAAACGAATAGAAGCATAAGCCGAATCGCAGAAGACAAAATTCACGCAGTAATGAGCGAGCTAATTAAGGGAGAGAAGAGAAGATGGAGAAGGCTTTGTTTTCGATTTTATCAGAGCAATTATTATTTAATTACGAATCATACGACGATGTTGCGAAAATGATGAGTCGGTGTGCGATATATATACACTAGATAGGTACGTATTGGTGAGTTGGGGTAGTATGACGATGGTGAGTCAGTGTACCAAGTTGTAAGTTGAAGAAGAGGCAAGCGTATCCTCACGAAACCCTCCAACGTCAACAGCCCGTCGCCGTCGGAATCGATTAGCCTCGCCACCGCCACCGCCACATCCTCCTCCATCATCCAAAATTGCGCCGATGTACTGCCTCAGCTCCGCCGGACATATCCTCAGATCCACCCTGACACGGACCCAAGCCCAGAACCGAATCCTGACCCGGATCATATCGGACCCTGAACGGACCCGCACCCGAACCCTGACCTGGACTGGTCCCAGACCCAAACCCGGATCGGACCCTGACCCAGAACGGACCCGAACCTTGACCCTACCCGACCCAGACCCTGATCGGACCCTGTCCCTGACCGTACCTTGACTTGGACCCTTACTCTGATCCGGACCCAGACCCTGACCGGACCCAGACCCGGACTGGACCCGACCCAGATTCGACCCTGACCCTAGATCCGAACCCAGACCGTACTGACTCCGGGCCCAGACCGGACCTTGACCCGCATCCAGACCCGACCTGGACCCAAACTCTGACTAGGACTTGAACCCAAATCAGGACCCGGATCCTACTCGGACCCAGAGCCGAACCCGACCCGAGTCGCGCATGGGCCGAGTTCGGTATCGTGGATTAAATTTTTTAAATTTATGAATAAAGTTCATTATTCAATTTAAGCCTGAGATTGAAAATTTGTTTTTTTTTTTTCTTTTCAAACAACTTAAAATGAGAGACAACAACATTTAGAAATCACTAGGTACTGGATGTAAAATCATTCCAGGAGTATTTTTTACTTCACAAAAACTTGTATATTTCATGCTGTGAACCTTATTTTTAATTTATGACATTTGACCCTACCCAAGGTATAAGACGGGTCACGTTTAGTGGTTTAAAAAAATGTATTAAAAATGAGTGAAATGAGTCAAATAATTCAAGTTCATAGCATAGATCTGATTCATGGGATACCAACTCTTTTTACTTTCAGAATAGATTTGATCAAAGACAAAAGCTTGTGTGACCCTGAGGTCATGATAAAATCTTTTTTAAATGACAATATTATACATGAATACTATCACTATTATGTTTACGCATTATCATTGTTTTAAAAAAATAACAATAATATTATATGTGCATAACAATAATAAAGTTCACCGTGAACTTAGGTCACTATAGATCTACTCTTGACCAAGTAATTAGGTTCATTCAAGCAAATGTAGAAATGCAAATAACTCCAATAGCCTTGTACATACTACTCCCTTCATCCTATAATAACCTGCACACTTTTTTTATTTGGACGTCCCAAAATAATATGCACACTCTTAAAATAGAAAGCCTTTCATGAAGCTCATTCTCACAATATTCATAATTTTACATAAAATATCATTACTTTTAGGTTCACACATACACACAAATCACAATTCAACTCCCTTCTTTACATTATACATAAAGGATTACAAAATTACTCTTCAAAATGTTATTCATTACTCAACTTTTTTAATTTGTGTGCCCATTAAAGAGTGCAAGTTAATTCGGGATAGAGAGAGTATAATTATTATCGTCATGCATTCACTGTTGATATTGCAAGACCAGTTAAAGAAATTTATCTTACTCACTCAAACATGCCTATAAGAAGTATATTGAAGCGGATGGAAAGTACTTATGGCCTACTCTCAACGTTGAGATATTAGGGTACATTTGTTTCGTGATTTAGGTATTGGGGAAGTCATGACTTCGAAATTCTATGGATTTGAAAGTCTTGATGAATAGTAAAAAATATATGTTTATTTTGAGATTTTGATATGGTGTGATTTTACTTTATATCAACTCAATGTTTAATAATGATTGATGTGATATTATTATATCGTGTTGAGAGTGAAAAAAGTAGTGATGTAATTATATTGAATTTTATGGAAAATAGAGGTGTAAGTGTACTTTATATGAGAGAATTTTGAAGTCTAATTTTAAATCTTAAACTATAATGGAACATGGTTTTCAAAATTCTAAATTCATTTGGGTGAGTCCCAAAATAAACATACCCATAGGCTCCATTTGGATGGATGAATTTGGAAATCCATAGATTTCACACACAAATCACCACTCTCCAATGGATTTACAAATATTAAGATTTGAGAGCTTAAGGAAGAGAGTGAAGGGGGAGAGGGAGAAGGAGTAGAGATGAGGGGATTTCACAAATGATTAAGTTTTGATGAGGATTTGAAATCCCTTCATTTTAAATTAGACTCTCAAACCTAAGTATTTGTAAATCCATTGAAAAGTGATAATTTGTGTGTGAAATTCATGAATTTCAAATCTATCCATCCAAATGAAGTCTTAAGGATACAAATCGGGAATAAGAATGATAATGTAATGAGTATCGTTAAAGAGTCAACCACTATATAGTTAGTAGTCATCTTGTCGATCCCAATTCTATCAACTTTTACGAATTGAGAAATAATTTTGTAGTCTAATAACTGGTTATAGGAGGTAAAAATCTTGTTGATGTTGACGTTACACTACTTGATTTATCCACATAGCTGAGTCTGATTAGTCAACTGGATTTTTCACCTTCAACAGCCAATTACCGAACTAAAATGTAGAAAATTTTGAAAGTTACTATAAAAACTATTTGTTCCTTTTCCTTTTTGGGCAAAACACAAGAGAACATTGCAGTAACATATTAACAATCTATATAAGCCAGTTTGTAAGTAGGAATTTGAACAAAAATGTATCAAACCTCTGAGTATAACAAATCACTCATTTCCAAGATGGACATCAGGATTCAGAAGTTGAGGATTCAATGGAGCTGCTTTACTACAGTCATACTCCCATCTCATCCCCTGTGTTGGAGTACAACAAAAGATTTGTTCGCTCGGTATTTAAACAGAAGCTGAAAAAGAAACCACATAAGTCTCGGGTGTTGAAACGAAAAGTAGCAGAAGGTGTTTTATTAAATCCGAAAATTACAATTGCAATAACTGCAACAAATTAACAGAATTGCGTACGATAGAAAGATGAGAGAAGTAAGAGGATTACCTAGCTAAGAGTTTGGTATCAAGCGGCCATTATACATCTTATCGAGCAGTTGTCGTGCATCTGGTCTCCTAAGCAGACCTTTGTTGTTCCCTACACCTGTCCCCAAACAGACCGGGCACACTAATTTCCCACGACCTGCACGGGTGATTGAAGAGCAAATTGTACTTTAAAATAACCTAATACTCAAGTTCGAGTTCAAGTTTGTTTTGGTCCTATGACTTTTGCCTTTTACGCAAAGGTCCCAAAAGGTTAAGGTTTTCAATTTAATCCCACGGCTGTTTAATTGGTCTGATGTTGGTCCCAAATCGGGGGGAACTTGGGGCCACAATGAAACCAATTAAGGCAAAAGTTACGGGACAAAAATGAATTTTAACTCCTCCAACTCAATTTGAGAGAGAGCCAAAAATGGGGGAAAAACACACTTTCATTGGGCAATGAAATCTTACAAAGCAATGCATCACAAGTAAAGGAATTAAAATATTAATGTCAAATTTATCGATGAAAGCTAAAGAGAAAAACGACAAGATCCTTTTTTCTTTAAAGCCTATTCAGCCAGAAGCTCAGTTGACTGATAATATTTTGGCATCTCCTTGAATATAAAGAAACTTACTGCCGGGCATTATCATAATGGATGTCTATACATGAGATGATACCAAGCAAAAACCAGTCTGTTGAAGTTAATTACCGTAACAGTTTGGACATTCAGTAAACACGTAGACATCTTTTGCACGTTTTCTGTTCAGAGCTTTCCATTTTCCTGTACCACCACACATATCACCTAAATAAACAACAAATTAACTTCTTATGGGAAAAAACAAACTCACCACAAGTATGCTGGATTAAACATTAATATTTCAGATTTAAATGTTTGCTGAAACGGGTTCCTGAAAGTTACATCATCAGGGGTAGATAATCATCCAACAGTTTTAATTCCAACATAATTTATCATTATACATACATAATTAATTAGATCTAGTTTCAGTGCATTTTTTTGACCAAGTCTCAGCAATTTGTACAAATTTCTTTTTCAATTTATAACAATGGCCACTAGAAATTGGGAGAGAAAAATAATCTCACTTACAGATAATAGCACCACTGCCTCCACAATTACGACAACCTGCTTTTTCTTTCCCTTCCAAAGCAATTGCCTTACGGTCAGAGCCCGAAATCCCTGGAGCCACTATCAATGCCATAGTCGAACATAAGCAAGTAAGACACTTACGCCGAGAGGTTACAGTATGTGATGCCTGTTAAAAATTAAAGGAAAAAAATGAAAACAAAAATCACTTGAAACGAGAGATTTTTCATTACAGCCAAGAAATCATTCACAATGAATCATGACTAAAAGTTACATTAACCAAGAAAATAAGAAACAAAACATGGAAAACGATTATATATGTACTTAGTGATAAGAACTACTATTAATATATACTTGATTGCATGTTGCCACATTAGCAGTCATTGATTACAATTAAATGATAATCCGCAACTCAAACATGGAAATTAGCTGATCAAGCCATTGTAAGAACATGAGAATTCCTTGTGTCCCGAAAATGATAACAGGTTTGAGATTCATAACATCCAGAATATGAATGAGTTGGTCTTATGTAAAACAGGTTTACAGTGCAACTAGTTTGTAACTATCACTTTATGATATAACAACTAATACTTTGAATGAAACAACTACTACTGAAAAACTAATACATTTTATTGAAACAACTAATACAGTTTAAAAGTACACATGAAATGCAAACTAATTACACCGTGAAACCCTTTTGCACAAGACTTTGTCTATCTGAATATATCATTACCATTATTAACCATACAATCAATATCTCATATTTAAGGTCCCTTTCTTAGTAAAACAACAAAATGTGTATATCTGACAATCTAGAAGTTGGTACTACTTGAGGGAACTATCCTTCCCAAAGTTCAATAGAAACAGAGTTATTTGCTCCCAAATAGAGAGATGGGAGATCAAACTTCTTTCGGTCTTCTGTTGAAATCTATGATTGGCAAAATCTAATTGTTTATTTTAATATCATGGTATACTCACTCAGAGATAACTAGAAACGGGGGAAAACCCTCTATGAGTTATGACTAACCCAAAAAACTATAACAAGTATCAGAAATAGTAAAGATCAACAAAACAATGATCCGAGTTAATAAATCCAAATTTTATCATAGTCAAAATATAGACATCACCAATAACACGAAATTACCCAAGTATTTTGCACCACAGACACTCCATCATTTAACCAACAGTCAACCTAACTACTCCTACACAAGGAAACCAAGGTGAGTTTCGCTACATAAAAAATGTTTCATTTTTCACTTAAGAAATCTTCGGTAAATATAGGTGGCACCATCATCCACGACTAGATACAAGACATTAGAATAGGGCCCACATTATTGAGTCAAGATTAGAACAAGAAAGCCCACGGGTCATCAAGAAGCTCAAGGATAATTATATATATATATATATATATATATATATATATATATATATATATATAAGGTGTAGATCAACAGAGGTGATCATGTGTCACTTAAACTCAATCAAGAATTATTATAGACATATAGAAGTATAGAACCTCTCCAAGCTACTATCGGAGTTAGCTGCTAAAGATTGGAGCTCAAAAGAAAGAATCTACCAAGCTCCAAATTCGTGATGCAAAAAACAGAGAAGATTAAAAAAACAAAGAACATCTAATAGAAGAAAAATACTTCTATGCACCAATTGCACCGTGCAACAGTAAGAGAAGTCAGCCCACGAGTGAGGAGGAGTGTTAAGGAAATTAATATAAAAAAGAATTAATTTCACACCACTCAACAAGTTCGGACTTTTAGATGAGATTAAATTCTTTCATAGTATCAGAGCTTAGGGTCGCCCACATCCTGGGTTTGATTCCCGCTGAGAGCAACTCCACTCATATTAAATTGTCCACTCGATAGGCCTCCTCCCAACGATGGAGTAAGAGAGTTAGCCCTCGAGTGAGGGGGAGAGTTAGGGAAATTAATATAAAAAATAATTAATTTCACACCTCCTACAAGTTTTGACTTTTAGATGAAATGAAATTCTTTCAGCAACTCAATTGCATTTTAAAATGGTCGCAGTTGGTTTTCTAATATATATTAGTTGTTTTCACTGAACAGTATTAGTTCTTTTCATTGAACAGTATTAGTTGTTTTACTAAAAAGTATTAGTTGCTTTCACTGAGCAGTATTAGTTGTTTTCATTGAACAGTATTAGTTATGCACCAGTTGCACCCAATAGTTAGCCCTCAGAGACTAGCACTAACAAGCAGTAACAGGTATTAACTGGGAAGTCGTAAAAGACACAAATACCTCTGTCTTGATGAGTTCCAATGAGTTATCGGAACTAGCACTAGAGCTCGCATCATCCTCCAAACCGGATCTAATTTGCAATCCAACCGGCTTGAAATTAGCAAACAAACCTTACTTTCAGCATAACTAAACTGCAACTCTTACTTTCTCCCCCAACATTCACATCAACAGAATCCAAATATTGGCACTTAATCATTAGATAAAGAAGACAAGGCAAATATCCGAAAATTGTATACATCATTTGAAATTACGAACCAAGCAAAAACAGAGAAATTCAAAGCTATGGCCTTAATCTTACATCCAACACACCTATTACTTCAATAAATTGGAACATAATCCACACAATTTTAGCATAAAATTTGAAATTCGTTCACTTTTTACATGCGGTAGCAGCTGAAATAAATAAAAAGTTAACCAAAATAGAGCAGAAACGTACAGCGAATAGAGGGAGATTTGGCATGTTGCAGAGAAAAACTTGGGAGAGCTGAGGAGAGATGAGAAGCCATCTCTGTGGCAGTGTGTGGGCAGAGATTTTGAGAAAGAGATGAGTTTTGTTCGTGTTGTAGAGATAATCGAAATTGCCGTTTATTTTTGTGGGAACAAAGATTGGTGTGCTTACTGCTTAGGGGTGAAAAAATATTAAATATACTTGTTTAATTAGCTCTTCGTATCGAAAAATATTGAATTTATTAAAATTTTAAGTATACCAAAATATTTCGTATCGAACATTTTGCCACGGTAACGGTATAAAAATTTCGGAAGTTTTGATATATTGATATATCGAAAAATAATTTCAGGATATATCGGTATATCGAAATATTTTCGATATTCGATATTTCGGTACATTGTGGTATATACCGTACCATATCTATAAATAAATATATATATATATATATATATATATTGTTATATATATATATTATTATTCATTCATAAAATAGAGATTTTTTTAATAAATAATCAAGGTACGAACGGTATGTCGAATTTTCGGTATAAACGGTATCGTTAAATTGGTATGATTCGCTATATATCGAAAATTTTGGTGCCGTATGGTATACCGAAATTTCGATACGGTATACGATATGTGATTTTAGCATATCGAATATTCGGTATGCCGAATTTCGGTACACTGAAATTTTTGGTTCGATACAGTGTAAATTTTCAAATACCGTAAATTTCAGTACGATATGTACGGTACGGTATGTCATCCCTAGGTGTGCTAAACAACACGTCACAGTTGATTTTAGTGAGAACAAAGATAGGTGTGCTAAACAACTCGTTATTTCATAATTCATATTCTACTGCTTAATAATAACATAATCCACGGGCTCCGTTTTAATATGAGAGGCCGAGGGGGTGTTTTTGAAAAATTTATACTCCCTCCGTCCTGTCTTCCCTTCTCTTAATTGAACATGTACGGTTCACATGAGTTTTAAGAAAATAGTTATTTATTAGTATTAAAATGAATAAAGTAATATTTTTATGAGAATTTAATGATCATTTTTTGCTTTTATGCTTAGAAAGGTAATTAACCCCTCCTAATTCTCTGGACCGAACAGTATAAATGTGCAACCGTATGTTAACAATTAAAACGGAATTGCATTTCTCAATGCTCATCTTGGGAGCGTGGTTTTCGTATTCATTGCTCATCGTTCTATCAAGCCACATTAATGCTTTTTAAGAACTCGCCAACAAAACGTTCACCCAAAAAATATAATGAGGTAACCAGTTCCACCGCCTCTTTTCTCTGTTCCACCGTCTGCTTCTCGTTGCAACTTTCCTCACGCCCGGTTTGAGAGTCATCTAGCGGTGGGCGTCGGTCCGGCGGACCAATCGGAGTCACGACGCCGGTGGCCGGATCAGTTCTGTCGGATCTTTAATGTTTGTTTAGTTTTGTGTTTTAGGATTTAACTTTCTCTTCACCTTTCTGTTGTGTGAATTCCCTGTGTTTTCCCTGTTGTGGGTTTTATTTATGATGTTTGTTTGTTGTCTTCCTGTTTTTTGGGTTTAGTTTGTTTGGTTATTGTGGTCGGTTGTCGCAACCTTGGTTATCTTTACGGACTCGGTTTAAGCCTTAGTGTGGGGCTTTCCTTTGTCCTTGTGCTTGTAATATCTTGGTTGTGGTTATATCCTCCTCGTTCCTTACGATTGGTTCGAGTTAGGATCTGTTTCGACAGTGAATCGTCTGTAGATCTGGACTTGTATTTGTACTACTCAGTTCCATATCAATGAAGTCATTTTCTCCTGTAAAAAAAAACAATTAAATGAATTGAAAAATTCTGCACTAAATATAAAATAAAAAAAGTACAAGCAATTAATTGTTCTACTGGAAACAGTAAAAGGAACAAATCTTGCACATTTGGATTCACTTTCCCTCCAAATTGCTGATAAGTTAAATTTTACAGTTTCAACTTTCAAACTAAAATTAAAAATAGAAGATGTTTAACAATTTTAGGGTTCCAAAACTTTCCTTCCAAAAATTAAAATATATCCGTCCCCAAAACTAGACACCACCTACTGATGTGATCAAAATACATTTTCCTCCAAATCTGTTGGGCAAAAAATTACAGTCTTTCAATTCTCTTTCAAATTTTCAATAAATACTCCACCCATCTGTATTCAACCCTACTGAAAAACTATATGCTATCGTAAATGCAATAAATTAAAATGTCTCTAAGAAATCATTTGAGTACTGAAAAAAATAAATTAGTATAGGTTTTAGTTGAGTTTAGCACTACAAAAAAATTGTCATTTAACGAGGGCTATAATAGCCCTCGTTAATAATAAGGGTTTTAAAGAGGGTTTTGATAACTCTCAACACTAATAAGGGATTTAAGAGTCATTGTTACTAGCGAGGCCATTAACGAGCAATAAATTTACCCTCGTTAAAAACGAAGGCTTTAATAAGTATCTAATAGCACTCTCTAATAGCGAGCGCATACTTTCCTCATTAAAAATAAGATACATAATACATATTCATTAAAAGTAAAATTTTGACTAATGGGTTAGTTAGCTCAGTTGTAATTTCAGGGCAAAATTTACTTCAAGGCTTTGTGTTCGAGTTCCAGGACTCGCGAGGTTATATAATTTTTAATATTTAAAAATAAAAATACGAAACAAATATGATACATATTTATTAAAATTGAAAATTTAGTGAATAAAACGCCTAGTCCAGTGGTCATATCGCGTAGGTGACACTGAAAAATCGCTTGTTCGATTCCTTGTACTCTCAAATTTTATATTTTCGAGATAAGAGAAAAAATAATACAAAAATATATGATAAATATATATTAAAAGTGAAATATTATTCAATGAGTCACTTGGCCCAATTTGCAATTGCATTGTATATAAAAGTGAGAGGTCCCGTGTTCAAGTCCTGATGCTCGCAAGTTTCGGGAGTTACGAAGGAGGGTTCGAGCTCATATTGGTCTCCTTGGCAAAGATAAATTTTACCATTCGACCATATCCTCATTTTTGTTTGTGATTTAGAGGACAATCAATACACGGTTCCTTTAGCATTGATGACAAACCTACATTTGGAAAAATTAAGGAAACAACAGCATTATTTGGGGTCTTCAGGACCACTGTCACTCACCTCTAGGCTAAAGCAAAGAAGCAACAAGACTTCGTAAACCAATTATTCTAACATCAAGTCGACTTAGAGTTCCCCACACACACACACAAACAAAAAAGTACATTTTGATCAAGAAAAATTGAAGAGCCTAAATTTCAAAGAAAGATCAACAATAAGAGACTTGGAAAAAGGGCATTGAGGTCAGCAAGGCCACAGTTGGTTGGTGGATTAAGGATGAGCTAATCCACATACAAATGTCATCAATCCACTTCTTACAGAGTCAAACAAGCTTATAAGGATATATAATACAATTTGAGTATGTTGCATGTTGATAGACAAGATAACAGGATAAAGTTTAATGACATATGCAATATTATCCATATAGATGAGAAGTGATTTTTTATCACAAACACAAGTAACAAATGTTACAAGCTTTCAAATGAAAACGATCCATATAGGAGAGTTAGTCGAAAAGATTCATTACCAAAGTGATGTTTATTTGTACAATGGGTAACCCCAGGGGCGGACACATACCTAGCCCAAGTAGGGCAAGTGCCCAAACTCAAATTTTATGAAATATCATATATATACTCCTATAAAAAATAAAATTTCAAAATTATTTTTTATGAAAATTAAACATACTATTGCTATTTCCCCAATTCCTAAAACAAACAAACCCTACTCTTAAGGGGTGTGAATAGGCCAGACTATCTGACAGGGGCCTATGCCCCGACCTACTAAAGTCTGGCTCGGCTCGTTTAATAAATAAGTCAGGCTCAGACATTTTTAAAAGGCTATTACTTAGATTTGATTTTAATGTAGTAGTGGTAATCTGACTAAAATTATTTTCATATGTTGTTATTGTATACTACTATTTACTCATAACTATTGAATTCATATGATTATTGTTGGTCCCGGTGCAAACGAGTCTTACACGTGTATGGGGGGGGAATACACGTGTTCAATGTTTTTAAAACTTTTTCTTACTGAGGTCAGCTTGAGTCAGATAATCCTGAAGATTAGGTTCTGAGAAGCACAGATCGCTCTGAGTCAAAGTCTACAGAGACAGTGATCCTGAGCTGCTTTCAGAAACCTCAGATAATCCCAACTGAGTCCTGAGTGTCAGAGATCCTGAGTTGCTTGGATCAGATAACTAACTTACTGAACCCTCAGAAGAGTACGCTCGGTTTGGTAACTATCTGTTCTAGCTACTCGGTTTGTCTTGAATGGTTGACCCTTAGTTTATACTCGTTTTAAGCTTTGGTTGAAAAACCTTCCCTTTATGAAATAGTGATTAGGTTTGATTCACTTATGCAACTTCAATTGATTGATTCCAACCGAATATCGGTGAAAAATATGCTTTCAAAATCAAGACAATGCAAATGATAAGCACGGATAAGGAAAGCAATAAAGAACACAAAGAATTATAGTGGTTCGGAGACTCAAGCTCCTACGTCCACTCTCCCCGACTCTTCGGAGAAATTCACTATCAACTTCGAGCTTTACGACTACCTCGTAGTTTACTTACTCAACTTCGGCCGAAGTTTTCGACTACTCCACGTGTTTACTTACTCAACCCGACCTTGAACTTTTCGACTACCTCCGTAGTTTACTTACTCAATCACACACAAGCTTTTCGGACTACCCTCAGCAGCTTACTAACTTCTCCTCTAGAGTTTTCTCGACTACTCCGCGTGGTTTACTAACTCTTTACAACTCTTCTCACCAACAAACACACTCCAACTACCTTCTCAAGGGTTTGGGGTTTCTTGGTTGGTTTCCAACTAGGATGAGATATCCTTTACAATAAAGCGCAATGCAAAGGGTTAGGATATCTCGACTAAGCTTTGGATAATTCTTATCAAGCTAGGCTTAGTATAGTGAGCTCTCTTCAATATCGAAGCACTTGGGAAATTCTAAGTTTTAAAAGTGCTTTTAACTTTTTAAAAGAATAAGTTTGAGCTCTTAAGTTGCGTATAAATTTCCCGTAACCTTACAATGTAGAGGGTCACCAGTATTTATAGGCGTACACCAAGGTCACTATTGAAAACTATCCGTTGGAGAGACAACTTCGTGAGTTCCCTCTTGTGGTGTGTGAAACGGCTATATTTAGGGTTTGAAACTCCCTAACACTTTCTAGGCAATAGCCTTTCATGTAGCCGGTCTTCACTTTTTGCGATCGGAACTTTTGTACATTTGACATCCTTTTTTTCGTGAGACCACATCCTTTGTCGATTCAAGATGGTAGTGCGATATTGTCTTCCTCTTTTTGACTTTTGTCTCCGCTTAAAGGTAGACACCTTCAACGGCTCTTTTTGGTTACAAACTCGAGTTTGATATAACCTTAACAACACTTGACTTAGTTCCTTTTATGCGCATTTGAATGTCTTGGCAAATATCTATTTTCTAAGGAATCGCGATCTTCTCGATGTTGCATCCTTCGATAGATATATTCAAAGCCTCGGAACATTCGGGTTCATCTTGAAAGCATTCATATATTCTTCGAGTCTTCGCAATTACTTGTGCCTCGATATTCTTGATCTTGATTTCTCGATCTTGATCTTTGTGTCTTGAGTCTTGAGTCTTGAGGTCTTCTAAGTCTTGAGGTCTTCAATCTTTGTAGTTTATCTTGACCGATGTCTTTGAGTCTTCTCGTGAGTCTTGATTTACTCAAGATCCCATCGAGTCTTCATAACTATCTGAACTATATCTGCGACTATACATTCTGCAGATAACATCCCCGACAATTCTAAAACCTGAATCTCGACTCAACTATCAAGATCATTCTGAACATGTCATACTCAGGGGTTTTGGGATCTAATCAAAATCATAAACCTTTATTAAAATTCATCTCCCAACAATTTCCCCCTTTTTGATGATGCCAAAACCTATCTTGTTACAAACAAATAACCTATACTCAGGTTTCAGTTTATCCTATTACAAGATTGGTTGTCTCCCAACAATTTCTTAAATCAGAAAAACTCCCAACAATTTCAGAGTTTCTCAACAGTTTAATCATTCAGCAATTTCTTCAGTAATGAATCTCTTTAACTAGTTCATTACCAAATACTTAAACAATTTCTCCCTTATCAATATACAATCAGTTCAGAGACATTCATTCAGGCATATCAAAATAAAAGACATGTAAATAAGATAATGAGATATTATCTTTTGAGCATAATGATAAATCTTCATTGATGATTGGTATCCTGTTACATATTACAATGAGTTTATCAACAAAATAAAAAAGACAAAAATTTAAAGATTACAAAATCTTACGAGTCTTGATCTTGATCTTCCGATTTTGGCTCTTGATCTTCGCTCTTGATTTGCTTCATTCTCAACTTCATCACGGGCACCTCCAGTCAAACATTCCTAAAAAATCTCTTCTTCACTCATTTCTTTCCTTGATGATGTCCGGATTTGTTTCTGTTAGACCTAACCCACCAAAGATATTGAAAGCAATCTCTTGAGTAATGGCCTTCTCATTCACCAAGCCATTATCAAGTTTTGGAGGTGGATAGGAATATGGACCAGGGGCTACTATCTCGTCCTCTCCTTCATCCGCAGTTAATCCACTCTGTAGATACTTTGGATAGAAGATAAGAAGGTATTCAATGAAAGCTTCATTCGATCCGAGCTTTCCTCTCCATTCCCTCGAGAACATCATAATTGAACCGAAAGGTTCTCTTGACTTCTTCCCACATATCGTTGAGTTTGATAGGCATCCATTTATCAACGTGGGGCCACTTTAGTGCTTTTGATGTTCCTTTCCTCTTGCTCGCAAACTTCCTGAAATCACTCATTCGCTTCTGCTCTTCGTCTATCTTCTTTCTGATCACAGACGTTCCTGAGACCGGAGCAGCAGCTTTCTTAGCTTGTTCTTCTTGGAGTGTCTTGAGCATTTCGTGTTGAAGACTTTCTTACGAGGTTGAGACTCGATTCCAATTGGTTGTTCTCTGTTTCTTCATCATCCGTAATCGGTTTTCTCTGGATTGGCTTAGAAGCCTTCGCCACGCTTCGCTTCGGTTTGAACAACGCCCAAGTCTTTCCTCTTCATAAGCGATTCGATGCTTAAATGGCTTGTTCCAACCTTTGCTCTAGCACTCAGTTTCTCCTTGCAACATCAAGCATAGCTTGCTTCCGAAAACTCGAGTGTAGATAGCCTTTTCTACCGAGCGAACTTCAACTTCTCAAGAGGCCGACTTCTTTAAAGGCTTTTACTAGATTATACATTTCAAAGATCTTTACGAGCCTTCTTCTCCAAAGTACGTGCCATGAACTTTCTCGAGATCTTGACTTCCTTTTCCCCCTTCTTGCACCGTAATTTGAAAAAAGCCCGGAGAGTCTTTGTGTCCATGTGATATTTGCTCTTTGCTCACACAACAAACTTCTCCTGCTATCTCGATCTTGTTAAATCTTCCAAATCTCCTTAGATGGTTCTTGGCCACGAAAAATTCTTGAGATAAGTGGGCAAACCGCCGAAGAGTGCTTCTTTGAACATCTCTGTCATCTTGGTCATGAGCATTGAGCTCATTTCCTCAACAAAGAACTTGATTAGCACCTCATTCTTTTACGCCCGGTTTCACCTCTAGAAATCGAAACTCTCCGGTGTTTACTTGATTCATCACTTAACTTCCACCTTGACTCCTCCAAACTTCTCATTCAACTTTCATTCCATGGAGGTCATCTGGGTGGTTAGAGTGTTTTGAATTTGCACCAGTTCTGAAGAGTGACTAAGACCGTCCATCTTTTGAGCTCGATTGGTCAACGTCTCTTCCATCTGAGCAATCTTGATCATCATTGGCTCAACCTTCTCAAGTTTCTCTGTCGAGAGTGAGATCAATCTCGGGAATCTTCGCACCTCCCGTTTGTCGATCATCTTGAGCTTGACTTCATTCTGAGCTCCCATCTCCAAAAGCGCCTCGATCCAAGAGTACTATCATCACCGATGTTGACTAATTCCGGTGTTGATCGCCAAATGAAGTCTCCTTTTCAATCTGAGGCTGCTTCTCAACATCTCCCTGTTGGTCCCCATCTCCATCTTGAGATTTGTCTCCGCTGTTTGGGGCACCAACTTCAATTGCTCTCCTCTCAGCCAACTTCCTCTGAACCAGCTCATCAAAATCGGCGTTTTTCATCCTGGCTTTGTCCTTCTGAACCCTGAGAAATCGGTCGAAAAGTCTCTCCTCATTCCACCCGGCTTCCCTAAAAGCGAAAATATCAAGCATCTCGGGAAGAGTCGATTGAGGATGAATCTGATTGTCCTTAATCAAGAAAATATCTTGCGGATCGGGGTATGAGCCGAGCTTCGAGTATCGGTCAAGTATGAACCGTTCCCCTTGCTCCTCCACTCACCTTCTTGGCCTACGCCCTTCTTCCATCTCGGGCTCTCGGGTTCATTTGAAGTTTACGCTAAGGGATCAAAAGTAGATCACTTCGGGGAGCTCATCAAGAATATTCTCGCTCTGAGTCTCAAAGAAAGATCCCCGAAGTTTGTGCGGTCGAGTCCTCGGTTTGCATCCCCACAGTGGGTTCCGAGGCTGAACGGTATATCCTTAGTTTGAGTCCGAGTTGGCTCGTCGGACTAAGCGTGCACATCTTCGGATCGACTCGAGTATTTTGGCTTTACATCTGAGTCTGCGCACATCTGAGGTAGGCATCTCGAGGTCTGAGCTCCTTTGAAAATTTCTGAGAAATTTTATACATCTTGGCGATGTCTCGAGCACCTCGAAAAAGACACGCTCCTCGATCGATCCTGTGTCCTGGAGATAACCTGAGCCAACACTTGTAATGGTGAACTATGAGCAGTTTGGCCCTCAGGTTGAATCTCTTCAGAATCACTTCCATCTTCATCGGTGAGAACCACCAATCTTCTCGCGTTTTGGAGCAAGATCCTACATTTCAACATCTTTGCTCCTGCTCCATCTTTGCCTCCAACAACACCTTCCCCGGTTTGTTGGGTCTCTTTTCAGCCATTGCGAAGGTGATTCTACCTTCTTTTCTCTCTTCCCCGATGACCTTCTTCCTTTGCAAAGAATGGGTTTAAGGAGAATTTTGGACTTAGGAAATGGGGTCGAATTGGCGAAGATATCCTCCTCCTCTCTGCACATCTCCAAAATGTAAGCAATTTTGGTGGCATGGTGGATCTTGCCTTTGATTGAGATTGCCCCGTCAATCTTCCTCAAAACTTTTGTGCCTTTTTCACTCACCGTCTGAATCGGGAATTTCACCCGGTTGAAATCAGAAGTGGGTGAGGCCTCTATCGCCGCCATCAATCTGAGCTTCGGCGTACTGATCTGCTCAAAACTCCCCGCAAGACTCATGATGCATTTGCTCACAATATCCATCAACACACGATATTGTGGCTTCAAGTGCCTTTTATGCAGTGTCGCCTCAAACTTAACAGGATTCTCAGCAATCCTATCTAAGTACTCCTGCTCTCTACCTGACATATACGTCGTAGGATCCTCTCCTCTATCACAGAGCTCAAAAACATCATTGATTTTTTCTAACTATATACGAGATCCCTTTTAAAATCGACGTATTTGGATGACTGCTCTAAGTGTGATACTGATTAACTTAGAATGCATACTGACCCTCTTCATCTATCTTCAAATTCTGAGATGAATTCGATTACCTCTTTCGCAAACTCCTGGTCTTGTCGGTTTGCGACTAGTTGGGTGAGTTCAGCCAGTCGAATCATATGCAGAGCCTCCTCTTCTGGCTTTGAGTTGGTTGTGCTTTTGAGTGAGACAACGAACTCGTACCATGGCTTGTTGGTTTCGGCTAATCTCTCGAACAGGGTTGGAGCCATTTTAGAGTTTGATTGAAGAAGTGAAACTTTAGGGTTTGGAGAATTTCGGGCAAAGGGATTTTTTAAATCACAGAGGATTTGGAAACGAAGGGTTTGATAAAATTTTGGCTTGAATGGTGATTGGGGTTTATATAGCCTTGAGATCGTGGGGAATCGTGTTGGTTAGGTGAGTAACAATGGTTGAGATTAATCTCCGATTAATTCCGTATATGAAACCGACGATCTCCGAAAAAAAAGTAAGCCGCCAAAAACATCCTCATTGGTCATTAATGTAGCGAGCATTAAATGATCATTGACCTTCTTCGAATTTAAAACGATCCCGCCTAAAAAAAACATTCCTCGGTGTTTTTATTTTTTATTGCGAATGATTCTTGAATTTACTTGAGCAATAAATGGATCGCATTTAGTCATTACTTCTTCCCACCAATTTCCCTCTATCAATCTTATCGAGTAAACGACCTTGATAAAATGTCGAAGATAATAATCGAAATCTTGAATTGGTTCAAGATGCTCTTGAAGTTTTTCCGAGACTCGATTCAAGATTTCCATTTTATCTCGAAGCTTCCGTAAGGATTCTCGAGAAAACTTCATGCATCTAAAAACCTTCAATTTTTCGATTTTTTATTCTATACACCGTTCTAAAGATCCCTAATTCAACCGAAAGTTCTTGAAATCTTGATTCCGCCAAAGGTTTAGTCAAGATATCGACTCTCTGCTTATCGGATGAATCTTCTATCCTTATATCCTTCTTCTCGACATGATCTCCGATGAAGTGATGTCCGATATCCACATGCTTGCATCCGTGTGCAATACTGGGGTTTTGTGAAATAGCAATGACACTATTATTGTCACAAAATATTGGTACTTCATTGGCTACAACTTTATAATCCCTCAATTGTTGTCTGAGCCAAAGAATGCAAGTACGCAGCCTTTCCCTGCAGACCATATATTCAACCCCGAGAGTACTTGTTGCTCTCGAGGTCCTGCTTTCTTCGAATACCAAGATATCGACTTGCTTCCTAGAAATTGACAAGTTCTGAAGTGGACTTTTCATCAATTTCGCAACCTCCATAATCAAAGATCTCGAGTAACCACTTAACTCTAGGTTATCATCAGCTGGATACCATAATCCTCTATTCACTGTGCCTTTAAGATATTTCAGTATCTTTTTGGCAGCCTCCATGTGACTAGCCTTAGGATTAGCTTGGTATCTTGCACATATCCCAACAAGAAATGTTATATCCGCCCACTTGTCACGTGAGATAGAGCAATGATCTAATGATTCCTCTATAATCGATTATGACTTCTTGATTTGCCTTGTAATCGGGATCCATCTTGTAGTTAGTATTCATAGGAATCCTAACTGCATTGCAATCTCATACACCATATTTGGCAATCGGATCTACGTGTACTTTGCACGGTTGATGAATATTCCTTCCTTTGATTGTTTCACAAGTCCTAGAAAGAAATTCATCTCTCCCATCATTGACATCTCAAACTTGCCTTTCATCGTGTTGAAAACTTTTCACACAAATTGATGGTTTGGAGATCCAAAAATGATGTCATCAACATATATCCGAACTAGTAAAATATCTTTCCCATCCTCTATCCCGAATGTAGTTCTATCAATTCCTTTGACAAAACCATGGTCGATAAGAAACCGAGAAAGAGTATCATACCATGCTCGGTGTTTGCTTAAGACCATACAAAGCTTTTCTTAGCACAGAAACTTGGTCATTCTGCTTTGAAACCGGGAGGTTGTTCCACATAAACCTCTTCTTTAAGCACGCCGTTAAAAATGCACTTTTCACATCCATCCGATGATCGTGAACTTCATGTGGGCAAAGATATGCAAGAAACAATCGATGGCTTCTAGTCTTGCAACAGTCTGAAGGTTTCATCATTATCCAAGCCTTCTTCTTGGGAATAACCTTGTGTAACTAGCCTTTGCCTTGTTTCTCACAATGTTGTTGTTTTCATCTCTTTTGTTCTTAAAACCCACTTGGTTCCAATGACATTGTGCCTTTTCTCGGTCTATCTACTAGCTCCCATACTTCATTCCTCGAGAATTGATTCAAATTTCATCTTGCATGGCAAGAATCCAAAGGAGAATCTTGTAGAGCTTCACCAATCTCAAGAGGTTCTTTCTCCGATAGGAAGCAGCAGAATAGTGCACTCTCTCCATGGAACCTTCTAGTCTTAACACCTTCGGTTAGATCACCCACAATCTGCTTGTAGGATGGCTATCTAACCATTTCCTTCTTGATGTTCCCCTTCAATGGTATCCTCAACATTTGAAATGTTAGGTTCGATTAAATCAAAGAAACCCAGGAACAACAAAACAGAGAAAGGGAATCATCTTCCTCGGGAAATTTATTCGTAACATTGTCGAGACATTTGTTCCCCTTTGGTTGATAGATTCGAATTTGCCTCGATTGACCCACATCTTCATTGGCATCACGCACTGAAGTCCGAATCGTGTCTGCTCGTTTGGTCACCTTTTTGGAGTGTTGGTTTTCCCGAGTCTCACCATCCCGATTTCCATCCCGAACTTTTTATTCGAGTCCGAGTCACTCCAATCATAGATAGTGATCGACTTCTTCTTTTCAGTTTCAAATGATGATTTATCTTTTCGCTTCAGGCTTAATCTGGTGATCCTCTTAGTCGATTCATTTGCATCATGTTCCCGCTTTTCCGAACACAAAACATTCATAAAAAAACAACATGAGGTGTTTCCTCCACAATAAGAGTCCTACAAATGTAAACTCGAAAGCTTTTATCGACTTCGAAATATCCTAAGAATATTCCTTCATCACCTTTACTATCAAATGTTTTCAACCGATCTTTACCATTATTGTGTATGAAACACTTGCAACCAAACACACGAAAGAAAGAAACAAGAGGCTTCATTTCATTCCAAAGCTCATAAGGCGCGTTTGCCTTGAACTTTTTGTCGAGATGGATCTATTCTCGAGAGTAGCATGAAGTGTTGACAAATTTTCAAATTTCAAAATCTTTTAGGAATATCGACCTTCAAATTATCATTGTCCTTGCGAACTTTCTTTCGAGTTCTGCTCCTTCTTTTCAAAGAACACCATTTTGTTGAGGGGTCCTTGCAGCTGATGTTTCATGTAGAATTCCATTTGCCGCACAATAATCAGAAATGCTATGATTTATAAATTCAGTTCCTTTGTCAGATCTGATTTTGACCACACTCAGATTTTTCTCAATACTGAGCCTTTTCAGTAACTCTGGCAGCTTTATCTGAGTCTCTTTCTTACTGAGTAAGAATATGACCCAAGTATATCTTGAGTAGTCATCAACTACTACCAATGTGTATTTCCTGCCATTAGTGCTCACGGGTGTTATAGGACCAAACAGATCCATATGCAAAAGCTGAAGTATTCTCTCAGTAGAAACTTCTACTTTCCTTTTAAATGATGCTTTGACTTGTTTTCCTTTCTGGCACACATCACAAATTTGTTCCTTACTGAACACTTCATTAGGCAACCCTCTTACAAGAGTTAATCTTGCAAGCTTGTTCAGGGTTTTGAAGTTTAGGTGATTCATTCTTTTATGCCATAGCCAACTGGTATCTGTGGAACTTTTAGCAACGAAACATGTATCTTTAGGAGTTGAACTCCAATCAGCAAGATACACATTCCCTTTTCTTGTACCCAAGAATAATTTTTCGTGATGTATCATCTTTCACAAAACATAAGTTCTTGGAGAACTCAACATTGAAACCTTTATCACGAATTGGCTAATTGAGAGCAAGTTATGCTTCAATCCAGATCATATGAAACACCATGGATATGAACTGAGTCGACTTCCAAAGTTCCATATCCTTCAGTCTGTCCCTTGGAGTTATCTCCAAAAGTGATCTGTGGGCCTCTTTGTTCAACATAGTCACTGAGCATCTTCTTGAATCCTGTCATATGTCTTGAGCATCCACTGTCAAGATACCATACATCGAGCTTTTTTCATCTCTCGCCATCGCTGCCGTGTGATCTTTCATCGCCTTAGTGCCCTTGTTTTCCTCCCCGAAAAAGCAGATCAATTCTTAGGTACCCAATTTGTGTAGGGTCCCACGAGGTTAGTTGTACCTTCGAATCCAAATCGCCGACAACTCTAATCACTTTAGAGTGGCTAATTTGTCTTCCATAAACATCAACATATACATCCACTACTCGGGTGCCTTTAGCGTTTTACAGATATGTGTGCTAGCTTTAGCATGAACATATGCCTTTGAATTCTTCTTTGGTTCAGCCTTCTTCGCTCAGATGCTTAGGCTTTTGTGCGGACGGGCCTAAATCTTTGATGACTCGGGTTCGGATAACCTTTACCCTTAGGCAAGAGAGGTTCAGTTATGCATCTTTGAAACTGGTCTTTCAAAGATAATTTGAGGACTTGGTCTCTTCATTGAGAATGTCTCTGGCTTGAGTGTTCCTCATCCGAGGATTCCTCCGATGGTTCATGTGGAGCCTTTCGGTTTGCATTCTTAGCCCGAGGCTTTGAAGTACTTGCTCGAAACTTTCAATCGATCTTTCGGAGTTTTCTTGCCTTCACCGAGGTTTGGGCTTTCTAACCCGATCATTCAGGTTTCTTTGAGACCATAGTCCTTTTCCTTGTCTACAACCTTGGGCATTACTTCAGTTTGAAGTGTAGGTGCCAATGGTTTTACAAAGATAGTCTTCTTGCTACTTGACGCAAAGATTTAGATGACCTTGTGAGGTTCCCCCTCGAATGTATCCCAATCCAGATTTTATAATCCAGATCTCTGGTAACTCAATTTCATCTATTACATTAGATGCATTATTCAATAGAGTTAACTTCTTCTTCGCATGCACTATCCTCACAGCTTCTGTAGAGTTTTATGCTTCTCGAGAGGTCATTGAACTCGATTACGATTAAATTTGAATCTCTTCAAAGGATTTCTCTAGCTTTTTCGCTTAGGGACATTATCAACTTCTCTTTCTCTCGAGAGTTGTACTTTCGTAACATCCAGCCATCAAGAGCTCCCATTAATTGAAAAGTGACTTCAATATTGCTAGAGTCTTTCCATTTTAGATTTTTCACTTTTCGATTCCTTATTCTCGCTTTTAAGTTTGATTTAGCGATCCTTGCAAAATAAAGATAGTCCTTCATCGATTCTCGAAAAGAATCCATCGGTCAAAATAGATTTTTCGGAACTTGAAAACTCTTATGCTAGTGTAGGAGCAACAACAGAGAAAGAAGAGTTTACCTCCTCAATGGCCATCGACAGATGTCATCACTTTCAATTGTCACGAGAATATCTCATCCGGAAGAGCTAGATCCCTCCTCGAGTGTTCTTCTTCTTCGCAACCATGACCTTTTGCTTGAGAACTTCGGTCTCTTATAGCTTGCCTTTCTCTTCTCTCCTAGCACTCAAATCGACAATCATACTTTGGAAGTGACCTTTCTTCTTCGGCGGCTTATAAAGATCTGTTGGCATCATCATCCCGATCATTTTCTTCTTTGGACTTGGAGTCCTTTCTCTTGATGAAGATCCTTCACTTTTCGTGTCTTTCTTCTTCTCATTTGATCCGTCCTCGGGTTTCTTCCGTACTGTGGTTCCCGTAATAGCTTTTGTATTTTCCAAATCTACTATTGAGTCTATCAAACCTTCTTGCCATCGCTCTTAGCTTTTCCTCAAGCTCATCCCGATTTTTTGGCATGGGGTTCTCGACTCTCTCTTTTTCTGTGTTTTATCTTTGGCTTTTAAAGCCACATTCTTACTCGATGAAGAATCATCTTTGCTGTCAGCCTTTTTGGATTTCTTATCAATTACAAATTCATAGGCTTTCAGCTCAGAGAAGACTTGTTGGTAAGACATTGAGTTAATATTCTTGGTGTTTTCAATCACCACTGCATGAATATCCCATTTCTTAATGCACCTCTAAGAATTTTCAATGCAACTTCTCTCTGGTGGGTATTTCTTTCCAAGTGCATTTAGATCATTCATGATGCTAGTGAATCTGACTTCCAGTTTGTCTATTGATTCACCATCATCCATTTCAAAACTATCAAGCTTTCCAATTGCCACTGAAAGTTTGTTTTCTTTTATATGATCTGTGCCTTGGCACATAACAGCTAGTGTATCCCAAATCTCTTTAGCAGTATTACAGTGAGAGATCATTCCCATCACACCATCATCAATTGTGCTGTATAGTGTGTCTTTTGCAATGTAGTCTAGATTGACTAACTTTCTCTCCTCGAGTCACTTGGTCATCGACTTAGGAAATTTCGCTCTAGGATCAATTCTCTCATCTTCTGCTCCTCCGATTCACTACAAGAACCGGAATGGTCCTTGAGAGACCACTCTCCACATACACTCATGTTTGAATACAAATGAGCCTGCATTCTCAGTCTCCATAGGTCATAGTTCTCCACTGAGAACATGGGAAGTTTTTTAGAAGACATTTTTCTGATCTCTTGAAAAATAAAAAAGTTTCAGCAAATAAGATCAGTTCAGATAGACCACAAGTATTTTTGAAAAAAAAAAAAAAACTTTGGTCAACACAAAGAAGTGGTCAAGTTGAACCACCGCTCCGATACCACTTGTTGGTCCCGGCAAACGAGTCTTACACGTGTATGGGGGGGAATACACGTGTTCAGTGTTTTTAAAACTTTTTCTTACTGAGGTCAGCTTGAGTCAGATAATCCTGAAGATTAGGTTCTGAGAAGCACAGATCGCTCTGAGTCAAAGTCTACAGAGACAAATGATCCTAAGTCGCTTTCGTAAAACCTCGATAATCCCAACCGAGTCCTCGAGTGTCGAGATCCCGAGTTTCTTGGATCGATAACTAACTTCATCAACCCTCGAAGAGTACGCTCGGTTTGGTAACTATATGTTCTAGCTACTCAACAGGCGGAATGGTTGACCCTTAGTTTATACTGCTTTTAAGCTTTGGTTGAAAACCCTTCCCTTTATGAAATAGTGATTAGGTCAGTGATTCACTTATGCAACTTCAAAGGATTGATTCCAACCGAATATCGATTGAAAAGTATGCTTTCAAAATCAAGACAATGCAAATGATAAGCACAGATAAGGAAAGCAATAAAGAACACAACAATTATAGTGGTTCAGAGACTCAAGCTCCTACGTCCACTCTCCCTGACTCTTCAGAGAAATTCACTATCAACTTCTGAGCTTTCTGACTACCTCGTAGTTTACTTACTCAACTCGGCCCTGAGTTTTCTGACTACTCCACGTAGTTTACTTACTCAACCCGACCTTGAGCTTTCTGACTACCTCCGTAGTTTACTTACTCAATCACACACAAGCTTTCAGACTACCCCTGTAGCTTACTAACTTCTCCTCTAGAGTTTTCTGACTACTCCGCGTAGTTTACTAACTCTTTACAACTCTTCTCACCAACAAACACACTCCAACTACCTTCTCAAGGGTTTGGGGTTTCTTGGTTGGTTTCCAACTAGGATGAGATATCCTTTACAATAAAGCGCAATGCAAAGGGTTAGGATATCTCGACTAAGCTTTGGATAATTCTTATCAAGCTAGGCTTAGTATAGTGAGCTCTCTTCAATATCGAAGCACTTGGGAAATTCTAAGTTTTTCGAGTGCTTTTAACTTTTTAAAAGAATAAGTTTGAGCTCTTAAGTTACGTATAAATTTCCCGTAACCTTACAATGTAGAGGGTCACCAGTATTTATAGGCGTACACCAAGGTCACTCTTGAAAACTATCCGTTGGAGAGACAACTTCGTGAGTTCCCTCTTGTGGTGTGTGAAACAGCTATATTTAGGGTTTGAAACTCCCTACACTTTCTAGGCAATAACCTTTCATGTAGACGGTCTTCACTTTTTGCAGTCTGGAACTTTTGTACATTTGACATCCTTTTTTCAGACCTCATCACCGCCGATGTCGATATGGTACAAATGTTGTCTTCCTCTTTTTGACTTTTGTCTCCAGTTAAAGGTAGACACCTTCAACGGCTCTTTTTGGTTACAAACTCTGAGTTTGATATAACCTTAACAACACTTCTGACTTAGTTCCTTTTGTCTGCATTTGAATGTCTTGGCAAATATCTATTTTCTAAGGAATCGTGATCTTCTCAGTATTGCATCCTTCAGATAGATATATTCAGTGCCTCGGAACATTCGAGTTTCATCTTGAGCATTCAAGATATTCTCGAGTCTTCGATAATTACATCGCGGCCTCCAAAGATTCTTGATCTTGATTTCTCGATCTTGATCTTTGTGTCTTGAGTCTTACGAGTCTTCGTGGTCTTCGAGTTTTCGTGGTCTTCAATCTTTGTAGTTTATAATGACCGATGTCTTTGAGTCTTCTCGCCGAAGTCTTGATTTACTCGAAGATCCTCTTGAGTCTTCAAGAACTATCTCCGAACTATATCTGCGACTATACATTCTGCAGATAACATCCTGACAATTCTAAAATTGAATCCTGACTCAACTATCAAGATCATTCTGAACATGTCATACTCAGGGGTTTTGGGATCTAATCAAAATCATAAACCTTTATTAAAATTCATCTCCCAACAATTATCACATTCATATGATATGTATTATCATTCGCAAAGTTACAATTAATAATTTCTTTATATTTAAAACTGTTAAAAATATTTTTACATTTATATAATAAGGCACACTTGTATGAGACAGTCTCACGGTGAGACGGTGCATAACTTGAGCATTGACGTTTTAATACTTTGGGAGGAGTGGATATGATTTGTGCTATATTGTAGCTCGTCTTATGGATGAGACCGTCTCATATCAGTTTTTGTTATATATAATATGCACGATAACAATTTTTTTTATATTTGTGCCCTGGCTGGATAAAACTTTTGCGTCCGCCCATGGGTAGCCCCAATATGCAAGTGATGGGACAATGTTATTTGATGGAAACACTGGGATGTTTCCCTTCACTTAACAAGTTCCAGTACAAAGAAACAACATGAATATAATGAAAGACACTTTGGAGACCAGAAATGCCTAATCAATCACAAAGCAAGCCATCAAGAACTGCATTATTACTCAGGTACACAATTTATGCATTCAAAGTATAATATTTAAGGTTTACTTTACTCAAGTAGATGATTGAGAATGAACTTTCAAGTTATAAATCATCATTAAAGTCCAAAAATCAGCAAGTATTCTAACACCAAAAGGTTACTTTGCTGAAATGCATGATTAAGAATGAAATTTAAGACATTAATCATCATTAAGAACAAAAAGTCAGCAAGTATCCTAACGCAAAAGGCTACTTTGCTCAAGTAGATGAACATGAATAAACTTTCAGATTATAAATCATCATTAAGTTCAAAAAATCATCAGGTATCCTAACACAAAAAGTTACTTTGCTGAAGTAGATAATTAAGAATGCCTTTAAGATTTTGAGCCAAACCCGAACGATTGGTATTTTTTAGCTCAACTACGTGGTGGCTTTATGTTATCCCTCTGGAGACGAGATCGATTCCGATTATAAGGTGAATCGTTTCGAAGGGGAGAGAATGATGGAGACGAGATCATGATAACAATCTCGATTTATTATAATTATGAGAATCAAGAATTATAGGAAATTAGTAATTAGTATCTTTGTTAATTTATTATTTTCTTAATTTGTGTTAGGGTTTTCTTATTTACAGATGCTATCTGTAAACACTATAATTAGTTATTTTTTATATCGAATTAAATAATTATCGAGTTTTTTCGTGAATCAACCTGAGATTGAAAAATATTTGTGTTTCACATATCCTTGTATCATCATAAATTAATATAAATATATAGGTGGTAATCAAGAGGAGAGCTCTATACAAACCACGACCCATCAAAAACCCAATTGAATTAGTTCAAACTTATCTTGAGCAACGAATTGATTCCAGATCCAAATTTGGACTCTTTTTTTTTTTTTATAACTCGGTATCCGGTCCAAGGATCGACTAATCCGAGGGACTAGAACCCACCGTCCACTAGCGGGGGCCCCACTTCAAGCCAGAGCTAAGCTCTGTATAGATTGGTCATCTCAAGGATTGATCGCACCTTAGAGGGTTCGAACCTGAGACCTAGAGAGGAGCACACTCCTAAGTCCCAAGCCTCCACCACTAGTCCAACTCTTGGGGGTTAAATTTGGACTCATTCTTTTGTCATCCCTAGTTGATGTTGAACCTACTAAAAATGTAACTACTTTTGAGATCATTATGGTATTATTGGCATTAAATATTGATGCAGAATGATCATTGCCTCATCATATGGAGTATTTAATGTATTTTAATAATTATCGTAATTAATGTCGTAAATTTATTTTTGTTACTACTTTGATCTCAAATTACCCCTCCTGCCCATAAAAGACACACGTAAGTTTCATAATCTATGATTAAGAGAGGACAAGAGAGAAAGATAATTTCACCAGAAGAAATATAATGGCTGCTCGAGGTTAGTAATTTAATTGTTTAATTTATAATTCAAGATTAGTAATTTAATGGTTTAATTTATGATTGATGTGAAAATCATGAAGTTCTAAGATCCATGATTAAATTTAATATATGCTTTCATGTGGTATTAGAGCATGGTTTAAGAATTCATAATTTTTCATTCCGTATTGATATTTTTTAACCCTAGATTTTAATTGAGGAATAATCTTTTATGTCTTCGATTTATGTGAATGAGAATTAAATTCAATTTCAATTTGTGACTTCCGCTGTCAAATCTGTTGAACACAATATAAACATTGAATCAAATTATAATTGCCGAATGAAGTGTGTGGTGTAAAAGGATCGGTCAGGATCTTCTGTTACACAATGATGTTACATCTCCTGTTACATCTTTAGATTTGTGCCATGTGTTGATCTCAAAATATCTACAAATATAATAATAAGACAAAAACTTGGGTAAACCTGGTTCATACTATGAACCCGGGTTAAATCTGATCCATACACTACAAATGGGTCAGATATATACCATTTGAGTTATTTTTTTCCCTCAATATCTCTCTCTCAGATCTCGATCCCCACCCTGTCATTGATTTAGCTATCGACGACGCTGATAAGGTCGATTCGAGCTTGAATTTGGTTAAAGGCCGCGGTGAATCTCTCTTAAGAGAGAAAATGGTAGAATCTGTTCGCTAAAAAGTTAATAGTGATCGTCGACGAATCGAAGTTGGTGAAATTCGTTGGAGGCAGCAGGCTGGCAATGCCGGTCAAACTTGTCCCCACTCTTTTCCAAACCACCGACTGCGCCGCTGCCAATTCCAAATCCATTATTGATTTTTCAAAATAAAAAAAAACATAAAATTATTGAAGAATCTAAAAGTGGTATAGAAATGCATCCACAAACGTCTAGGTCTGAATGTTCATGATTTCAACATTTCGGGAAAAGAATTGGAGATAGTAGAATGTACTAAAGGCGTACTTGAAGAAGATGTTCTATATATCTAAAAGCGTGACTCTTATGTTAATTGGTTTCTGAATAATAGTGAGAGTTTTATAGAATAACAGTGAGAATTTTTCTAAATAACAGTGAGAATTTTTTTGAATAACAGTAAGAGTTTTATAATATGATCGTGAGAGTTTTATAGAGTGATAGTTTTATAGCGTAACAATGAGAGTTTTATAGAATAACAGTGAGAGTTTTTCTGAATAACAGTGAGAGTTTTATAGAATAACAGTGAGAGTTTTATAGAATAACAGTGATAATTTAATAACATGATAGTGAGAGTTTATAGAGTGATAGTTTTATAGCGTAACAATGAGAGTTTTATAGAATAATAGTGAGAATTTTATAGAATAATAGTGATAGTGTAATAACATGATAGTGAGAGTTTTATGGAGTGATAATTTTATAGCATAACCGTGATAGTTTTATAACATAACAGTGAAAGTTTTTCTGAATAACAATGAGAGTTTTATAAAATAACAATGATAGTTTAACGCATCGGGCCAATCACATGGATCTAGTGGCGTGCCGCAGCCGTGACATTGTCGTGGTCAACAACGCCGATGACTGGTGAGCGCGCGACGCACGCGTCATGCGTGAGAGATGAATGAGCGCGCGATGGGCGAGGCGAGAGAGACGATTGAAGCGATGTGAAAGACTTGAATTACTCCTGAGCACGTGCTATGCAAATTCGGGTCAACCCATCCAAATGGGTCATATTGAATTAGGGTTCACAGTGTGAACCTGGTTCACAGGAGTGTTAATCTAATAATAACATCCTAACATAATCCTTATTTTCTATTTAGGAAATTATATTTATTTTTAGTAAAAAATTAATTCCTTCTAAACCTCATTCCAAAAAATCTTATAAAAAATATTTATAATTAATTAATTTAAACTATCCATATATAGATTAACTAATAATTAAGTATGTTAATTATTTAATTGGAGTACAAATATTATATTTTTAATCTATCATATAAATTTAAAATTCAATAAAAAATGAAGACTTATTAAAAACATGACAACATATGTTTTTTAAAATTGAAATTTCAATATTTCAAAGTATTATAAAATTTTACAAGCAAGCTCGATAATTAATACATATAAAATTTCTACATATTAATATAAATTTGTATTAATACAATTTATAGATTTATATTATATGTACGTACAATTTATATTAATATAACATTTATATGTACATACAAATTATTAATTACATAAGCACATACAACTTATATTAATACACTTTGTATTAATATAATTATAAATTTATATTATATGTACTTACAACTTATATTAATATAATATTTACAACATTTATATGTACACACAAATTATTAATTACATATAAATGTTATATTAATCACATAAATTTTAATTATAATTACATACAAATTCTATGTATTAATTATCGAGTTTGTTTGTAAAAAAATATTTTAAAATAATAAAATTTCATTTTTTTTAATAAAATATATTATCATTTTTTCTTCTAATAAGTTTTCATGTTTTATTGAATTTTGTATTTATGTGATAGATTAAGATTATAATATTTATATTTTAATTAAATAATTAACAAACTTAATTATTGGTTAATCAATATATTTGTAGTTTAAATTAATTAATTTATAAAATTTTTTGAAATGAGATTTGAAAGGAATTAATGTTTTGCTAAAAATAAATATAATTTTCTAAATAGAAAAAAAGATTATATTTGTAGATATTTTGAGATCAATATATGACGCAAATTTAAAGGATGCAACAGAAGATATAACAACATTGTGTAACTGGATAAATGAACTTTAATAAAGACTACTGCTTCGGTACAAATGATGTTCAATGCATATGGAATGATTTTATTATTATAATATGCCAATTCCAATTTAAATAATAGATTATGATTAAGTGCCTTAACATGGTTTCATTAGAGTCTTATATTCTCATGTTGATCTTATGAAATAATAATAATTAATTTTATGAAATTTAAATTTATTTAATGTTGGTAGATTAATCATCAAAATGGTCTAACCAAAAAGTTTAATAAATATTAAATTGTATAACAATTTTTAATTACACGTAATAATGTCATGATTATTATTACACGATTTAGATTTGTTTTATGTTGGTTGTTAATCACCAAAGTTGTCTAACCAGAGCGTATAATAAATTCTAAATCGTATAATTGATTTTAATTACCAACAATGTAATGATTATTATTACGCGATTTAGATTTATTTTATGTTGGTCTGTTAATCACAAAAGTGGTCTGATCAGAATGTATAATAAATTCTAAATCATATAATTTATTTTAATTATCACCTGAACAGTGCAGAAGCACTTTTTGGGAAGTGGGTGTGACCCAATTTCATCTAAAAAAATGCTTCTTAAATTAATTTGTGGTTCAAAACACTGCCTTAAGAGCTCATAAACAGTTTATAAACTATTTTAAAAAGCTTACAAATTCATTTGTGTTGATATGTGTGATTTAAAATTTTTACAGTGAACTGTACAATGTGGTTACTGTAGTAGGTTGGCGATGGGCTGGGATTCCCTGCTGTACCTCCACTATTGAATCACACACTTCCGCACGGGTGTATGTATACGTGTTTGATTTAATGGTGTGTGTGCGCACACAGGAGGGTGATGTACAACACAGATCCATTTTCTGTTGAAGATCCCCTGCCCTTTTTCAACATGGAAGTTGGTGGATGAGGTTGATGAATACCACTATTGATTCTTGAGCCATAAAAAAAGAAGTTAAAATTAAATTATGTTATCCTAGATTTTAGTGTTTTTAATTTAAAAAATGAAGATATGACGCATTTAAATCTTGTATGCATATAGGTGCCCCGTGCACTCATAGTATATTTTAGAATCATGCAATTTATTACATTAAAAGGTGCAATTTATTTAAATTGAATTGTGTGACTATTAATATAAAAAAATAGTTGCACAATTTAGTGTAAATAAATTACATTTTTCAGTATAACAAATTACATAGTTCTAAAATATACTATAAGTGCAAGGTGTACCTAAATACACATAAGACCTACTCATAATAAAATGATAAACTAGATGATGCTTTCAAGCTCAAAATTCAATCATTAGTTGAATTATATAGTGTTATGGGTGGGATTGCTCTGTTTAACCTACTATTTAATTATTGTTATGCATATATTGT
Source organism: Stenogyne calaminthoides (assembly GCA_037126765.1). Taxonomy (NCBI): domain Eukaryota; kingdom Viridiplantae; phylum Streptophyta; class Magnoliopsida; order Lamiales; family Lamiaceae; genus Stenogyne; species Stenogyne calaminthoides. Next base: position 30,579,549 of record JBBCBC010000016.1, read on the forward strand.
CAAACATACCATGAGTTCTTTTAAGCCATATTCTAATTACTAGTGAAATTAGAAGTGTTTGCACCTTAAAAAAAAATAAATTAGAAGTGTTTGGTACGAGTCTATAAATCTTTTACCATGTCGTACGGAATTTAGAAGTCTATATAATGTTTTAAAATATTAATAAAGTTTTGGGTGAAAAACATTCCACTATAAAGTCATCCAAAAACTTACAACCAAATACAAAGTGTAGAAAATTTCTGCACTTTAGTTCAAATTTGAACTAAAGTGTCATATACTTTAATTCAAATTTCTGCACTTTGTATCTAGTTGTAATGGTTTACTCAATCTTATATATCTAGTTGTAATTTTTTCTAAATTTTTCTCAAGGTTGAATTTACAAACACCTATACCAATAAAAAATAGAAGGGTTTTTCTATGGTCAGGAATGGCTTCGTCCTTCCTGACGTTAGACGTTCAATAAAATGTTGCCACATCATTTAATTTCGTCATGTGCGATATTGTTTCGCCATAAGATTAAATAATTAATTTTTTAAATAAAAATTATAAAATTACTGAAATATCCTTATAACATTTTTTAAATAAAAAATACAATGTTCATAAATTCAAAAAATTTAATCCACGATCCCGAACTCGATCCATGCACGACCCGGGTCGATTTCGGGTCGGGGTCCGACTAGAATTTAAAGAAATAAGAAAACAACTAAGAAGGTATATTCTTTTGTTCTTTCCCCCTTGACTTTAAACTAATAGAGTAACACCCTAAGTTCGGTGCAATTTTAATTCATTTTTCTCTAAACGAATTAACACTAATTGTATTTTTATATTTTTTCGCAAATTATATATAGAAAGCTATCATAAAAAAATTTGGTCATGACATCATGTAATAAAAAATATCAACTCATATGGTGTAAAATTGTATATCGAAAAATACTAAAATTATTTAACTTACAAATTAAGACATCTAACCATTTAAATTATTTCATTTTTATTTAGCATAAAAGTTACTATCTCCGTCGCGAAATAATGTGCACCCCACTTTTATTATCGAGTTTTAATGAGCGAGTTGTTTATTAGTATTTCAAATGATAAAATATTTTTTAAGGAGGGGTATTATAGATTTATTTTTCATCTATGACATGCATCTTTAAAAATTATTTTACCATTTCAAATATTAATAAAAAATTTGCTCGAAAAAACACAAGAAAATAGTAAACGTGCACGTTATCACGGGACGGAGGGAGTAATATTTTTCTTTTACATGAACTATATCTTCTACGGCCAGGAACAGTTTCTCACTTCCTAACGTCAGGAAATCATTAGATCACTGTTGGATCGTTGATCAAACGTATAATTTTAATTTTAAATGATTGCACTTTGCACTAGTGCGTTTGCGATGTGCATACTGCAATCGCACTGCATCGCCCTACTAATAAATTAAATTAATATTTATAAAATTACGAAATTATCCCGGACTCAGACCCTGACCCATCCTGACTCGGACCCAAACCCAAAACCGAATCGATCCGATCCCCCCCGCCTGAACCCCTGAGCGGACCGCGACTCGGACCACTGAAACGGACCAAGATCGGACTGGATCGAGCCTGACCCCAGACCGAACGGCCGGACCCGAAGCGGACTCGACCATGACCCGGACTCAGACCTTGACCGGACCCGGACCCGGACTCGACCACGGCCGGACCCAACGAACCACGACCCGCACCGGACCCAAACCCTGATCGGACCCGAATCCTGACCCTGACCCTGACCGGACCTTAACCCGGACCCGAACCCAGACACTGACCCTGACCCAGACCCGATCTGGACCCTGACCCAAACCCTGACCGGACCTTAACCCAAATCGGACCCGGACCCTAACCATGACCCGAACCCACACTCTGATCGAACCCAGACCGGACCCAAACCCTGACCGGACCCTGACATCGGACCCTGACCTTGATCGGACCCAGACCTTGACCGGACCTTGATCCGGACCCGGACCCGACTGGACCCTGACCTGGACCCTGGCACGGACCCGGACCGGACCCTGATGTTGGGGAATCGGGGTGCCCGGATCTATTCGAGGTGATTATTTAAATACATATTTAAATCAAAAAGTTAATTACTAGCATGAATTAATCCTAAATTAATTCAACATAATAATAAACAACATGCGTACACATAATTCACGTAAATCCTAAACATGCGGAACTAGGAGTTACAGAATTACTAACCTCTTGAAGAATCAAATGGATGAATCAACCCAAGAGCCTTCCCAAATATATCCCCAAAGTCCACGTACGTTATCCGGTGGGAAGATTTCAACGAACGATTTTAATGGAGAGAAAATAAAATATTTTGCTACCACCTTTGTGGATTTCTAATATTTTCAACACATGGAATTGCACTTGGGAATGAAGAGTTCATCCCCTATAAATAGGGAGGAGGGGGGGACGAAAATTAGGGTAGGAAATTAAGGGAGAAAGTTTTTTCTTGATCTCCAAGAAATCTTGGATATATCTCCTATATTCTTTTCTCCTTAATTAAATTTTCCATAAAAATCTTCTTCCCCTCTTCTACCTATCTTTTTCGAAAATTACACTAATAAAGGAGTCAAGATTTGACTTCTTGAATTTATGGGATAATTATGTATTCCTACAATAATTATCTCTTTCCATAAAATATATACAAGAAAATCAAGACAATCTTTTCTTCCTTTTATAGACAAAAATTTTGAAAATTTCAACTGGAAATATAGCAAGAATATTTTCTTCTCTCTCTCATTAATTTGACTTTATTTTGAGCTATTTGGGGGCCTTTAGGAGAGTTAAGATTGGACCTCCAATGGACTATGAAGCTATAATATTTTGGGCCAAATATTATTCAAGTCCACTAATATTAATTTACTCCACTATAAAATTAATATTGAACTATCCATCTTAACCCACATTACGATTTCACATGTAACATGGCTCCCGATCATTATTTCCCGCGTTTAAGATTATCTTAGTCCATTAATTAATTAAGCCACTGAACAAGCTTTATATTAATTAATATATTTGTCCTTGGAGTAAAGACAACTCAACATTATTATCCATGCCGGAAATAATTTCCACTTGCAAGATTTGGCATGATAAAGGATATGAGCCCACCAAGGGGACAAATCAAGCAAGACGTACTTGCACGCGATTCTCTGTATTAAATGTCAGCAATCGTCATGTAATTAATAATATTGCCCAAGATATAAGGTATCGAATCGCATTGACTCTCTTCCCATCATAAGTCAAAGCAATATTTATTAATTTCACACGATCCTACTTAAGGGACGGAGATTAAGAAACAACGCACCAATGAGGTCTAATTCTTGTATATTCAGTACCGAAGAATTTGTCCTCCTGTAGGTCCTCATTCAGCGCACCTAAATGCGCTAGTGTGATCCCTTGGTCAAGACAGGTCAATCTGGGTCTCACACTTCAACCGTTCATGATGGTTCGTTCATTTTCATCTGGGTTGTGAATTTGTACTTAATTACGAGGGTTGTTAATTTGATCTTCAGTGATCGGGCATCACCAAATTAACTACAACGTAATACGTACTGTCATATCGAACGGGTTTGCAATAAACATATATAACATTCATTCATATTTAATGCAACAATGATTAAATATTTATTTCAGTAAATAAATAAGAAACATCAGTTTTGGTTATACAAAGTAAAATCATACTTTTCAGTATAACCCCAACACCTGACTCGAACCCTGACCCTGACCCGGATCGGACCCTGACCCCGACCCAGACCGTACTGAACCCGGGCCCACACCGGATCTTGACGCATATCCAGACACAACCTTGACCCAAACCCTGACTAAGACTCGAACCCAAATGAGGACTCGGATCCTACTAGTACCCAGAACCGAACCCGACCCGGGTCGCGCATGGGCCGAGTTCGAGATCGTGAATTAAATTATTTAAATTTATGAACATTGTATTTTTTATTTAAAAAATTTTAATAAGAATATTTCAGTAATTTTATCATTTTTATTTTAAAAATTAATTATTTAGTCTTATGACGAAATAGTATCGCCCATGACGAAGGTAAATGATGTGGCAGTCTTTTATTGGACGTCTGACGTCAGGAAGGGCGAAGCTGTTCCCGTAGAAAAAACCCTTAAAACTTTCTCATTCTTTTATGAACTAATACTTTCCCAACTCAAAGTTCAGGGTGTATGGGATATGAACAATGGTAATAACCTTGGCTCGCCTAATTTTTAGTATATTATTAATGGAGTTAGTCTTTTGTGGAAGAGTCGGTCTTTTGTGCATTTTGCTTATTTAAAATAGTTATATTGGCTTTATAGTAAAATAATTACTATTTTTTAATAAAATATATAATGCTTTCAAAGTTATATTTCTTCTATACTGCTAAAATCATATTCACACATATTAAGAAAACATCATTAAAAGAATATTTACTGTGGTTGAAAATTTGAAATTTCTTTTAATTCTTCCTATTGCCTTTAGGTATTCTAATATGTTTTAAATGAATTTTGTTGTAAAAACCAATTTTAATAAGAGTTTGTTTTAAATATGTTATAACTTATGCAAGAAAGATATAAAAACGATAAATAAATCGATATCGAAATTTTACGTGGTTCACTAACAATTTGTTAGCTACGTTCACGGGTAGAAGAGATAATATCGTATATCAAAACGGCTACAATATACATATCAAATGAGAATATAAATAATCTCTAACCGACTATGCCAATTAAATAAGGTCGACCCAAACCTTGAGGCCCAAATAGTTATCTAAGTTTTCTGGTGCACTTGTATCTAAGACATACCTATGCTTTTTAAATAATATTAGGAAGTTTCTTTTATTTTTTATATCTGATCGATGTGGTACAAATTAAGACTTCTTAACTAACATTAGGAAACCCTTTCACTTTTGATCATAAACGAATGTGGACAAAACAAAACTCATTTATTTTAACATTATGCCAACAAATCTCCACCTTGATAAAATGAAATAAACATTTATTATCTTCACCTTAACTTGAATCCTCTCACAAATCAAAGATAAACCAGATATACCATAAAAGTGCCAGAAGCATGTGCAACTCCCCGTACACATATTTGCCCCCAAAATAGGGCAACTAACAATTTGTAATATTTAACAAGTCCAAACAGTGTTGGAACTTATTATTTGGAGTCGGCTTGGTGAACATATCGCCGGGTTATCAAAAGTCTCAAATTTCTTCACCTTAATCATCTTCTCACTTCTCAAAAAATGATATTTGACATCAATATGTTTCGTTGTATCATGATGAACTGGATCATTGACTAATTATATTGCACTCAGACTGGCAAATAACACAATTGCATAATCATGATGTTGACCAAAATCACTAACCAGTCATTTCAACTAAATTTTCTATTATCTGCTTCAGTCAAAAGCTTGTACTCTCCCTCTATAGTAAATAAAATAACTGTAATGAAAATTCATGGATTATGCTAAATTGTCTTAACGTTTTTCGTTAATTTATGACATATCATCCCAATTTCAATACAATTATAATCAAATCAAATTCCAAATAAAATAAAAAAGTCTTTTACGAGATCCTATGAAACAAAAATTATAGTATAATTTAAGGATTTTTAAAACTAAAATTATAGTATAATTTAAGGATTTTTAAAACAAAAAAAAAATTATGGACCTTATGTAATAAAAATATACTCCATCCGTCCACTAATTTTATATCTAATGTTTTTGGCACAAATTTTAAGAAAAAAATAGATAAAATAAGAATATTATAGGGTATTGTGGAGTCCATTTATAGATAAAATAATTGTTTGTGAGTAAGTACAATAATATTTGAAGTAATTAAGTGATTGTTGGAGGATAAAACTAAAGTAACTTTTGCTAAAAATTGAGTGGACATAAGATTGGTGGACGGACGAATAAGACAAATATGCATAAAATTGGTAGACGTATGAAGTATAATTTAAAAGTTTTTTTAAAAATAAAAAATAGCTCAAGGGTTTTACGGAACAAAAATTGATAATTAAGAGTCTCTTTTGATGCATTGCCAATAATGGAGAGACAAGCCTATAATGTGGTACAAATTAAAATGAAAAACAAATTATATTTTTGCAGTACCGAAATAGTATAATTTGGTACATATCAAATTATGAACAGTGGAAAACATGTTATCTTAGCAGTACTACAAGACTATTTTTTCGTTAGAGGGTGTTTTTTAATAAGTAACACTCACGCCACTACAGGAAATTCGAGATTTCGCGACGAAAATATTCGTCACTAAAACATCATTTTTCGTCACAATTGATAATTTGTGACGATTTTTTTTGTAGCAGAGATCATCATTTATAGTGCGTGGTATTTTGAAAAATGTGACGGTATATTAATTCGTCGCGAAAGGGCATCATTTGGTGACGAAAAAGTTCATCGTCCCTAAATGTATCCATCTATTGTGACACATAAATTGTCACCTTAGGCATCAAAAATTCGTCACTTAATATGACATTTCGTCACTAAAGTTCAACTTTATGTGACGATTTAAATAAGTGTCACAAAAAAGGTTACTTTAGTGACATTAATTTTGTCACAATTAGCTTTGATTATTTCGTCACATTTTCTATATTCGTCACGAAAGAGTTGTTATTCGGTGACGAAATGTTGATCGTCGTTATATGCGTACATATAAAATGACAATAAAAATTGTCACTAAATAGTTTGATTTAGTGACAAAATTTTTATTGTCGCAAAATGATGTGGAAATTGTGACGAACTATTGTTGTCACTATAATGTATTATTCAAAGGATTTAAAAATAATATTCATCACTAGAAGTTTAGATGTAGTGACAATATATTGTTCGTCATATTTGACATTTTTTTTTCGTCATGAAAGATTTGCCAAAAATGACGAAAAAAAAGATCGTGGTTATATATATATAGGTAAAGTGACAACTGATTTTCGTCTCAAAAATTGGACTTTAGTGACGAAATACTCGTCGTCGTTAAAGACGTAAAAATGGTGACAAAATATTTTTTGTCATTAACAAATATTATTCAGGGACGATGATGATAATCGTCACTAAAGAAATTGATATAGTGACAACATGTATCGTCATGATTAATTAACATACCGTGACTATTATTTAAATCATAAAATGATACATATTGTGACGCATTTATTTCATCGTGAAATAATTATTCCTATTATCAATTTATTTGAATTTTTATATATTAAATCAAGAATTAATACTAAATAATAAATATTACAATAAAAACTAAATTAATTAAAGATAAAAAATATATTGCATTAACAAAAAACTCCGTCAAACAATTAAAAATCAATCAACAATATTTGTTATGAAAACTACATGAAAAACAATAAACTAAAAAAAAAACAATGTCTTATATGTCTTCAAAAAATAAATTCCATGCACTTCAAACGCATTTAATCAAATCTTCTCCTCCTTAGATATCACCTATAAAAAAGGATATCATATCAAAAGATGAATTTATAAGAAAGCATAACTCCGTAAAAGTATCACTTTCATACATCAACATTAAAAAAATAAACGTGTTTTCACAAATACATCATGTGATCAATTCTCCAAATCCAGAGCAAGTCACACAAGCATGAAACAATTTAAGCTATACTAAATCTCGGATCTCAAAGTAATTCCTTAACACAATCAAAATCTAAGAATGAGTATAGCAAAATTACACTAACTTGTTTTAATCATTACATCCACGAACTAAAATGCAAAGAATATTTACTTCACACACAATCAGAATTCAAAGACAATTTGGTAGTGAAATATACAAAGTACAAGACTACCATTATCTATATACATGCAATACACATATAACCTAGCTAAAAATTAATTTGTATCACACACATATTATGTTTGAATCAAATCGCCAGCTTCAATGTTTCTAAAAAATCAGCAATTACAAAGATCTACAAGACCTAATTGCACTTCAAATAAAGATCAACAAGACCTAATCTCTAGAGTGAGAAACTAGTAGTTATCACATTCTCTTATTTGTTACACATGTTGAACACAAATAAATCATAATATCCGCCTCTTCTAACACATCCAGGGTTTAAAGCTACACATATGAGTAGTAGTACTACTAAAAAAAAAATGAAAATAATAAAGTAAAGGTTAAAGAGAAAAAAATAGAACCTAACCTTAATTATATGTCAATCCCTTTGTCCCTCATGAAAGCCATTACTTTGTTCATAGCTGCATTTTGCTCAGAGAGTTTTGCAGTGAGAATCTCATTTTGCTCAGAGAGTTTGGCAGTCAGATTATCATTTTGAGCTTGTAGTTCTTCCACTTGAGCTCTAGAGTGTTGCAACTCTTCTGTTGTTTCTCTTAGCTCATCTTCATATTCAGCAGAAGAATTGTACAATGAACTCCGTCTACTCGGAGGCTTTGAACCGTAACCATACCCTTTGGTATATCCAAATTTCATGGCCCAACACCTCCAAGACTATCTCTCGTTTTGGTCCTCTCTATTCCGAGCTCAACATATTCATCTCGCTTACGTTTCATTGTTTCCTAGTATTTAAGCATAAATAAAGTAAATAAAATGCTCAACTGAATTGAAAAAGAAGTAAATTAACCTCAATAATAACATAATCAAATATCATAAATGTCTACACGACTTACCCAATTTTCTTTTGCCTTGTCGGATATCCACTCATTATTCTTTGTACTGTGGGTTTTCTCATACAAGTAAATCCTATCGCATCGTTTTAAGTTCAAGAGACTACAAAAAAAATATTAAAAATCAGCTACTTCATCATCATACCCATGATTGAAATAAAATATTCGAAAAACTCATAATTACCTTCTTTTAATGTTTATATGATTTAATTATTGACATATCATTCAAGATTGCATATAAAAACAAAAAAGCGAGCTCAACATCAACGTTGATATCATTAGCCATATTTTTTTTTTATTGTTGAAAATTTGTAATATAACATTTTAGTTGATTAAGGTACCAACAAATATCACGGAAACCAACACATACTTAAGGAACCGATATTAAAGCAAACACATACTTAAGGAACCGACAAAGATACTTGAAAACATATACTCACAAGTTCATGCGACGGACCGGGAAAGGCTTTCGTCGGCAGAAGATGATTGCATAGCATTTTATCCTCGTTGCTTTTTATTGATTTCACTTAAACGCTTGCAAAAGAGCATTATAATTGTAACAAAACAAATCGAAATTTTTGCATTTAAAAGTGTTAGCCATTAAAATTATAAAATTATGTGCATTAAAATTAGCAAAGTTAACGTTACCTTGAATTCAGGTGAGGCAAAATAATCACATAGTTTTTCCCAGTTATCTTGGTTGGGACAGGCCTTTGGTTTGTGATCCTTAGCCTCCTGTAGGTCTGGATACTTAAGAAAGTGCTTGATGCAACTTATAACGCCGTTGTTTAGAACTTTCTCTCAATCGATCGACCGAGTGCTCGCTTCACTCCAAATTTATCAACATTCAAATCCATATGCATCTACAACTCGCATAAAACATGCAAATTAGAATAAAAGAAGGTCAAAATAATATATTAAACACATAATTTTTTTTTTTTTTTTCAACTCATACTGCGGATGATCAAACCACGCTTTCAATCCAGTTTCTGATCTACCTCTTTCCAATCAGATTGGTATGGGGAGAACTTTTCGTTACTATTCCAATATTAGTTGCCAATTTAAACGATTGTACAAGATTTGTTGGTCTCCCAACCTGTTGGATCCACCTCAATCTTACACTTACCGAAAGCATCAAAGTACTTGAAAAATCCTTTTCCAGTTGTTTCACCACGAGTCCTTTTCTTTTGAAACCGAGCTACACGTGAACAAAAAGCATATTTTTACAAGATATAAATTCTTATACCACGACTATTATTTTAAAGATAATGAAGAACACGTAATAAACACCTAAAAATATAATACTTTACTCATTGCGAAGCCGCGATCTTTGTTTGATGCATGCGGGATGCTCTCCGTAGATGGAATTGGAGAAGTTTCACGTCACGGGTTCTAAAGCCTCGATGCTAAGTCCGAGAAATTATTTGCACTTCGAGTAAAAGGTATAATAGGATTTTGAGGACGGTAGGGTCAGTGTTTGCTTGGCAAAGTGTTTGGACGCCTTTTTGGAGTGTTTCATCTTGAAGTCCTGTAACTCTAGCATTAGTTAAAGCTCCCTTGAAAAGAGATTGTCCGAAACGGCGCTTTTCGCTTCAAGTTCGATGGACCTCCTGAGCCATATCTCAAACTCGAAAAATGAAGAATTGTTAACTCAATCTAATAAAAGAAAGAAGAAACATAGGAGGGGGCCACAACCCTACCCAAGGTTCTAATTGATTTACTACACTAAACAATATCTAGCTAAATATTTTATTTCCAACACCAAACAATATCTAGGAAACAAGAATCTCAATATAAAAATCCAAAACACAGATAATTTACCAATTTCAAGCTACATATTTTATATCTATCTCCGTGTGGAGGCAAACAAAAACGTTATGTCCACTAGCAAAACCGCATGTTGCAGACATCCTAATCCTAACACAGATATACATAACAATACAAATTATGCATTATGAACTAATTCGCCGCATCATGAACTAATTCGCCGCATCAATTAACTCAAATAGGAAAAAATAAGTGCATACAGAGTTCGATGAGAAGAGACAATTGAAGAGTTCGATCCACACAATTGAAGTGCCCGGACTGCAGATTCATAAATTAATATAAATAACTGATCTGAAATCATATGATTTAGCATGTTGCATTAAATACTTTCACTCTCAAGCAAAGTTTTTTTTGATGGAAAAGTGGTAAGCAAATCTGGAACTCAGATTTCCGATAAATCTCAGGTGGAGATCAAGGCTATGAACAAGTAATTCCAATTACGAGACAAAGTATACAAAAACAGTTGTATACCTTCATCCCGCGGCACCTGCGACTCGATTGACCTTAAAAATCCAAAACAAAAAACCGCAAGAACCCAAGAAAGGTGTACAGTTCTACTGAAAATCATCTTAAACCATCAAAGGTTTAATAATTTTACACAACAAAACTCAAATTAACCAAAAGATTGTGGCTCTATTGCGAAACCGTGCTAATCTTGAGCAATTTAAATATGCAGACATGAATACAATTCTGCCAATTTTGAGTCGGCTAAAAAGTGTGTACAGAGAGAAAGTAATGAAACCAACGCCACGGTTTTGAAAGAGACGGAATAATAAAAATGAATCTATATATGAATTACGAGGTAAGTACCGATTTCAGTAAACAAGTAATTCCAATTACAAAAACTTGAAGAATTACCCGGATTGCAGATTCACAATTGAAAAACCGCCGGATGAGAAGAGACAATTGAAGAGAACCGGCTTGCAGCGACTACGATCAGATTCACAATTGAAAATTTGCCCAACAACAATCCGATTCACAATTCGAATTGGAGAGAAGATTTACAATTGAAGAACCGTGTAAATGTAATTGAAGAAGAAAGGTTTGAGATGATTAATGAAATAGTGGAAGGACGTGGGTCAGAGATTTATGTATAAGGAAAGTAAGTTTACCCCTAATTATGCTCTCATATCGGTTTAAAAAAATTAAAAGTCCGCTAATAACTTATTTTGTCTCTCAATTTTTTTTTAGCCAAAATTCTTCAAAATTTTATGTTTAATTTAGGCTCTCAAATTTTAAGTGTTTTGGCTCTAAAAATTTATTTCACTATCAATTTTTTAAAATATAATTAATTACGTTTAATTTTACTTATAGTATATATAATATAATAAATTTTATATTTTTATACAGTAATACTCTTATAAATTATATCTATAAGAACACTATTATTATTAAGTTCAAAATCTATTACTATTAAAAAAATACTTTATTTTTTTAACAATTATAATTTTATGCATAACAGTGATATTATATAATTTCAAAGTTACATATTTTTTTTCAAATCACAATAGTTATTATTTACGAGCTTAATTTTTTGAGCCTGAACAAGCTTAATAATATTAATTTTAAATTAATTTATTCATCAATTATTTTAGACAAAGTATAGAGTGATTTATATTATTAAAGAAAGTATAGTTGTGATAATTGAAGAGTGTGTTTTTTTTACTATTTAAAGGGGTATTAATCATAAAAGTGAAGGGTATGATGACTTATATTACAATATATAGTGTAATAGTGATAACTAAATGGTGTCACTTATATATGTTACTAAAGAACGTGAGTCGTGATAATCAAGCGTGATAAATCAAGGGTCATACTTGTAAAAATGAATCATTTTCACCGTGAACAAATTTCACAATATGCCACTCATTATTTTAAGATAAAAAACTTCAGATAGATTTGGTCTCATGCATGAGACTAATACAACTTCAAAGAAAATCAACACCCAAATTACACTCCATCTCACCGTGAGACGGTCTCACACAAGAAAGCATCTCTTATTTTAAAAATGAAATTTTACATTTCTAAAAACCATATATGTCTACTAATTTATAATTTTATTTAATTAATAAAATTTAATCACATATTTTATATTTATCATATATTTTTATTTGTGAAAATTATAAATTAAAATCAAACTACTCATTATTATTTATACGAGCTAGCTCACGAGCTTACTAACGAGTATGTTCATGAGCTAACGAGCTGAATAGTACCATTTAGTTTGAGTTCTTCTTTTTTTTTTAATGTTAAGCTATGCACCTTCACTTTATCTATGTGTCATTTCAATGTACAATCACACATTCCCAACCACCACAACACACCTCCCTTTTTTTTTTTGCAAATTAAAGTCTCATCTCTAGCTTGCATGTTTTACTCTAGCTAATCCCCCTCATTTCGCTTCGATTCAAGGTTGCTTTTCTTGCGGCCACACATGGCATTCCCTGTTTGTAGATTTAACTTTCGAACAACAACATATACGTCCAGACTTCAGTCAAGATTATAGAGCTTCTTCTTTTATCAGCAAGGCTTTTTTCCACTTTGCTAATGGTGAAGGGGGTTCTGCCCCCCTACTCTTGTCAGCTTGTTTTGTCAAATCTAATCAAATTTTGTTCAAAAAATCTAATGAACTGTTTTCATGATCAAAGTTGTGTTTATATTGATGAATTTCAAATCACTTTCGGTTCAAAACCGCCAGATATTTCAAAATAAAAAGTTAATCCATACAATTAATAATGGATTTGCTACTATACATTTCAAATTCACCCTAAAATCCTTCCATCCAAACACAACCTAACTATATTTTGCAAGCTCGTTCAAGCAATGTACGTTGCACAAGCTTCATTGTTCGAATAATAAATGCTTGTAAATTACAATATTCTTCAGTTTTCACAATTGAAAGACACTACGACTTGTAGAGTTCAGGCTTCAAGACACCAACATATGGCAAGTTCATGTACACCTCAGCAAAGTCTAACCCATAGCCCACAACAAAATATTACGGGCAATCTGCAATTATAAGCATAAACATTAATTCATAATCAAATCATATACTCTTCTAAACATAAATCGTATGGTGATTCTTGACAAGGTAAGTGAGTTAATACTTAGTACACAATAAAAGAATCAAAGAGCCAGTAAGCAACCAAATAATCACTAGATAACCAAATAACAACCAAATAACAATCCTATCATATGAACAATAATCCTGATAACTGAAATTCAAGAAGAAAAAAAAAATGTAGACTAACACAAGTTTACAGATCATAAGGAGCAGAATTCAAATCATTAGAGTTTTCTTAGGCATTTCAACAAACACCGGTGAGCAAGGCTTAAAAACCATTAACTCGTGAAAGGCAAGTCTAATTTCATCTCCGAAATCAATTCAACTAACACAATTTACCAATTACCAACCCACTTCCAATGGTTTATCCACATTTGTGCAATACATCATCAATCATTCTACTTACAAACTCAAACTAAATCATTAGTTAATCAAGCATCAATCATTAGTTAATCCGAAGCATAAACAACGACCAATATTGTTTCAAGTCAATATAACGGAGACGACCATATAGAACTTGAAAGAAAACTAAAGATCCAATACAACTTGTAGAAAGTAGACTCACCTCTATATTGATCAACACTCACGAGATGAGAAAGATGCATTGCCAAAAACTCAAGACAATGAATTTAGAAAATATGGGCTTAATATAGCAAATTTCTTTTCTTGGATTTCGAGGCAATGAAGAATATGGGCTTAATAAAGTTGTGATTTTCTTGAAATTGCTCCTATCTTCGTCTACCTTTTCTTGCATCAATCCTAAGATTCTAGCCACGAAAAAAACCATTAAACTCACTCCTCTGAAGCATTCCATTTTCCCTTTCCAAGTGAGCATCCTTTTGTGTGATTAAGTCACTCGGGATATTCTCCACTATCCTAACGCATCTCGCATATAATGATCTTTAATAATTCAATCCCCCACGGTCTAATTTCAAATTCCAACAAGAAATCTTGTTTTGTTTTTCATAAAAAAATTGAAACTTTAGCATCAACATAAGCGATTTCTAGTTTTCCTTGAATCACGTAAATAAGAGAGAGACGTCAAATTAAGGAAATCACAATTCAGACTTTGAATCCACATGAATCACAGAAATAAGAGAGGAATTCAACAATACCGACGACTCGATAAATACGATGATTGAATATGATATGCCTTGATTCTTCTTCACCTGATTCAACAATATTTTTCTTTCGCGGGGATCGAATGTGACGAAGACAAGAAACTAGTACTGTTACCCTAATTTGATTTAATGTGACGAAGACAAAGAAACTAGAGATTGAATGTGATTGAATTTACTTTCTTTTAAATAGTTTTAGAAAATTCTCCAATCTTCAATCACCTAAATGACCCTATCTCACAATTCTCCTCAATGAAGATACATATTCTCATTGAAAGAAATTAGATTATATTATCTATCAACAGAAGCAAGAACCAGATATCCCATATTAGATACCAAAGACATGGGAGACTTCCAATCAAGGGGCGTGCAACAATTTCCTTCTTGTTTTCCCTTCTAAGGCAAAAAACTAGTCCAAGTAACAAGAGAACAACTGCAAATAAAGATCCTAGAACATAAGTTTACAAGTTTACAGATCATAAATTTACCGATCATATCTAGTGAAAGTACATAATTCTCAGTAATACATGTAGAACACAAGCTCATATGATGGAAATTATATTTGAATGACCAATAAAAGAATGTAAAAGCAACCATCCAAATTTTATCAGACTTCCAACTAAAATATACCTTCATCTCTTACTTCAAAATATAAACTGAGCAACTTAAAAACCTGACCAACTCTCTAATCACCACACCTACAAACTATTCCTAATAACCACTAGTGGCAAAGGTTATTATACAAGTGTCTTAGTACAGAGGTGTTCCCATATGTACAGAGGTATGAGCAGAATTCAAATCATTAGAGTTTTCTCAGGCATTTCAACTAACACCTGGTGAGCAAGGCTTAAAAAACCATTAACTCTGTGAAAGACAAGTCTTATTGTTACTGTTTTTTCTTGGGAATTTGTAAATTTGCTATTGTTTTTTGCTTTTTCAACAATTGAGCTTTTAAGGGGATAAGACATTAAACAACAATGCTATCATTGAAAAAACAATTAATCAGCTGTAGCCAAATAAAAGTGGATGGAACAAGAAACAGAGCATTCATAAATAACTATATTTAATTAGGAATTATCTCAAAAAACAAACCATAGGAACATAATTAAAAATTGTAGAAAACATCAAATTTTTTTATGTTGCCCATTGTGTTATCTAACATCAAAATCTTACAGCCGTTGCAAAAATTAATCCATTATCATCATATATTTCAATCAGCATCAATGGAACAGTAATCCTGATTAAATGAAGGAAAAAAAAAACCACTAAGTTTATAAATTTCTTGATACAAAAGCAGTAATACATAAAGCCTGTTTTGCAAGAAACCTTGCTATCAAGAACTCATCAAGATTCAATATTTATCCATTAACATAGTCAGCTTTAATGGTGTTTTGACAGTGAAGTCATTAATCAATATTTCCATCCTAATAACCAATTATTCAGCAGTAGCCAAATAAAAATGGACAGAACAAGAAACATAGCTTTCTAAATAAAAATATTTATAACTTGATTCGTCACAAAATCAGAACTTAACAAAGAACAAACTAAAAATTGCACAAAACATAAATAATCTCCATTATCCGGATACTAATTGTGATCGAGTTTTTTGATACCCAAAAACATCTTATGGGTTTTATGGCTACCTATATAATTAAGCAAGACAACAACTAAGTTTTAAAGACATATGCTATGCAAAAACACAGCTTCATTATCAGACAACAAACCATATATTTCTGATGTATTCAGACTAATAAAGCATAATGGTCCTAAAATCGGTATTAGAATATAAAAGTTTAAAAAAGATGAATAAGATGAGTTTGAAGATGCTAGATACCAGCATCTCTTAGCAGAAAGTGACTCGAGTCTTGACTCTATCTCTGACTCGCATTCTTAAGTTCGAGGTGTCATGTTCTTCAGTCCCATGCTTCGAAAATTAGATAGTAAAACCAGAGCTACCAAAATGACACAAACGTGTATTATTTAGAGAGTCACACTGATAGAAATTTTTGCATCCATTTTATAAGAAAAACCAGATGTCTGTGCATATGAGTTTGAATTTCATGGCATAGAATAGTAATCAAAAGCAATGAATTGTTGCTGTTACTAACCAATTCTGAGCTGTTTGAACACAACCAGCTGTCAACTCACCTTTTTCGTGTCAAATACTAGTAATTAATCTTGTCCTTATATATTTTTGATGAACTGGAATTACTTTTTTAGAGATGGGGTGGGGGAATCCCAATTCACTCGAGTGTTAAACATGGAGTTGGACCAAATTATCCAGGTATTTTTTCTTAAACTTTTGATTTAAAGTGTTAAACATGGAGTTGGACCAAATTATCCAAATTCAAAAACAATAGAAAATACTTCCTTAACCTAACAAAAAGAAAAAAGTATGAAAGCCTAAGTTAATCATTTGTTTCTTATAATTATATCTTGATTACTTTACCATACCTTTTTTCACCGTATCACAAAAAGTAGTCATCCCAAAGACAAAATCAAAAAAATACCAAAACGCCAATACAAAACACTAAATCAATTCAAAAATTGCAAGAGAAAAAACAAGAGAACTAAAAAGCGTAAGAGCAAATGAGAGTATCAACATTCCTATAATTTAACTTCTTCAATCTTGATTACTTATTACTGTTCCATTTCATATCACGCAACATCTGCACATTCTACACAACCACCAAGTGCCACACCACATTCTTTAAAAAGAAAAAATAAGTTGCCACACCAAAATTCATAAGGTCTTTCAAAAATATCACGCAAATAACACCAAAAAATACAGAAAACTGGAAAAACAAGAATATTCCAGAAATATAGAATTGGATAATTTTCACGAATCAAGAACGTTTATTCACAAACCCAAACTTCACGCCAATTGGAAATATAGAATTGGAAGAGCGATTTCTGGTAGGAATCGCCAAAATTAGTGAAGTTTGGGTTGACTGACAAATTTCGTGAAAGCTTGGAAAGTTGGACAAGGGTTCAAGATATCACGGTTTAACGAAAAAAGCTTGATAAGGTATTTTGCATTTATCAGATAATGCACTGAATTAGTTACTGTATCATGCATAGTTATGGTCATATATGCTATTATGTAATCGATTAACAGTGGCATCTAGAAGAAGTAGTGAAGAGCTGATTTTCCAAGGGAAGGTGACTGTCAATGGTTCTGTGTGCAACACACCCCAGGTTGGTTTCAGGGTAATTTATTAGTGGCATACCAATGCAATGTTCTGTTGTTATGTAAATAAGTCGTCTTTCAATAGATTATGTGAGAATTTATTGTGCCAGTAATATGAGGATATTGATTCTTGAGAAGAAATATTGCCCTTAAGTACTAAAATTCTCAAAAGTTTCTTTTCCTGGTGATGTTCTGCAGGCTAATGTAGATCCTGGTGACATAGTGAACAAAATGCACATATATTATCCCATCAAAAACAGAATCACCCAGTCTCAAATCCAACATTAGTTCATCTAAAATCAGAACTACCAATCTAATCAACATGGACTCTTTATAATTAACAATAGAACTAAAAAAATACAGTAATACAACTCGAACATTGAGCCTGGGTGATTCTGTTCAAGTATAGATGCTCGAGAAACACAAAAAAATTAAAGTATTGAAGTATAGATGCTCGAAAATTATGAACAAGCAATCATCAAGAATTGAAATTAAAACAGGAAGCGTACATATTACTGTGATGCTCGATTCCTCGAAAAATTTCACGAATCAATAAGGTTGACTCACAAACCATACTTCACGCCAATTGGGAAAACGCCAAACTTCGTCGCGATTTCTTGGTAGGATTTCTGGTAGGAACGCACCAAACTTCGTCGCCAATTGGGAAAACGCCAAATTTCAAGAATTGAATGCGCCAATCTTCACAAACTCAAGCCAAATTCTGTTTTGATTCACGCCAAATTGTAGGATTTCTGGTAGGAACGCACCAAATTTCGTCGCGATTAGGAGACCGAGAAAGTTCGTCAATATTTCTGTTTAATTCACGCCAATTTTGGGGGATACCGTTTGATTCACACCAATTTTGGGGATAGTGTTTGATTCACGCAGGTTGCAACAATTGGGAAAATTAGGGATTTTGTTATGATATTTTTTTAGACAATACATCTAGTTAAAAAAGTGATAAATTAATTAATTTACATATGGAGTGATGGCGTAGTTGGCTAGCGCCATTTCTTAATAATTTTTGAGGTTGAGTGTTCGAGTCTCTCTTAGTTATTTTCCAAGAATTTAATTTTTTTTTTTTTGGTCATAGGTTCAATTCTCATTGATGTATTTCTTTTTTATATTGAATACTTAAGACAAATATAGTGTTTGGTCCAATGGTGTAGTATATCTTCTTTAGGTAAAAGGTCTTGTGTTCAAACCCTAATGGATGAAATTTTTTATTTTTTGATTATTTTAATATAATTTATATTTTATACTGAAAAATTAATTAATGGCAAACAGATAATAAATAATAAACATCAAAAATAAAACAAAAAATATATCTAGCTTATTTGGTGGTTACTTGTCAAGTTTATTAAAAGGTTTTGTGTTTGAATCTTAATAAACAAATTTTTTAATAAATATTATGTTCACAGTTTTATTTAATAAAATTTATATTTTATACGGGAAAATTTATTAATCGTTATTTAATAAAATCTATATTTTATATGAAAAAATTATTAATCGTCATCATATATAAATATTGGTGACGAAATACTATGTCACTATTTACTATGAACAATTAATGACGAAACATAAAACCGTCATGAAAATTGAATATTATATGACCAATATTGATCGCCACTAATTAAAATGAAGATCGTCACCAAATAATATTGTGACGAAATAAGTGCGTCATTATAAAATTATTATTAATCATCATTATATATAAATATTAGTTACGAAATAATATGTCACTAATTACTATGAACTATTAGCAACGAAACATAAAATCGTCATGAAAAATTTATATTATATGACCAAAAATGATCATCACTAATTAAAATGAAGTTCGTCGCCGAATAATATTGTGACGAAATAAGTACGTCATTAAAAAATGATTAATAATCGTCACTATATATTAATATTGGTGACAAAAGAATATGTCACTAATTACTAATATTGGTGACGAAAGAATATGTCACTAATTACTGTGAACAATTAGCGACAAAACATAAAATTGTCATGAAAATTTAATATTATATGACGACTATGATCGTCACTAATTACAATGACGATCGTCACCATATAAAATTATGACGAATTAAGCGCGTCACCTTTGAATAACTAATGACAAAACATATAGTTGTCACAAAAATACTATTTTTCGTGACGTTGACTATCGTCACTAAATATGATGAATATCGTCACCAAAGTTTATTGTGACGAATTTCTTGTTTTTGTCATTAAATTTTTGAATTAGTGACGAAAAAAAAATCAGTGGTGACAAAAACAAAATTTGTCATGAATTCTCACTTTTTAGTGACGAAATTTAAATTTGTCACCTATAGTTAACATATGGTGACGAATTTTGTGTCGTCACAAAAAAACTCGTCACCGAATGTGGGATTTCCTGTAGTGCGCTATTAACTCTAATTCAATATGATCCATTTTGAGGGGATGGGTTGACCCCAATTTTTGCCCTTAATTTATTCGTCACTATTATTGTATTAAAACTTTCACTGTTATATTATAAAACTATAACTGTTATTCTATAAAACTCTTACTGTTATGCTATAAAACTATCACTGTTATTCTATAAAACTCTCACTGTTATGCTATAAAACTATCACTTTTATCTATAAAACTATCACTCTTAAAACTCTCATTGTTATGCTATAAAATTATCATTATTATTCTATAAAACTCTCACTATTATGCTATAAAATTATCATTGTTATTCTATAAAATTCTCAATGTTATGCTGTAAAACTATCAACGTTATTCAGAAAAATTATCACTATTATTCAGAAAAACTCTCATTGTTATTAAAAAAAACTATCACTGCTATTAAAATAAACATTATACAACGCCCGCGGCAACGTTATTAATGAATCAATACAGAAACGATTCTACAGAAACGAATCAATAAACGGTATCCCTACTTTAAAAAATTCACCAAAGGTCTCAAAACCTTCAACTTTCATTTTTCACACAGCAAATTGCAAACATAAATAGACAAAAACTTGTATGCAATATTGCATACAAGTGATATGTGCAATTGAGTTTTTTTTTTCTCGCGGTCAGGGAAATTGGGTTTTAGGGCGGATTGTTGGTGGGTCAATGGGCTTCTTCATCTTCTTCCTCGCGCTCGCAGCCGGACGCGGTCAGTTTTTCTCTTCTTCCTCTTCTCTTCTGGCGAATCTCATGGGCTTTCTTCTTCCTCACCCTAATTTTCTTTTTTGCTCCGATTATTGGATGAAATAAGATTGTTCAATTTGAATTTTGGTATGAATTATGCGAGAAGAAGAGAGAATATGTGTGTGGTGTTTGGATTACCCCTCAATACAAAGTGTGTGATGAAATTCAGATCCTTCTGCACTCTTTTCACGCAATTCAGAATCAGAAAAAAAAAGAATTTTTTTTTCGTTTATCTTGATTTTTTTTGTTCATGTAGTAACACTCTTTTGCTCATAGGGTAACACTCTTTTGTTCATGTAGTAACACATCAAGTTGTTATGTAAATCTGTAATTTTGGACTGGGGATTTCTTTTCGCGTTTGTTCTGGTTTTGTTTATGTGGTAACACGTTTTTCTTCATATGGTAACACTTTTTGTTCATGTAGTAACACATGTTTTTATAGTAATATGTAACAATGTTCATATATCGTCGTAATACTATGTGAATACTCATGTGTTACCATATGAACAATAATGTGTTACCTTGTGACCCGTGTTACCTTATGATAAATCTGTAATTTTATACTGATGATTTTTTTTCGCGTTTGTACTGGTTTTTGTTCATGTAGTAACACTCTTTTGCTCATTGGGTAACACTCTTTTGTTCATGTAGTAACACTTCAAGTTGTTATATAAACCTGTATTTTCGCGTTTGTTTTGGTTTTGTTTATGTGGTAACACGTTTTTCTTCATTTGGTAACACTTTTTGTTCATGTAGTAACACATGTTTTCACACAAAAAATTGACAAAAAAAAATATTTATACAATAGGAATCGAACCTGCGACCAAATTCATTAGCAACAACTCTGAACCACTAGACTACAACACATATTTGATAAAGATATCCTTCTATAAATACATATGCGCCCGCGCCAACCTGAACCCACTGCCCGCGCCCGTGCCCGACCCGCCCTGACCCGCGAAATTTAGGCAACTTTTGCCTTATTTATGTTATATTGCACATAACATTAGTGTGCAATATTTCACACAAGACTTTCTCATATAAATATCAACTAATACATACATTAAATTACCACTTCTCTTAATCCCCAAATGGAAACAGAAACAAACAAAAACTAGCACTTAGTTTTTTCACAAAATTTACCAACAATTTTACAAAATTCATGAAGATCAACATTGAAAAAAAAAAGACGAACCTAAACTCCGTCGCGAGTCGTCGATGTTGGTAAAGAGAAGAAGGGAAAGTTTCATCACTTCTGTTCCGTTTCCGGCACTAGGTGAGACAAAATAATTCTTTTATTATTATGAAAATCCTAGAATTGATATAAAACCCAAAGGGCAAGTCGGTCGGACCCCCACTAAAAACCTCGCTA
Organism: Stenogyne calaminthoides; assembly: GCA_037126765.1. NCBI lineage: Eukaryota > Viridiplantae > Streptophyta > Magnoliopsida > Lamiales > Lamiaceae > Stenogyne > Stenogyne calaminthoides. The sequence continues at coordinate 30,602,013 of JBBCBC010000016.1, forward strand.
AGAGAAAACCCTCCTTAGGGATAAAACCCTTAGTCGAGGGAAAAAGGGAAAATCCTCTAATACAAAAAACCGGGGCCAACCCCGGGCCAAATACAAAACCAAAAAAAGAAAAGCAAAGCAACAACCGAGAGGACTACACAAATCTAACAAAAGTTTGAGTAAGTTCTTGGTGCATCTTTAGGTGAAGATCCTCCGGAGGATATGTACGCCAAATAAACGGGCCATCCCCATTTGCAGCAAGCCAATCAGCCGAAATATTTGCCTTTCGGTAGGTGTGGGTAATGATGCCCAGCAACTTCAGGGCAGCAATGTCCTCCTCCGAACCATTAGAATTACCATGACGAATGGAGTTGAGCTCCCGCAGATGAGCCCATAGGCGAGTAGCAACAGCAGCAGGGGTAGTGACTTGTTTGTCATAGACCGCATTATTCCTCGTTGTCCAGGCCAACCAAATGTAAGTCACAACGGCAAACCTCCAGGCGTTGATGAGTTGAGAGGAACCCTTTAAGTCAATCGCCTGCAAGACAAAAGAATTGAAATCAGTATCTGTGATCATATTAAAATTGAAAACAGAAGCAAAGAAAGAGAGAAAAAGGAGCAAGTGATAAACAAATGATCAACATCCTCCTCTGATCGAGAGGGACCATGATAGCCCCATGACCTAATCCTATCCCAAGTGTATGGCTCTCCAAGCAGCCGTGGATCTACAAGGATGGATAAAAGGTGCCTAGATCCATCTCCCCCAGCTTACCCAAGGGAAGTGATCCCTTGAAACAAAGTATGCCAATTTGCTCGAGAGACTACCATGGAGGGACCTAAGCCAGACCCTCTTATCTTCATCAGGGGTATACCTAATGATATCATCTACGATGTCAGGATAGTTTTCAATAAAAGTTTGTCCAAATTCCAAACCCCATCAATAAAGAAATCACAGATGCTATAAGTAAGCTGCAATCTTTGGTTCCTCGGTATGTGTAACCTGTCCGCAATAACGTAACCAAGCCAATTATCATTCCAAAAGTTAACTTTAGAGTTAATGCCACAAATCCACATAGAGTTTTTAACAATAGTAGGCCAATGCTTACGGATAGCAGGGGCAAGAGAAGAAGTAATATAGTAACTACGAATTTCATCATTGCATAACAAGAAGCGATTTTTAATAAACCTATTACTCTCGTCAGTATCCGTGAAAATATTCCAAATAGTGTGCAAAAGGAAAGCATTATTAGTATTAGTAAGAGAACGAATACCAAGGCCCCTCTCGTCGCGAGGGGAGCAAACCTTCCTCCAACTAACATGACAAGTGCCCTTGTAGTGAGGACAAGGGAAAGTTTCGTCGTGAGTCACCGGCGCTGGGAGAGAAAAAGAAACGAGCAGTTTCGCACGGGAGGGAATGAAAAGAGGCAGTTCCTAGAGAGACAAGGGAGAGGCGTTCCGTTTACAGTGGAAGATGAGAATGAAAGAGGCGCGAAAAGAAAGAATGACCCAAATGATTTATATCTGATATTTGTAGTATATGAGTCAGATTTGACCGGGTTCATAACATGAATCATATCTACACAAGTTTTTGTCTTTCAATCACTAAAAATAGTGAAAAACACTTTTAAAAGTTATTTGCATAAACAATAGTCATCTAAAATTATGTGCATAAATACTTTGGAGTATTTTATTTCTCTTTTATTAGATTAAACAAGCTCTCAAAATCTATAAGCTAAAAGTTGAAAGAGGATGCTTTTGGTAGATTATGAACTTTTCTTTGAATTTTTTTACAAACACCATCAACTTTTACTATTAATCAATTTTCTCATAATCACTAATTTTAATCATTTTTTCAAAAAGATATTTTTTACATACTCAGGGGGTGTTTTAGAACTCTAAAATGTGCTCTAGTATTTTTAAAGCTGGTCACTTAAAAAAAAAATGTTTGTAAAAAACTTCTTGTGTTTGCAAACAGGTACTTATTGAGTTTGCAAACATCCCCTAAGACAACTAATACTATTAAAAATGTACACACAAAATATAAATTAGTTGTAAGGTGAAATTGATTTATAACAATCATTGGAACATTTGTCAAAAAGGTCCGTCCCGAATTCATTGCAGTATTTTTAAAAATAAAAATAAAGCAATTAAATCAATATAATCTCTACATTCAATTCATTTAAATGTTACACATCACGCCATTTACTTTTTCCACACTAAAGTCAAATTTTATTCTTTTTATTTACACTACATGTCATTACTTTACCATTTAACTCTTATCAAAAAATAATTTATATTAATATATAATTTTCACATTAAATTACGCGTAATCAATAAATGTTCCAAGCCTCCAACTATTCCAAAACGGAGGGGGTATTACATTTTGCCTCTTATTAATTTTGATTTTTATATACATGTGAAAATACTCTGGTTCTGGATTGTAATGGCAAAACATACATACACGTAATTGTGGAGGTCCACTTTGAGAAAAGTGTATGACCATTGAAACACAAGCATATGCTCCGATAACATCCCCATTAATATACGTGTTTTCCTAAGCTTTTCCCATTGCTTTCTCTGAATTCATTTTTCAATTTCTTGCACTTTCGGTTTTCATTTTTAAAAGGTACAAAACCATTACCAAAAAAATAAAAATTACTCCCTATCTGCTCCCTTTTGAATTTTCTTTTCTGGGTTTCTCCGTCTGATTGTGGCTTTCCTTCCATCCAATCCATTTCTTTCCGTTCAATCAAGTTACCCTTTCCGAATTCTTGTAATCTCTCGCATGTGTGGTTTTTTTTTCCCCCTTTTTTTTATTTTTTGTATTTGTTTGCTAAATTGTTTTTCGTTTTTTTTTTTGAATTGGAGGGGTGGAAGAAATAATGGGGAGAATTTTTGAGCTTACTCTGGAAGGCAAGATTTATAGTTGCAAGCACTGTGGAACTCATCTTGCTAGTACGGATGACATCGTCTCCAAGGTTTATTTATTTAATTATATCTGCTTTCAAATTATGGGAATTGTCAATCTGTTTTTATTATTCTTCATTTGATGTAAAATCTGGAATTCGAAACTAGAAATTCAGTCTCCCTTACGATTCCTCTTGTTAGGTTTAAATTAATTCCAGTGGGATCAATTTTGGGTTTTCAAATTTGTGTACAATCTGGGAGTTTTTGGGTCTGATCTGTTTCTTGAATAGTTGACTTTTGTTGTTGAGATAATTTCTGGCATTACACTAAGATGGGTTTATCTTGGAATATAGGAGTGTATAATCACTTTCGGATATCGAATTGATCAAGCCTAAATGTGATAGCTACTATGTTCTGATTGTTGTTATTTCTGGGAGAAGCATCCCTTTGTATGTTTTAAATGTACATGGTTTGGGGATTAAGTTATGGATAGTTGATTGTAATCAGAGAACATAGAAATGTTGCAGCAAATTGTGCCCTCGATTATGCTATTTCAAACTTCAGATGTTGAATTGAAGAATTAGTTTAACTTTGTTTCCCAGTTTTAGAGAGTCTCTGTAGTTGGAACAGTTTAAAGTCTTTCTAGGTTACTTTGTTTAGATGGTATTAATCCTGTATTCACAAATAAAAACGGGGCTCGGTAATTAATGATTAAAATGGTGAAGGGAATTGACTCAATCACAATGAAATTTCCATATCATATCTAGATGCCTATATAATATTTATTTTTTTCTCGTCTTTCTGAGTTTATATAGTAGTAAATCTTGGGTAGTTCATGCACATATTCGGATGAAATACTCCTTTTCATGTTACCTTATGATAAATTTCTAGAAACACTCATTTGCAACTAACTAAAGGGGCCTGAATAGTAATTACGTATGCTTTGCGAAAATGAGAGTTTAAAATTGCATTAGGCTTCTTGGTTCGACCACAAACGTGTTTGACTCTTCCTTTTCTTTGGTCCAGTTTTTCCACAGCAGGCATGGAAGGGCTTATCTCTTCAGTAAGGTGTAAGTTTCTCTTTATTTTTGGCAGCTGATATGCACATTTGCCACTGTTAAGGGCATGAGATGACTTTATATATGTGATGACAAAATAAATAGGTTGGCGAAGAATTATTCCTCATGCAGTTTTGTATTCATTTGGTTTAGGGATGTTTGGCAAATGAAATGGCATGTATTTCTCACAACATAGAGCTTTATTGGAGCCTTCAACCAAATATTAGACTAACATTATATATCATATCTAGTATGCATTTTTCGTGGCCTTACTCACCTTAAATTTTGTTATTATGTGTAATTCGAACTCGGTGATGTTTGATTTGGGTTTATAGTGGATTTTGGAAACCAGTTTTTAAAATCTAATAGATTTTGAAATCCTGGTAAATAGTAATGGTTTGTGTTTTGGGGATTTTAAATAGGGTGAGTGATTTTTAACTTTATGTCAAATCAATGTGTAACAGTGGATGATGTGCTATTATATTGTTGTTGGAAGTGTGGTAGTAGGTCTATAGGTGCTGTGGCGGTTTTATAAAACTGGATTTCAAAATCCCGAAATAGAACTGGATTTAGATTTGTAAATCCAAATCCTGTTTTTTGAAAGCCAAAACAAACATCACCTTAGAGAACATGATCTAGATTCTGCTCAGGCACGAGAATTTCGTGCGAATTGGTGATGGCATTAAACATTAGTAACAAGTAGTTGGATCATGAGAGAGAGAGATCACGAATAATGGTGAAGGATTTTTTTATAATTTTCACATGCACGGTAGGAAATCCTTTCATTTGCAATAGTGTGCAAAGTATTGAAACAGAAATACATCGTAGAATCAGCTTGAATTCAATGGTGTTTCTTTTCTTCTCCAGAGTAAACGTAACTCTCGGGGAGAAGGAAGAACGAATGATGATGACTGGATCCCACATAGTTGCAGATATATTCTGTGTCCGATGTGGTTCGATTGTCGGTTGGAAATATGTAAGATTTTTGGGATTCAGTATATCTTGTATTTTATACGTTCTAACATGTCTAGTCATCTATAATCTTCATACAAATTATCTTCAGGAAACTGCACAGGAGAAGAGCCAGAAGTACAAGGAAGGCAAATCGGTTCTTGAGAGGTGTGTTTCTTTTCAAATTAAAGAAAGAGTAGGTCTTAGTGAACCATATTCACATGAACTCTGTTTATCGAAGTATCACTTTTTAGCATATGAAGTATCACCATTTAAAAAATGCTTGATTTTGTTAGCCATTCTTCGTAAAGTCCCTAAACATTCATACTCCGTGTGCCAAACAGTATTACTTCGTATACTAAACAGTGATACCGAGTCCACCATACACCTTTCATAAACCAAGTTCATAGAAGTTTTTGTCTTCAAGAAGTCATAAGGATGACGGATACGTGATTTTGACACAAGATATGTTACTATTTAACAGGTTTAAGATATCTGGGCCGGATGGAAGTAATTACTGGGTTAGCCATGGAGCACATTTTGGAGGAAGTGATGCTGATGATGTTTGATTAGTCGTCTTAAAATCGACACATTTATCTCTAACTGTACATCCTTAAACCTCCTTTGGCTTTTGTTGAATTGTCATTAATACCCTCCTGCTTGGGGTACCATGTTTCTTTCCTGTACATACATTTGAATTAACAATTAATCTGCTATGAAAACGTCGTTGCTACATTTGCCTCTTCACAATTAGGGTCTGGCTATTAACACTCGTGAAATTACTTTATGCAATCTGCGTTTGATTGTACAAGTAGCTAAAGAGGTTGTACATATGGGTGTGTAAAGCTATTCAGTGGGTGCTAATAGTCGCGTCCTAACAGTATATTTTTTGTTCACTTGGTTTATGATAAGAATATGTATACACATCAGGCGCATCGTGCAGTTGAAGTGTGTTTTTTTAAATAGTATTAGTTTAGTAACTAAAAAGTAACAGTTTGTTAGTATTTGTTGTTTTATTGAAAAGTAGTAGTTTTACTAAAAAGTGATAGTTGTGTATAGTTGAACCGTACAATTGGCGTACAGGAGTGTTACTCCTTGGTTTATTTCTAATAATTAAGTTCGTTGCATGCTCGAGCTCTATCCTTTTGAAATTTTGAAACGAGGTTAATTCCGTTCAAATTTGGGACGAAAAGCATGCAATCTGGTACGTTCGAGCTTGCTCCAGATGTTGAAGATTTGTGCCAGTTTTAAGGTGAAATTAAGGATGCTTCAATCGGGTATTGGTCTGAACTGGGAAGGATTGAAATAATTACTAATTAGTACAATTTTTTTATGCAAATACTATTAGGTACAAACGAGATTACATATATAGCCAAAATTGCATGCGAAAGTGCAAATGTACCTACGTATATACAATTATTTTGTACCTATTAGTAAGTTATAAGTCTGAAATGTACCTATCAATAGGTATCCCGGTCCGCATTATATCATTTTCTCCAAATTTCTTGCAAAACTGGAGGAGTTGGATTGAAAGAAGCTACAACATGAACTGTAGTTTGTAGGTACTTTCAAATAAAATGTAAATTGGATATGTTCAATGAAGTGTTCCATTCTGTTACAACTCAAAGTCTTATTTAGTGTTGATTGGTAGTCCCAGTCCCATGATAACGTGCATGTTTACTGTTTTTTCGTGTTTTAACGAGTGAATTTTTTGTTAGTATTTAAAATGTTAAAGTATTTTTTAAAGATACATATAATAAAGGTGAGGTAGATCTATTATACCCCTCCTTAAAAATTACTTTATCATTTTAAATATTAATAAACAACTCGCTCGCTAAAACTCGATAATAAAAGTAGCGTGCTTGTTATCTTGGGACGGAGGTAGTAGTATATTTTTTTTAGTTAGAGACATAAATTAAATGTATTTTTATTCACATGCTCATTTACCTACTAATCTTTGTCTATTTTAAGTTATTTCATTAATTTGTGTTAGTTAATAATAATTTCAAATGATCCTTAAGTATTGAGTTGGTCTAATTTAAAATTTGGACGTTACAAATCATGACAGCAACATAAACAAAAGTGAAGATTGTTGAGAAGAGTCCAAACTTAATTCTCTATAAGTATAGCACCTCGCGGAGCGAAAAGTATTCTAATACCCAAGCATGCGACCAGAACGTATCTCGCAGGTCGTGAACGGGCAAAAGTACAGAGCATTAACTATGATTTGACTAGTGCAGACGAGCAGCGCCGAGGAGCATGCCTTAGGATGGCCTTAATCAGAAGAATGTCAGTAAAGGACAATAATGATGAATGACTAGGAGTACTTAAACGGCTAAATCCCTGATTATCCGGAATTACCTTGGGCGACGTCCCAGAGAGGTGCCAAAAGGCCCGATATCCCGGGCGACCTCTCAAGCGACCTCCGACCTGGGTCACATCAGTCTTGTAGCATTTAATGTTTTGCAGAGTCACTTTCGGCTCCTTGTACTTGTAATCAGGGAGAGTGAGCTCCACTCTCCCAAACCCTATATATATGGGTCATTTATGACCAAGAACGAGAGAGAATTCAAGAACACGCCCAAACTCTTGTAAATTTATTACTTAAGCACTTATTCTCTCAATCCATCATTTAACATAAATGCTATCTACTTTTCACATTTATTGTTCGTGTAACTAAAATCATCAAGCCACATCATTAAACCATAATCTATATATTTTAGTGTACAACAATTGGCGCTAGAAGAAGGGTACTCTTTAATAAATATCAAGCTAAGTTTTTAGCACTTTCTCATTGGAGTATTCCTCACGAATCTTCGATATAAATCCATATCACGTACCCGAAACATTAAGAAATCACTCTACCATGTCTCAAGCATCTTAAAGCTGCCTCGGTCTCATGTCGCTCCGGCGGAGCAGGGGCTAGCGGCCTGGCTATTAACAACCGTAACGCCGGGGGACCCACTATCGGAGTTGCTCAAAAGCTCGAGCAAATCCGTACCCCAAAGGACATCGATGAAGCCATCGTGGAGCTGCGCAGAAAGCAGGCCGAAATAAAGATACCAGACTACGACCTGCGACATAACTTGAACCAGAAAGCTTAAAGCAAGGGCAAAGGCCAGATGCCCGAGGGTCCTAGCCAGGAAGGACCTCACCACGACGGACCTCGATAAGAGGGACCTCACCGCGAATGGAGTCAGGAAGCCAATTCTCGTGGGCCTCAGTGCACCCCGATCTATTGGCGCAACGCGAACGAAGGGCCCAATCCCATCCACAGACGACTGTTCTCCGAAAGTTTCAGCTGCGGCCAACATCCACCTCGCGGACCCCAACGAGATCGGCCCAGACCGACTCAACGCGACCAGGCTAAGCCCGAAGAATCTTATTCGGGATCAGTGGCCCAGGGTAGACCCAGACAGCGAGTGTCAGCAAAGGACCAGCTGGAGAGAAACCCATCACCCCGCAGGGCAGAGAAGACCCCATCGTGTTGGGATTATACTGGAAAGTATGCTTTTACTTTGTATAATCAAACTGAATTTCGGACTTATTTACTGAATTAAATTGTTTATCACTGATGCTGTAAATATCATCGAATGTTACATATATTTACTGCATAACTGTTCAATAAATAGTACGTGTTACATTGTAGTTAATTTAGTGATACCAGATCACAGAAGATTAAATTAACAGTCCCTTGTAACCAAAAGTACACCATTCACGACCTAGATGGAAATGAACAATCCATCGTGAAAGGTTGAAGTGTAACGCTCAGATTGGCTTTTCTTGACCAAGAGATTACACTAGTGCATGTCTAATGCACTGAAGAGGACCTACAGGAGGACAAATTCTTCAGAACTGAACTAGGAAGAATTAGACCTCAATGGTTCGTTATTTCTTAATCTTCGTCCCTTAAATATGATCGCGTGTGGTTAGTAAGTATTGCTTTGACTTATTACGGGTAGAGAATCAACGAGATTCAATACTTTATATCTTGGGCAATATTATTGGTCACATGTATTGCTAAGATTTAATACGGAGAATCGTGTGCAAGTACGCTTGTTCGATTTGCCCCCTTGGGAGGTTCATAAGTTTTATCATACCAAATCTTGCAAGTGGAACTAGTTTCCGGTATGAATAATAATGTTGAATCGTTCCTTTACCAAGGATAAAAGATATTAATTAATGGAAAGCTATTTCAGTGGCTTGAATTAATTAATGGGCTAGATAATCTTAAACACGGGAAATAATAACCGGGAGTCATATTAACTGTAATATGGGTTAAGATGGATAGTGCAATATTAATTATGTAGTGGGATTAATTAATATTTATGGGCTTGAATAATATTGTGGCTCAATATTGATAATTCAAGGTCCATTGGAAGGTCCAATCTTAATTCTCCTAAAGGCCCCCCAAGTAGCCCAAGATAAAGTCCAATAACTAAAAAAGGTGTTTTAAAAAAAAATTGTTGCCTATTTTTTCTTGTATTTTTCAAAATTTATGGATAAAATGGGAGAAAGATTTTCTTTGAATTTTGTTATGGAATGAAGATATGTATTCTTGGAATACAAGATTATCTCATTAAATTCAAGAAATCTTCCACTTGGTTATTCATATGTAAATTTCGAAATTTTTGAATAATTAAGGGAAAGAAAGATTTTCTTGATTTTCTTGAAAAGATATTATGGAAGATTTGTATTATTGGAATACAGGTATATCTCATAAATTCAAGAAGATCCAATTCTTGGAATCTTGATCCTTAAATTTTCGAAAATTCCATAACAAGATGAGGTGGGATTTTTGTGGAATATTTTAATTATGGAGAAAAGAATATATGAGATATATTCAAGATTTCTTGGAGATCAAGAAAAGATTTTCCCACATTGTTTTTTTCCCAAATTTTCGACCACCACCCCATCTATAAATAGGGGATGATTCTTTCATTCCCATGTACAATTCCATGCGCTGGAAAAAATTAGTAAATCCACAAAGGTGGTGCAACAAATTTTATTTTTCCTTTTGTTAATTGTTCGCGAGTTTCCTTCCACCGGATTGTCGAGCAAGGACTAGGGAATACTTGGGAAGGTCTTTTGGTGTGTTTTCATCGACGAGGCCATTGCCATCCCAAGAGGTAAGTTCACGTAAACTCGTAGTAATTCCGCATGCGTAGGATTTACGTGAACTGTTTATATGCATGATTTGTTGTTGAATTATTATTTGAATTAATATAGGATTAATTCATGCTAGTAATAATTGTTAGAATTAAATTTGTATTTAAATATTCATCCCGAATAGATCCAGACAATTCATTCCCCAACACATCGCCCTATAGACGTTGTCGGACCCCATCTTCTTCCCGCAAGACAGAGATTCTCCACCTCGCCCTCATCACATTGAGGTCGCCGGTCAGAATGAAAACCCTCAAATGGCCGCCATCCTTCAGAACATCAAAGACCTCCAAGAACAGATAGCGAACAAAGGAGGGACGCCTCTCACCACAATGATTCCAGTTTCACCACTATCACCCACGGTCATGCTCGCCCCAGTACAGATCAAAATCAATGCGAGCTCGGTCGCGCAGTACAACGACAACACCGATTCGATCAACCATGTGAGCAAATATACGTCCTACATGAATTCCATGGGGGCAACCGATGCCACTCAGTGCCGACTTTTCCCTCTCACCCTAGGCGATCAGGCCTACAGATGGTTCAACACACTACAACCGACGTCCATAGAATCCTTCCACTAGATGGCTCAACTATTCCTCACTCACTTCGCATCTCTGACCCCGCACAAGGGAACCAAACAACGCCTTGCGAACATCCATCAACTCGAGGAGGAGTCAGATCGGGCATATGTCGATCGCATCGACCAACTCATTATAGAAGGCGAACCGCTAGGAGACGAAGCCAAGGTTTTGGGGATAGTGCAGGGATTGAAGAAAGGAAATAAGCTTTGGAAGATGATGAACAAGGACTACCCGTCAAGTTATGTTGATTTCAGATACCGAGCAGGTGTCATGATCACCAACGCGGAGATACTGGCATCTAGGTTGGGTGAGCAGCGACCTAACGAAATTAAGGTCGAAGTCAAGAAGGCCGAACCGAAAATCGAGAAACATTTCAGGAGGCCCGGACCCTCCAACTACCGAGATCCGGGGGCATTCAAACCTATCAATAACACCCTGGAAGTCAAGCTACTCGAGACGTTAACCATGAATGCGGCCCGGGTTTTTTAGGCCATCAAAGGTGGACAGCAGATCCCACCAGCTCGGGAGATGCTCCAGGATATGTCTAAACTCAACCCGAAGAAGTTTTGCGACTACCACAATTCTATTGGGCACACCACAGATCATTGCCGCGACCTGCAGAGGGAACTTTGGAAGCTGTACGAAGAAGGAAAGTTGGAAAGGTTTGTTAGGCCAAGACAACAACAGAACCAACGACATGCACCTACACCAAGGAATCAGCCTGACCAAGGAAGACGGGGTCCCCATATCCCAGAGGGGGCAGGGAATAGAGTCATCCACATGATCTGCCCAATAGGGGGAACCATTGGGGGTTTCCTCCCAGCGACCTCCCTGTCTAACCGTCGCCAGAAGGCCGAGATGCGGGCTCTGGATAATGCCATATTATGCTGCCTACCAGTTAACACCATCGCCCCAAATCAGAAACATATCACCTTCACCGAGGAAGATAAGGATGGAGTAGTTTTTCCAAACTGGGACCCACTCGTAATCTCAGCCCGAATAATGGGGGCCCTGGTCCATCGCATCATGATCGACAATGGGGCTTTCTACAACATCCTTTTTAAGAAGACTCTGGACCAACTCGGCGATTTCCACTCCTACGTCGAACCCTGCGAGGTGGGGATCCGAGGGTTTGGGAGTCAACCCATCGAGGCCTATGGAATGATTCGCCTATCAGTGGAGATCACCTCAACTCTGGATCCCGAGGTGAAGGCAACAAGACAGCTGGATTTCGTGATCATCGACATTCCCTCCAATTTCAATGCTTTCTTCGGCAGGCCTTTCGACCATGAGTTCGGGGCTGCCGCCTCATCTTACTACTATTGTATCAAATTTCCCGGATCTGACGGGAAGATTGGCACCATTAAGGGTGACCAAATCGCAGCAAGAAAGTGTTTGACTTACTCTTGTGTCAATTTAAATTCCGTTTTTTACTACGGTAGGAAACCCGAGGTGGGGTAAGGTTGTACGAGCCAAACTCCACCCCGGGCAGAAAGAAAATGTGACAAAATGGAAATAGACAATGTAATAGAAATGGACACCATACCCATGGAAGTCGACACCATAGCCAAAGAAAGGCCAAGAAAAGAATCTATCTAGAGCCTCGCCTCGGTTTCGAACCAATGGAGGTCGATGCCGAGCAGTGAGAATCTAGCCTCGACCCAAGAATGGGAAAAGGTGATCAGCGAGCAACCCCCATCGAAGAACTCGAAACTATCCCCATCAACATCAATCGACCTGAGTTAAATATAACCATCGGAACCCAAATACCCAGCGATTTGCGAAATCAACTGATAGAATTCCTCAAAAAGAATTTATATGTATTCGCATGGTCACATGAAGATATGATCGGCATCGACCCCGAGGTCGCATGCTACAAGCTAAACATCGACCCTTCAAAAGGGCCGATATCCCAGAAATGAAGAAAGTTTGGCCCAGAGAAGTATGCGGCCTTGGCCGAAGAAGTAAAGAAGTTGGATAACAAGTTAATCGAGCAGGCAGATCAGCCGCAGTGGGTGGCCAACGCAGTGTTAGTAAAAAAGGCGAACAACTCTTGGAGGCTTTGTATCGATTTCACCGACCTCAATGAAGCATACCCGAAAGATTACTTTCCTATGCCCCACATCGATCACCTCGTGGACAGCACCGCCAGGCATGAAATGATGACCTTCATGGATGCCTTTGCCAGATACCATCATATCTCCATGGATAAAGACGATCAGCAACACACATCCTTTCTGACGGAAAAGAACGTGTATTGCTGGAAAATAATGCCTTTTGGTTTGAAAAACGTAGGAGCGACCTACCAACGTTTGGTCAACCGAATGTTTGCCAATGAAATAGGAAAAACCATGGAAGTGTACATCGACGACATCGTGGTGAAAAGCGAGAAGAAAGAAGATCACCTGGGCCACCTCGCCCGGACTTTTGACTGTTGGGGAATTATTTACCCGGATCTATTCAGGATGAATATTTAAATACAAATTTAATTCTAACAATTATTACTAGCATGAATTAACCCATATTAATTCAAATAATAATTTCAACAACAAATCATGCATATAAACAATTCACGTAAATCCTACGCATGCGGAAATACTACGAGTTTACATGAACTTACCTCTTGGAATGACAATGGTCTTGTATGTGAAAACACACCAAAAGTCCTTCCCAAGTATTCCCTAGTCCTTGCTCGACAATTCGGTGGAAGGATACTCGCGAACAATTAACAAAAGGAAAAATAAACTTTGTTGCACCACTTTCGTGGATTTGCTAATTTTTCCAGCACATGGAATTGCACTTGGGAATGAAAGAATCATCCCCTATTTATAGATAGGGTGGTGGTCGAATTTTTAGGGAAAAAATAATGTGGGAAAATCTTTTCTTGATCTCCAAGAAATCTTGAATATATCTCCTATATTTTTTTTCCCATAATTAAAATATTCCACAAAAATCCCACCTTATCTTGCTATGGTGAATTTTCGAAAATAAGAGGGACCAAAAATCCAAGATTTTGATCTTCTTGAATTTATGAGATATTCTTGTATTTCAAGAAATACATATCTTCCATAATATCTTTTCAAAAAAAACTTTCTTGCCCTTTATTCTTCAAAATTTCGAAATACCCTATATGAATAACCAAGTGGGAGATTTCTTGAATTTAATGAGATAATCTTGTATTCCAAGAATACATATCTTCATTCCATAACAAAATTCAAAGAAAATCTTTCTCCCCTTTTATCCATAAATTTCGAAAAATACAAGAAAAAATAGGCAACAATTTTTTTTTTAAATACCTTTTTTAGTTATTGGACTTTATCTTGGGCTACTTGGGGGGCCTTTAGGAGAATTAAGATTGGATCTTCCAATGGACCTTGAATTATCAATATTGAGCCACAATAATATTCAAGCCCATAAATATTAATTAATCCCACTACATAATTAATATTGCACTATCCATCTTAACCCATATTACAGTTAATATGGCTCCCGGTTATTATTTCCCGTGTTTAAGATTATCTAGCCCATTAATTAATTCAAGCCACTGAAATAGCTTTCCATTAATTAATATCTTTTATCCTTAGTAAATGAACGGTTCAACATTATTATCCATACCGGAAACTAGTTCCACTTGCAAGATTTGGTATGATAAAACTTATGAACCTCCCAAGGGGGCAAATCGAACAAGCGTACTTGCACACGATTCTCCGTATTAAATCTTAGCAATCGCATGTGACCAATAATATTGCCCAAGATATAGGGTATTGAATCTCACTGATTCTCTTCCCATAATAAGTCAAAGCAATAGTTACTAACCACACGCAATCCTATTTAAGGGACGAAGATTAAGAAATAACTAACCACTGAGGTCTAATTCTTCCTAGTTCAGTTCTGAAGAATTTATCCTCCTGTAGGTCCTCTTCAATGCATCAGTCATGCACCAGTGTAATCTCTTGGTCAAGACAAACCAATTTGAGCCTTACACTACAACCTTTCACGATGGATTATTCATTTCCATCTAGGTCGTGAATGGTGCACTTTTAGTTACAAGGAACTGTTAATTTAATCTTCTGTGATCTTGGTATCACTAAATTAACTACAATGTAACACGTACTATTTAATGAACAGTTATGCAGTAAATATATGTAACATTCAATGATATTTAAAGCATCAGTGATAAACAATTTATTTCAGTAAATAAGTCCGAAATTCAGTTAGTCTGATTATACAAAGTAAAAGCATACTTTTCAGTATAATCTCAACATTGCCATCTTGAGAAAATACAATATGCGCCTGAATCCCAAGAAGTGCAGTTTCGGAGTTGGTTCAGGAAAATTTCTGGGGCACATCATCAGTCAGCGAGGAATCGAAGCTAACCCCACAAAGATCAAAGCCATCATGGACATGAAACCACCTCGCAACATAAAGGAGGTCCAAAGGTTGACCGGTTGTCTCGCAGCTCTCAACAGATTCGTATCCAGAATGGGGGATAAATGCAAGCCTTTCTTTGAAGCAATGAAGAAGGGAAGATTCTCATGGACCACGCTATGCCAAGCTGCATTTCTGAAGCTCAAGGTGTATCTCTCCAATCCTCAAATTTTGGCGGAACCCGTCCCAAGCGAGAAGCTTTTCGTATATCTAGCGGCCTTGGACTCCGCCCTTAGCGCAGTGCTGGTCCGAGCAGAAGGTCAGTACCATCTACCAATATACTTCGTCAGCCAAACCTTGAATGATGCCGAACTCAAGTATCCACCTCTCGAGAAGCTCGCATACGCCTTGATCATGAGTGTCTGAAAGCTACGATAATATTTTTTCGACCATCAGATAGAGGTTTTAACCACCATGCCACTAAGACAAGTCCTGCACCAACCTGATACAGCCGGACGATTGTTGAAGTGGTCCATCGAATTAGGACAGTTCGAAATCACTTTCGCACCTCGAACCGCGATCAAAGCTCAGGTCATCGCCGATTTCCTTACCGAGCTCACCTTCCCAGAAAAAACCTCAGAGGCAGACGACATCCTTGGACGTTGCACGTCGACAGTTCTTCGACGAACACCCGAGCTGGGGCTGGAGTGGTCCTAATCAGTCCCGAGCAACAATCATTCACGATGGCTGTAAGTTTTGATTTCCACGCCACCAACAACGAAGCAGAATATGAGGCCCTGATAAACGGTCTGGAAATGGCGATGGCCATTGGGGTACGAAGGCTGAAAGTTTACAGTGACTCTCAACTGGTTGTGTGCCAAATGTCAGGAGAATATGAAACACGAGGCGAACAAATGATGAAGTACCAACAAATAGCAAAAAGCTTTGTGGAAAAATTTGAGGAAGTGCAGATAGAACTAACACCACGAGCGGACAACACACATACGGAGGGCACAATTGACATGGACAACATCGCCGTTACAAGACTCAACACCCCCTCCACAGGTCGCGTTACCATCGACATAAAGGAAATAACTTGGATAAGCTAAATAAGCCCATCAAATTCCCAAATAGAAGTCTTTCAGATCACAGCCCCGGAAGAAAATTGGATGATCGAGATCAGAAACTACATCGAGAAAGGGACAATGCCAGAGGATAAGTTCGCAGCTCGGCGTTTACAGTTAAGAGCAGCGAGATACACCATAGTCGACGAGCAACTTTACAAGCGAAGTTTCTCATTACCCCTATTGAAATGTGTCACACCAGAAGAGGGCCAAGTAATTATGAAGGAAATCCACGAGGGAGATTGTGGAAATCATACGGCGGGACAATCTCTCGTCTACAAGACAATCAGGCAAGGTTATTATTGGATGACTCTAAGGAAAGATGCAATCGCGTATGCAAAGAAATGCCAGCAGTGTCAATTCTACGCCCCGACAATCAAGCGAGCTCCGGAAGAACTCACCTCGATTTATAGCCCGTGGCCATTCGCAAAATGGGGGATAGACTTGATTGGCCCTTTCCCAAAAGCCCCAGGCAGTTCGAGGTTCGCCGTGGTCGCGGTGGACTATTTCACCAAATGGGCAGAAGCAGAACCACTAGCGACCATTACTCAGTAGAAAATCATCCGATTCATCTGGAAAAACATCATTTATCATTTCGGCCTCCCACAAGCAATCGTCATATACAACGGCAAGAAATTCGACGGATTCGAGATCGATGCTTTTTTTTACAAAATGGAAGATCACGAAGTTGTTCTCCACTCCTTATCATCCTCAGTCCAACGGACAGGTCGAAGCCGTGAACAAGATAATCAAACATATCTTGAAAACTCAACTCATTGAGTTAAAAGGATTATGGGCTTTCAAACTTTCGAGCATCTGGTGGTCGTACAGAACCACATTCCGAAACTCAACGGGAGAAACACCTTTTGCTTTGGCATTTGGGACAGAAGCAGTCATACCAGCCGAGGTCATCATCAAGAGTCATCGGACATCGCAAACCATCACGGAAGACAATGATCGGGCTATATCTCTCAGCCTCGACCTCCTCGAAGAAAGAAGAATAAAAGCTAACTTGAAAAATGCAAGTTACAAACAGAAATCAGAAAGATACTACAACTTAAAAGCCAAGGTCCGAAGGTTTAGAGTTGGCGACCTCGTCTTAAGAAGAATTCTCGGAGTCCAAAAATGAGTATTTGGCCCAACCTGGGAAGGACCAATGAAAATCTCGAAATGCCTACCAAATGGGGCTTATCAGCTCGAGGATATGACTGGTACTCCCGCGATGTACCCTTGGACCGCGACCTACTTGAAAAAGTTTTACCAGTAAACATCTACTTTCGTGCATCATGTTTCATTAAATTTTATCTTCTTCATAAATGAAAACCATGTTTATTTAAGCTTTTGAGTTTGGAAATTCATCATTATTTTACATAACCTTTTTACATTCCCGGACTAGGGGGACTGGTCCTCGACCTCTCACGAGTTCGGTCATAAATAGATCCGCAAATGAAAAAGCACATGGAACAAATTTCAAACCAAAAACAAATCATCTCAAGTTCTTCATAACCTTTTTCAGTCTTTCACATTTACGAACCTGGGGGACTGGTCCCCGACCTCTCGCGAGCTCGATCAAAGAAAAGATTCGCAAATGGAAAGAAGAAAGTTAGAATCTAAGTCGACCTCGGTCGCATACCCTATCTAAGTCGACTAAGCCAAGAATATTTAAAGGCAATCATGTATTGTACCTTATCTAAGTCGACCTCGGTCGCATACCCTATCTAAGTCGACTAAGCCAAGAATATTAAAAGCAATCATGTCGCATACCCTATCTAAGTCGACCTCGGTCACATACCCTATCTAAGTCGACCTTGGTCGCATACCCTATCTAAGTCGACTAAGACAAGAATACTTAAAGGCAATCATGTCGCACACCCTATCTAAGTCGACCTCGGTCGCATACCCTATCTAAGTCGGCAAAGCCAAGAATATTTAAAGGCAATTATGTTGCATACCCTATCTAAATCGACAATCGGGTTGTAAAGATTAACATTCAATAGATCAATCGTCATCTTTTATTTGGCAGGATCTTGCAGAGGCAGAATACGCAAACTCATCGACCTCAAAGAGTTCAAAGAAATGAACGAATATTCAAAAGAACAACACTAACTTCATTAACAGGTGCCCGAAGGCAACATATTACATTGCCCGAAGGCAGCAAAAACTTACATCGCCCAAAGGCAGCAAAGAGATCTTACGCCCCAAGGGCAAATTAAAAGCATTGATTAAAAACCCCGAAGGGTGGTTACACAGAAGTGCCTGAAGGCAAATGGCATACTGCCGCAGAAAAACCACCAAGGAAATCAACTCGGCAGAGCGTCCGAGGTCCCCTCAACAGGGTTGATCGATGCATTATTTTCGACCTCAGAAATCTCGATGCCAGCCTGATCCCCCGCAACATCTCCACCATCACCACCTTGCCCCCCCCTCCGCATCCTCATTTAGCATTTGAAGGAGCACCTCGGGATCATAAAGATTAGCACCAGGAGGGAGGCAGCTGAAATCAACTCCATAGGCCACGAGGTCCTTAATAGGGAGATCTTCTGTCTCCCCCGACCGAATTGTTGCGCATATAAGCAACGAGCATATCTTTCATAGCAGCTCGGGCCCTTTCGAGGTCACCAGATCGATAGCAGGCTCGAGTCGCATTGGCAAAGGAGTGGTTATAAGCCATGTTGGAAGCATGATGACGTTCCAGCTTGATAACAGTGGGATGTTCATGGACCTCAGCTTCTAGCCGGCGACACCGATCTTCCACATCGGTCGTCTTGTCCATGCACTCCTTCACTTTCTTATCCCGGAGCTCAAGATCTTTCTTCATCTGAACAATCCTCTTCCCCATATCATCCCTCTCACGGGTCACCTCTTTCAATTTCTCCTCGGCGGCGGCCTTGGCAGAAATGGCGGACTCCCGATCTTTCATCTGCCTCTCCATGTCGGCCCGCATCTACACACAAGCGGCATCAGCCTTTTGCTCCTGGATATTGGCCTTGTCGTATTGTTCCCGACTCTTTAAAAAAAAGCCAAGGAACGACAGAGATGAGCGATCCCCGAAGTCATATTCTCCGAGAAATGTTGGGTATGAGCCTCTTCATAAAGGACCGTGGTCTAAGATTTGGCAGCGTCGTTGGCAATGCGCCAAAGATAGAGAGGTTGGGTATCATTGCGGCGAGATTCCGCGACCACAAGAAGTTGCGGGTGGCTTCACCACGGAACACCCCATCATCCAGTTTGTACCTACGGAACAACGACAATACGTAAGTGTTGGGATTATACTGGAAAGTATGCTTTTTACTTTGTATAATCAAAACTGAATTTCGGACTTATTTACTGAAATAAATTGTTTATCACTGATGCTTTAAATATTATCGAATGTTACATATATTTACTGCATAACTGTTCAATAATTAAATGACGTGTTACATTGTAGTTAATTTAGTGATACCGGATCACGTAAGATTAAATTAATATCCCTTGTAACTAAAA
Source organism: Stenogyne calaminthoides (assembly GCA_037126765.1). Classification (NCBI taxonomy): domain Eukaryota; kingdom Viridiplantae; phylum Streptophyta; class Magnoliopsida; order Lamiales; family Lamiaceae; genus Stenogyne; species Stenogyne calaminthoides. The sequence continues at coordinate 30,621,633 of JBBCBC010000016.1, forward strand.
GGTACGCCATTCACGACCTAGATGGAAATGAACAACCCATTGTGAAAGGTTGAAGTGTAAGGCTCAGATTGGCTTGTCTTGACCAAGAGATTGCACTAGTGCATGACTGATGCACTGAATAGGACCTACATGAGGACAAATTCTTCAGAACTGAACAAGGAAGAATTAGACCTCAGTGGTTCGTTATTTCTTAATCTTCGTTCCTTAAATAGGATCACGTGTGGTTGGTAACTATTGCTTTGACTTATCATGGGTAGAGAATCAACGAGATTCAATACTTTTTATCTTGGGCAATATTATTGGTCACATGTGATTGCTAAGATTTAATACGGAGAATCGTGTGCAAGTACGCTTGTTCGACGGTTCCTTGGGAGGTTCATAAGCTTTGTCATACCAAATCTTGCAAGTGGAATTAGTTTCCGGTATGGATAATAATGTTGAACCGTTCCTTGACCAAGGACAAAAGATATTAATTAACGGAAAGCTATTTCAGTGGCTTGAATTAATTAATGGGCTAGATAATCTTAAATACGGAAATAATAACCGGAGCCATATTGACTGTAATATGGGTTAAGATGGATAGTGTAATATTAATTATGTAGTGGGATTAATTAATATTTATGGGCTTGAATAATATTGTGGCTCAATATTGATAATTCAAGATCCATTGGAAGGTCCAATCTTAATTCTCCTAAAGGCCCCCTGAGTAGCCCAACATATAGTCCAATAACTGAAAAAGGTGTTTAAAATAAAATAAATATTGTTGCTTATTTTTTCTAATTATTTTCGAAATTTATGGATAAAAGGAGAGAAAGATTTTCTTTGAATTTTGTTATGGAATGTAGATATGTATTCTTGGAATACAAGATTATCTCATTAAATTCAAGAAATCTCCCACTTGGTTATTTATAAAGATAATTTCGAAATTTTGAAAGATAAAGGGCAAGAAATATTTTCTTGATTTTCTTGAAAAGATATTATGGAAGATATGTATTTCTTGAAATACAAGAATATCTCATAAATTCAAGAAGATCAAAATCTTGGAATCTTGCCTATTATTTTCGAAAATATCCCATAACAAAGAGTAGGTGGGATTTTGTGGAATATTATAATTATGGGAAAAAGAATATAGGAGATATATTCAAGATTTCTTGGAGATCAAGAAAATATTTTCCCACATTGTTTTATCCCAAAATTTTCAATCACTTGTGCTCTATAAATAGGGGACGACTCTTTCATTCTCAAGTACAATTCCATGTGCTGGAAAAATTAGTAAATCCACAAAGGTGGTGAAACATAATTTATTTTCCTTTTGTTAATTGTTCACAAGTGTCCTACCACCGGATAGTCGAACAAGGATTAAGGGAATACTTGGGAAGTTCTTTTGGTTAGTCTAATCTGTCAGATCACTGCCATCCCAAGAGGTACGTTCACGTAAACTCGTAGAATTCCGCATTCATAGGATTTACGTGAATTAATTATATGCATGATATGTTGTTGGATTATTATTTGAATTAATATAGGATTAATTCATGCTAGTAATAATTATAAGAATTAAATTTGTATTTAAATATTCACCCCGAATAGATCTGTGCAACTTATTCCCCAACAGTAAGATATCAACACAACGCATAAGTAGGTAAGGTCGGACCTCGGATAATACCTTTTGCGATGCTCGGGGTTCCAACCCAGGTAAGTGATGTCCTCCACCTCGTGGTCCCGGCGACCGGTCAACTTGAAGACAGTGTCCGGATTCCCGCCAGATCTGGAATAAACGAGCTTCCCACTCTCAGACTCTCGGAGTGCCTCCATGTCGACCGAAGGCCGGGGACGAACTGGCAAGCTCCCCTCAGCCGCCCGGCTATCAGAAGTGACACGCTTCTGACCTCGCGGCGGCGCGAGGGCCTTTGATTTCAATTTTGGGGCCCCAGCGGCCTCACCCTTCTCGCTCCTCTCGCCCTTCTGGGTCTGAGTGGTCTTTTTCTTTTCGTTCTTCTGCCTAGAGAGGTCCAAAGCACGAGCGACCTTCTCACAAAGCTCTTTAGTATTCAAATTATCCATAGCTTCGATAGCTTTAGCAGAAAGAAGCCGAATGGGTTCGACAAAAGTAACTAGGAAACCCATGAAAAAGAACCAAATTAGAGGAAGAGAAGGAAGATTTTAAATAAGAACTGATAGATTAACAGCTCGCATACCAGGATTATCGCCGGAGAGAGAGGAGCGAGGTGGAACAATCAAGCCTGCTGCTTCCCAGCACTTTAACTTCTGCAGAACAGCCAATGATCGCTCGTCGGGATCGATTAGGCACACTTGGATTAACCGGACGAGGAACGGGATGGAGAGGTCCGACGTCTTAGAATTTTTGGGAGCTGCAATAGGAAGGAGAAGTTAAATCAGTATTATGGAAAGAACAAAAGTAAAAGAGCGTACGTTTAAAGGTTCTGTAGTCGCGAGGAATCTCGTGATATCCGAGGGACCCTAGAGCGTAAACCGGACTCTGCCTAGCTCCCCCTACCAGCCACCACTTCTCTTTCCAGTCTTGAACTTTGCTGGGGAGGTCCTCGACTATCTTCATATGGGGGCGGGCTTTCACGTAGTAGTACCCCGAGTTTTTTCCCCACTTCGCCAGCGAGATCAAGGAGTTCAACTCTTTTGCGGAAGAGAAAACCCGAGGCTGGACTCGGCCGAACAGCGACAAGATCCCGATGATAGTACTCCATCCGTTAGGAGTGATTTGGGTCGGAGCTAGGCCCCAGAACCACAACAACGAGGTGATCGCGGGATGAAGAGGAAAGCGGAGTCCGACTTTCATCGTATCGTTCATGGCCACGCATCCATCAGGAACCTGGTCTGCGTAATCAATTTCATACCCGGGAACCCAGAAATGGACATCGCTGGGAACTTGGATTTTTTCCCTCCACAAGAAGAGCTCGGCTTTGGTCACCGAGCTGACTACCTCACTCGCAGCAAAAATACTATCCTCGCGAATTCGGGTTGGTCTCGGAATCAATTCGCGAGAATGGGTCATGCTCTCCTCTATACGTAGCTTGCGATCAACATCGTCGATCTCATCGTCATCGCTTGGCACATCTGGAATAACCTCATCCGACAGGAAATCGAACTCGGCCAAATCGATCGACGCCGATCTGGAAACATCTTCTTCCTCTCCCGCCCCTTCCGAAATTTGAATTTCCGATTCGACGAGAACCAAAACCCTTTCTGGGGACTCGTCCCCTGCTCGGCGCAAACGATGCCTTTTCGAAGTGACCTCCCCCCTGACCGGCACAGGCATTTCACTCACCGTCTCTGAAGAAACGTCAACTATCGATGCTTCGGCTCTCACACGGCCGCGCCGCCGGTGGACCGCGGCGATAGGAGCTGAGCTTTCGGCGGCGCTCCCAGAGCCCTCTCAATTTGCAGATTCCATCGATTACATGAAATTGGATAGTATAAGGGGAGAAAGAAGGGTTTCTTTACCTTAGAGATTCTCTGGATCGAAAGGAAGGCCCGAATGTTGCAAGATCACGAAAATCGCCAGAAAAGTAGAACTCTCGAAATGTTGATTCAGCGAAAAATGAGAAACGAAGGGGGAAGGTAGTATTTATAAGGTATTTCAAGGTTGAAGCTGATTGGACCGCGACATTTCAGGACGCGCCATCATTACAGACTACAAATAGGCGCGACAGTCAAGACAAGCAGCCGTCGCTTCAAGCAATTTCCAAGACAACTTTCACGCTTACCCAAGAAGTTTTCTGACCTCGCACCTCGAGTTGATGACCAAAATTGATAGCTCATTCCCCTTGGCGAGCATAGGCGAACAAGCTAGGGGCTATTGTTGTAGGTGTATCGCGCGAGGTCGGGTGAGACCCGAAAATAGTTGAGAAGAGTCCAAACCTAATTCTCTACAAGTATAGCACCTCGCGGAGCGAAAAGTATTCCAATACCCAAGAGTGCGACCAGAACGTATCTCGCAGGTCGTGAACGGGCAAAAGTACAGAGCATTAACTATGATTTGACTAGTGTCAGACGAGCAGCTCCGAGGAGCATGCCTAAGGATGGTCTTAATCAGAAGAATATCAGTAAAGGACAGTAATGATGAATGGCTAGGAGTACTTAAACGGCTAAATCCCTGATTAGCCGGAATTACCTTGGGCGACGTCCCAGCGAGGTGCCAAAAGGCCCGATATCCCGGGCGACCTCTCAAGCGACCTCCGACCTGGGTCACATCAGTCTTGTAGCATTTAATATTTTGCAGAGTCACTTTCGGCTCCTTGTACTTGTAATCAGGGAGAGTGAGCTCCACTCTCCCAAACCCTATATATATGGGTCATTTATGACCAAGAACGGGGGAGAATTCAAGAACACACCCAAACTCTTGCAAATTTATTACTCAAGCACTTTTCTCTCTATCCATCATTTAACATAAATGCTATCTACTTTTCACATTTATTGTTTGTGTAACTAAAATCATCAAGCCACATCATTAAACCATAATCCATATATTTTAGTGAACAACAGTTTTCTCCAAATTTCTTGCAAAACTGGAGGAGTTGGATTGAAAGAAGCTACAACATGAACTGTAGTTTGTAGGTACTTTCAAATAAAATGTAAATTGGATATGTTCAATGAAGTGTTCCATTCGGTTACAACTCAAAGTCTTATTTAGTGTTGATTGGTAGTCTCAGTTCCATGATAACTTGCACGTTTACTGTTTTTTCGTGTTTTAACGAGTGAATTTTTTGTTAGTATTTAAAATGTTAAAGTATTTTTTAAAGATACATATAATAGAGGTGAGGTAGATCTATCATACCCGTCCTTAAAAATTACTTTATCATTTTAAATATTAATAAACAACTCGCTCGCTAAAACTCGATAATAAAAGTAGCGTGCTTGTTATCTTGGGACGGAGGTAGTAGTATATTTTTTTAGTTAGAGACATAAATTAAATGTATTTTTATTCACATGTTCATTTACCTACTAATCTTTGTCTATTTTAAGTTATTTCATTAATTTGTGTTGGTTAATAATAATTTCAAATGATCCTTAAGTATTGAGTTGGTTACAAATCATGACAGCGACATAAACAAAAGTGAAGATTGTTGACTTTAAACTCGTCGGCCTCTGCTGATCATGGGTTTGATTCTCATTTGATTCCATGACATAACACGATAGAGGAATACTTTAATGATTAAAATATTCATTAATACGGAAGACTTATTGATAGGTACATTTCAAGATTGCAACTTAAAAATAGATATAAAATGGTTGTATATATGTCGATACATTTGCATTTTTATATACTAATTTGACTATATATATATATATATAGAGTAGTGATATAGAACCAACTATCTGATTTTTTATGGAACCAGATTAATGAGGTGGCATGCTAACTCATCATCCACATAATTAATACTACTTAAATAAATTATATAATATTTTATAATAATGTAATATACCCTAAACCAAGAACTCTAAACCCTAAATCATGAATCATTCGGGTCGGGTGAACCATGAACCACTCGGGCTGGATTCGGCTCTGGCCGGGTTGAGTCCAGGCCGGGTAATTTTTTTTTTTTTTTCAGTTCAGTATTATTTTTTCAGTTCAGTTTAATTTTTTTTTTACCCTGCCCGGACTTGATCCGGCCAGACCTGAACCCGACCCGAGTGGTTCATGGTTCACCCGACCCGAATGGTTCATGATTTAGGGTTTATGGTTCATGATTTAGGTTATAGTATATTAATTATAAAATAAGTTATAATTTATTTAAATATAATTAATTATGTGAATGATGAGTTGGCATGACACATCATTAATCTGGTTCCATAAAAAACCAGATAGTTGATTCTATATCACTAATATATATATATATATATATATATATATATATAAATTTTATTTGCACCTATTAATACTTTGAATAAAAAAATTGTACAATATTAATATATTTTTTTCCCATTAATACATCCACCTTATAATTGTTTGATTGTATTAATCAATAATTGGGTATGAGTAGGCGCACCTTTTAATTTATAAAATAGTAGTTTTAAGTTAAACAGTAATACTAAAAAGAAAGGACAAAACGTAAAAGTAAGAGGGAACAAATTCTCAAGATTTGAGTTAGGTCTAAGTCAAATCCATTGAGATTTTTTAAAGTTGGGACTGATTTGAATAGGATTGAAATCTACATTGATTTGTCGATTTACACAGATGCAAATTTGTATTGAAAAGTTTGACATACCAATCAAACAATCCAGGAACAAGACAAAATGGAGTGCATAGGTGTACTAATAACTACTCCCTCGGTCCCGTGATTACTGTAACACTTGTTTTATTTGGACGTCTCAATATTACTGTAATACTCCCAAAATAAAAATAACACACAATACTAACACTCTCACAAGTGTTTTCAGAACCGGACCGGACCGGCAGGTTGAACCGGGAACCGGTCCAGGAACCGGTCTGAAAACCTCCTAAAAATCGTTTTATCGATCGAACCGGTCAAAAACAGTCAAAACCGATCAAAACCGGCCAAAACCGATTCGACCGGTTCTTTTATAATTTTTTTTTTTAATATGAAACTATCACCAAACCGTGCTTCGGGCCGCCCGTATCTCTCACCCGCTATCTTTTCCGCAGACTCGTCGGCATTCAGATTGTAGATTTGATGGTGCGCGGCGGCAATACCCAATTTTAATATGAAAGGTTGCAGAGACTTGAAGAAGAAGATGAACCAGACGACGACGCTGAGTACTCTCGGCTTTTCTCCTTGGGTATGAAACCAATTAGGTTTCAATTATTAATTTAATATACTTATTTCTCTCCTTTAATGGGCCATCATTCACCGCACCTAGAGATGTCAACATTGCCCCGACCCGCGCCACCCCTCCCCGACCCGCGACGTTCGGGTCGCCCCGACCCGTACACCGTAGCGGGGCTGGTATGGTCTGGGTATCATTCTTACCCCGACCCGCCCCGACCCGTTTGGATCTATTTTTATATTAAATTTTAATATATATATTACATATAATATATATAAATATAATTTATTACTATAATTTTTATATTTATTAGTATATATAGTATGTAAGTAACAATAATTCAACTTCATAAATATATTTTAGGTCAATATATATTGATAAAACATCATATTAAATACAATATGGTAATTTAATAAAATTCATATTGATATCGATATCTTTAAAATGTGAAAACAAATTTATAAACATGCTTCTAATAACATTTATTAATTCTTTTAATTAAAATCTTAAATTTATATTAAATATTTTAAAATACAATTATTTTTTTATTTAGAACGGGTCGACCCGCCCCGCCCCGTGCCCCACAGTGGGTCGACCCGCCCCCGCCCCGTACAAAGAACGGGTAGAGTACCCGACCCGACCCAGCCCGTTGACATCCCTAACCGCACCTAAACATTATATACACTTTATGGGCCATGACCAAAAAAGACATGGCCTACATATATGATACATGGAAGTTTAAATTTTTAGTTTCTAAACCTGCGTCCAACAGTTTTTTTCTTCCTTTCTTTCGATTTTATTTGTATAATCTCCCTCCCAATATAATATGTAGTGTATAATTGTATATACATATTGCAGTATATGTATACTTATTTTATATTGAAATTATAAGATATATGTTTAAAATTTTGTAGGTGTACACACTTATTAGGCATGAATAATTTCAAACGGTTGAACCGCTGATCGGTGGTGTGTCCGGTTCGATCACCGGTTCGGTTATGAAAACACTGACACAACATCACTTTATTTTTAAAATTATCACTCAAATATCTTCTTTATTTCAACTCAAACCCATTAAAAGTCAACATCTCCACCTTGAATTACCCACAATACCTCTTCTTTATTACACTCAAACCTCTGTTTTAAAAATCAGGTCAGACCGGCCGGTCGGACCGGTCGGACCGGTGAACCGCCACCAAGCGGCCCAATAGAGGTGTATAGAACCGCTATTGGGCCGCCCCCCTCAAAACCAGAAAAACCGTTCGAAAACCGGGAACCGGTGAAAATCGGGAACCGGTGAACCGCCGGTTTTCACCAAAAATCCAAAAAAAAAAAGGGCAGACCGCCGCCGCCAGCACTTCTATACCGGACAGATCCGCCGCTGCTAATCTCGACTTCCCACCACCACCTCCATCAAAATCGGCCGCTCCAAGATTCAAGGTACGCCGTCGACACCGCCATAAAAATGGATCCGCCGCCCCCATCTAATGCAGATCCCATCTTCTTCGCGGCGTTGGTGTTGGGTTTTGGGGTGGGTCGCGGCAGCGTGTTGGGCTTTGGGGTGGGGGCCACGACTTTAGTGAGGGAGGGAGAAATTTGGTGGCGGTGGGGTGGAGGGGGAAGGCTGGCGGCGATTTTGGTTGAGAGAGAGGGAGAGAAGAGTAGAGAGAGGGGGGAACGGTGTGCTGAAGAAGAAGAAGAAGAGAGAGAGGGGGTGCACGTTTTTGGATTTTGGGCCAATGAATTAATTAAATTAGAGTTTTAATTTGGGGGAAAATGCAAGTTGCATAGGGTGGAACGTTTTTGGGCCATAGAATTTTAATTTTGTGTACTCTTTCTAAGTCTAACCGGCTAACCCTATATTATTTTATTATTATTATTTATTACTGAAATTTTTTAAGAATTTGGTAAATTTTGTTTAATTGTAGAGAGAGAAAGGAATAAAAGAATGTTTCTCCCTTGATTCGGGAATCTTTGACCATTTTAGCATAAATTATACGCGTAAGTTATACTATTGAGTATTCATTTCTATTACAATTTATGTTAAATAATTTCTGTTAATAATAATAATAAAAAATAAAAAGAATAAAAAGAACCAACTGTTAATAATAATAATAACTTAAAAATGAAAGTCATTTCCACCTCATGTCAAAGTGATACATTTTCTCGTTCTCTTTCAACCCAACTACCAAGCACAGTTTATAGTGCGTATATATTGAACTTTTCTATGATGTTGTTTGAATTATATTTTAGTAGTAATTATTTGTGAACATTCAACAAAAATAGATAACATAAAACACAAATTAAATAATATATAACAACTAGTCATTAAGTCACATACAAAAAAGATTAAAATAAAGATGAAAAGAATTATAATGGCACAGTAGCGACGGTTTAAAATTTCATAAATTTCAAATATACATAGCCATTAATTACAGAAATAACCTTACAATTCCATCATTTATTAACCACTTGAAAAATAAGTAACATCTGATTTATGGAACACCAATCCCACTCCAACAACCATTAAGAAATCATTTTTCTGTAAGTACATGAGGAACATCCCCAGCTAAATAATGGGCAGAATATCTTAGATGGAAAGATAATTAAAGAGGCAATTATGTGGTAACAATAAAACAGAGCAAACCTGATATTTGATGACTTAAATACTAGGATAGAAATCATCCTATGAAGTAAACCATCTGGTTGGAGAGCTCCATGCCCACGACTCTAATGTATCTTTTTAGCTGGCTTTCGATGAATTTCGTTTGATTGGGATCAAATGCATGCACCAAGTTCTTCAACCAAAGGTAAGAAGATTATTATATTATGGCACAGGACAAGTATCCTCTAAAATATGTTTGCTTAGATCTGTTAAAAAATTGGCACTAATAGTTCATAAAGTTTGAGAAATTTTTTAGGTTAGTTGCATAAAATTACGATATTTTCATGGTTTTTCAATTACAAGATATGTTTTTAAAATTTGTAATTTGAAACACATACTTTTCAAATTGTTGCAAGTATATCACATGACTATTTTTCGGCAAGTCCTGCTGATGTGGCAGAGGAAAAATCTTTGGAAAAGATGCAAATAATCACAAACCTTTGATCATTGTTTCAATTTAATCACAACTTTTTTTGCAAGTTCACACACTTCCACGTCAGTGGGAGTTGCCGGAAAATAGTCATGTGATATATTTGCAACGATTTGAAACGTACTATATTGTATTGAAATAATGTGAAAAAGTTGTGATTTATTTTGCAATTAATCTAAATTTTAAAGGGTATGTTTGATTTGGGATTTAGAGGATTTTAAAATCTGGATTTCAAAATCTTGGTAAATAGTAGTGGTGTTTGTTAGTTTTGGGATTTAAACAGGTTGCGGTCTAACTTCATGTTAAATCGATGTGTAAGAGCATGTGATGTTGTAAGAAAAAAAAGGTATTTATAGGGTTTGTAGATATTTGTAGGATGGATGTAAAAACTGTATTGTAAAATTCAAAGTAGAACCTGATTTAAATTTCAAAATCCCAAATCAAACACACCCTAAGATAAATGCCAATATTTTAGAGTGGTTGACCTTAACAAAAAAAGATCTTCCACAGAAAAATGGTGCCTATTTTCACTTGTAACTTTACGTATAAAAGAGGTGATGAGATGACATGCCGAGTATTCATGCTTTCTACAAGATGTTAGAAGGTGAGAATAAGCTCTAGAAAGTTCATAAAACAAGATGTACCTTGTACCTCAGACGATTTCCTCTCACACCGATCAAAACATTGTTGACATCAGCATCTTCCAAGTCCACAGTGATTGCACCACTAGCTTCTGAGTCTGATTCAGCATCGGAAGAATCTGAGTCAACTTCAACCATCTCATCATTGTCCACAAGAACATCATTTGAGGCTTCATGGGCAAACTCGGTATTTTGCTCTTCCATATGACTATCAACAACATTTAGTGTTGAAGACTCTCCATTTTGTAAAGTGGAACAATCTGATAAAACCACGTATTTTCTTATGTCCAGAAATGGCTTTGCAATATCATAGCGAACCCACCTGACAATTTTATTTCAGGTCAGAAACAATAACTATAACAACACAAAATTAAATTAGATTTTTTTTTCTTCATATTTTTAAGATTCTATTGATCCATAGGAGTTTCTAAATCAACAGAAGCACTAGAAAGAAGATTAATCTTTGTCCTTTGTATTTTGACGTCTATTTGAGTTAAATTCCAACAAATACTTTTTAGGAAGCTAGAGAAGATCTTTCTGATAAATGTTTTAAGAAAATTTTATTACACATTCTACTGATCATCAAGTATTTCCTTACCTGAAATGGTAATATAATGAGCATCCAAACCGTAAGAATTCAGTATCAAGATATAATAGGCAGAAGAACGTGAAAATTCAGTATCAAGACATAATAATAGGCAGAAGAAAACAAAACAATAGCGTTCCCATAATAATAAGTGATTGTAGTCCAAAATTAAGTTTCCTGAGAGATTAATAAAGTCAAGTGAACCAAATGAATAAGAGGGCATGAGGAGGAACAGTGTAAAGTGAAAGCAAATTATCTGGAAGAAATACAACCGGTGCACAACTAATACTGGTCAATGAAAAAAACTAATACTGTTCTGTGAAAACAACTAACACTGACCAATTAATACCTCTTAGTTTTAACAATTATTACCATTTAAAAAGGCACTTGAGTTGCACGGTGCAACTGGTGCATAGAAGTATTTGCCTATAAGATAAAGTTTATGGTATAATTACATAAGAAAAGTAAATCAACCATTGGGCATGCTTATAGAACAATGCTTAAGACATGCAACTTGCACAAGTTTATTCCGGTTCATAATCCCAGACCTCTAAAATCAAGCAGAAAAAGAGCAATTTCTACATATACCTAATTGTAACAGAGAACTTTCTCAGAAAACTGTGTAGTGTGTACTTTACTTTACATTACAATATGAACCAAGAAATGTACGGTAGATATAAAGCCTGTAAACTTATCAATATATTTAGAGATGAAAACTTTTGTGGGCTGGTAAACACAAAGGAATATGGCTTTTCATCAATAATGGTTAACTATTCATTATCCAAAATCCTGTTTATGATGGTAAATTGGTGCCAAATCTAAAATGGGTAAGGAGTGGAATCTAAGACACCTAATTTATATGTAAATGACCAAAGAAAAAAGAAGTTAATATCTATTGTGAGAATAATACTCACAATCAATTATGTATAGGATGCTAAGTTGGGTTCGAAAAAAATTGAAAGTTAAACTCAGGAAAACATAAGTACGTAGTTTTCCAATCTAGAGGCACTTGCTGCCTGAATTCTTTTTCAATACTTGTTCACTGATCTAAGATAACAATAGCGGGGGGAAATCATTTTTAAGTCCGTAAAGTTTACTTTTTTCCAGATTTGGTCCTCTTGTTTCACTCACTCTTAAAAGTGGTCATGAAAGTTCACTTTTGCCCCCACTTTTGGTCCTTTTTCAGTTGGCTGCTTGTCGACTGATGGAATCAACTATTTGGGGATGCTAAATGTAATTATTTAAGTACAAAACTTTTAAATAATTACATTTATTACCCCTGAAATAGTTGGTTCCATCAGTCAACAAGCAGTCAACTGACGGCAGGACCAAAAGTGGGAGCAAAAGTTCATGATACATCTCGTATATTTAAATTATTAGTTTAGCTGGGTTTTAATTAAATTGAATCTAACAAAAATATAAATATATGAGGTATATCAGAACTTTCATGACCAATTTTAAGAGTGAATGAAACATGAGGCCAAATCTGGAAAGAAGTAAACTTTAGGGACTAATATTATCTCTAACGATAGCAGATCCAAGCTACCTCACACCATGCGGATTGCAATAAACTTAGAAGAGTTTCACAAAAGCTTATTCTCAAAATGTATTTTATGCTTTACTAATTACACTAACTCCGAAAACTTACTCGTAACGAAGAGGGCAGAGGAGCTCGGACGGTTGATACGCAGCTTTGTATCTCATCTTTCTGCACGAGTGAATATAATACCCAAGGTAATAATACTGGAGACTTGGGCAATGCACTTGGTTCCCACAAACCGACCTAATTTCCTCTAAAGCTGAATATTTCCCAAGTGATAAAAAGGCAAGATCAGGATCCCAAAATAGATACTTGCTCGATAAACACTTGGGCAATATATCAATTACTCCAACTGCAATTAGCTTCCCATCTACCAAATACTGCTGATGGAAAGATCCAAACCCACATGGAGGCACAAATCCGTCATCATTCGGCGGCATATACCAATGGAGTGTCGACCAAAAATCTCCGGTACGAGCTTTCAGTCACGTGCTCAGGTGTATCGTTGTGAACTCTAAGCTGATACTTTTTATATAAAAGGTATTCCTCATTATCAAAGCTAGACCTTTTCAACCGAATCTCAATCTTCCGCGAGCTTTTCTTTGAAAGCTTGTTGTGGGTCCCACTTGCAGTGGGGGGATTTTTGGAGACCGTAGTGCTTTCAACTTCAGCTAAGTCTGCTTGATTCATAAAAGAATAGAAATTTATGTGTCCATTGCAGGCCCTCACTGAAAAATCACGGGATTCTACAAGCAGCTTCAAATGGCTTCCCATAATGTCAGCAATGGTCTTAGGGGAAAGCTGAGATAAGTCGTCTTTCTTTACTCGCTTTATAGTAGCTGCGATTTGGAAAGCAAGGTTACATGTGAATATGAGTTCTTCAGACTTTTCTGCTTGCAGCTTTCACTTGGCTGGTGCAACTTTTTTTATGGAAGCTTCTGGAAACTGTATGTTCGCGGGAAACTCCCCATTTTTAATGCATAGCTGTACAATGTTATTGATTTGGTCTGAGAAGTAATCCATGAGTTGTTCAGCTTTGTCCTTATCTTTGGGAGAAACTATGGAGGACTCCATTGCAGAAGAATTTAACTCCCGGTTATGTTCAATGCTGCACGACTCCCCAGAAGCAATTCGCTCATCAGTTAACTTGTCCATTCTTTTCTCATCTAGCGCTCCATCTAGAAATCTAGAAAGGATTAGTTCCACAGTTAGCACTATACTCACAGGAATTTCAGACAAGGAATCTTTGCATTGTCAATTAAAAGTAGAACTGATTCACAGGTGTCAGGCAAACCACTAAAGTTCCAGAAGGGATGCAACATGATGATCCACTGTTAAAAGGAAAAGAAACATCTAGACTATTTAAGGGAGGGGAAGAGGGAGATACACACACACATCTAAAGTTTATAGAGGGAGAATTTTACTCATTGACAATGTCAATTAACATGTCACTTGTTGCGGTTATACAACAAATAAACACAAGTGGCATGCATGCATTGTGTGGTAAGTTCTTTAGTTAAACACATATAAACATGATATGTGAGTAAATTCACGTGGTGAGATGTTGATCACTAATCGCAAAGCCACTTATTGAGCTTATGCATCAAATAAACACAAGTGACATGCATGCATATATCAAGCAAGTACTATAAAAGTCCCGAATTCCCTGCACACACAAACAGCTAGGAAGCTTTCATTGGAGCAGAGTTTTGAATTATGTGGTAACTCACAAGAACGTGATGGGGTTATGGGCATACCTTTGAATCCTTTTAGATACCCGAACTTGTTCCTTTGAAGGAACAAAATCAATGGCTTTGAGACGAATAGTATATGACGGGCAACATGTTTTCTCCATGTCAGGCTTGTACAAGAAACAGCCAGATCTTCTCCAGCCTCTGTCAAGGAGAGCTACAGAGAAAAAATAAATCACTAAATTGAATTGCCTTAATCAAATAAAGCATACAAAAATTCTTATACACATATATCCAGGTTTCCACAAATGAAATTCAGCATCCTTCACATTGGTGTTAACAAAAAAAATCGAAAGAACATACAAGCTACAACGGAACCAAAAGTGGTCGGTAAAGAAGCTCATTTCAGAACATATTACAACTTGATTATGCTACAGATTTAGTTCCCAAAGTCAATAAACAAAACTCAAACACAGCAAGGATGTCTAATATGGAGATAAAGCCAGAGAACTAACCTTGATAGTCATCAACTGTCAAACTATGCGCCCATAAACCTAAAATAGTAAAGTAAGAAAAATCAGGAAGTATAATGCATCATCATGCTAGATAACCATAAATCATCACTTTCAATGTATAATCATTTAGACAAACATAAAGCTTCAAAATTGTAATTCACAAAACCTCATAATTCAATCATGCCTTGAGTCCAGATTCTGCTTATATCTATAAAGCCTTTATAATTTGCTAAAATTGATCAAATGTTATATTTATGACCAGAAATCCAGAGTGGAGTATAATCTGTGGAGCTTTGAGCAATCGAAACACTAACCATGAGATATACTGGTGCGAGCACCAGATTTGCAGTACCCACAGGTGCTTTTTCGTCGACCAACATCCACCACCACGCTTTCGCCTCTTCCGCCGCCGCCTCCGCCGCTGGTACTAGCTTCGCTTCTCATCTTCTTCACCTCCGCCATCGCCGATCTTCACTGATTCAATTTACGGGGATATCGCGATTCCGATTGCCTGGAAGCAATCCTATTGCATTCAGCTATTCTAACCTTTTTGGGGAAAATGGAAATATACCAATTGGTCAGCGATTGCAGTATTAAGAACTAGATGAATTGGAATCTAGGACAATTTGACACGTTATATATATATTTTTTAATATTTGTTTTATTTTCTCTTTTTAGGTTTGATAGAAAAAAAAAATCAGAATTTTATTGTGAAATTTTCAGATACACATCACTCCCAGTTTTCATTTTGAAGAAATGTCACCTAAAACTATTTCAAATTTTTTCACAAAAATGATAGTACTTTGAATTATTTTTTAAATATAAATATTTTATATTGAATTATTTGGTCTTAAGGTCACCGGAATGAAAGAGAGGCGGCGGGAAGCTTGTCCAGTGGTTGTGTGGACGATCATCACCGAAAAGGTTTGTTGTTATGGATTGATGGTCGTATAAGGATCGCAAAAATAATCGTGAAAAGATTGTAGTCGTCATGGTAGATGAAAATACATCAATTAAGAACATTTTGACCTAAAATACTAATTGAATGTCAATTTTAGTTAAAGAAACAATAAAAAACGATGGTCGTCTTGCATGAGACCATTACTCCATTTAATAAAAATCTGACCCAATTTGTAAAAAGAATATCACCCATGTAATGGAGAATCTCGGCAATTCCGTCAATTAGTTGAAAATTTAAGGATGGTGAAATTTTAATGAGACTTGTCGATTGCCTCTACATTCGAATAATTATGTGGCTGACCTCCTACGAAATCCTTGCCTCTCTGGGCAATTTATTTATAACACATTTCTTGTGATGACATTTTCTATCTATGTAGGTCAGTCTGGGATTCGACGTCACATATATTATTTTTCTTATTCAAAGTTAAAGTGGGATGAAAAACCACTTGCTCTTTGGTGTTTTATAAATGGTGTAAAGGACGCAACTTTTATACCTATGGGAACAAAATATAGGAGATTTTTCGAGGGCTATGCACCAACAATTTATTGGGATTGTTTGGGCAATTTGACATAAGATCTGCGAATTTAAATTTGACGTATGCAATATACTCCTCCTCATCCCAAAAGACTTAGCACACTTACGTTTTTGCTAGTGTTTTTAGTATTTGAAATAATAAAGTGATTTTTAAGGTGAGGTATGATAGTCTTTATCCTCTTCCGTATAATGATTTCTTAAAATCGCTTTTATCATTTCAAATAAGAATAAAAAACCCGCCACTAAAATACTGAAATAAATAAGAATCAAGAAAAGTCTTCCCAGGAATGGAAGTGGTATTTAGTTTCCAATTTTTCTTGGGAAGATTTTTTTTTTCGGCGGGTGAAACCACCGTGGTTTTTTGCATTGAAGCGGGGTATGAGCACACTAATGTCTTCTCATACTCTTTGTTGGCCACACAAGTAATAATGGGGCAACAACATCACTTGATCGCTTCTATTCACAACTTATTACATTTTGACTATTTTGTTGGTCTAATATATGGGTAATAATATTGATGAAGATAGTCTAGTACATTTTAATCGTCTGTCTGAATTGAAAAATATTTTCCCTTTTAATGGGGGACTTGTGAGGAGTGATATAATTCCTCATTTAGCTTGATTTGTTAAAAATACCTCTTTTAAAACAAATGAGTGAAAGATTTATAATGTCTAAAAAGTCATGCATAATAACATCTTATTTAGTGAACAAAATACCACCTTATTATTTGTTTAAAAATCTCAATAATATCATTTTCAAGTGATAAGTTCAAGTAGTGGATCAATCAAGCATAAAAAGCACACAAAAAAGACAAAGTTTAGGATACAAATTTGTATACATACAAATTCCAATTGAAACTCAATTTCATTTTACCCAATCCATCTTTGACCCGTTTTGATCCATTTTTTATCACCTGACCCGCTGACCCTTCCTTAATTGATTGATTTGTATCTATACAAATTTATACAGTAGACCTACTCCACAAAAAATACTCAAAAAAAAAATTCAATCCCATCCATAAATACTCAAAAAATAAATACTCCCATCAATAAAAATAAAAATAAATAATAATAAAAAGATACCCGATAAAGAACAAAGTACAAACCCCTCTTTGCAGCATCCGATTCAGCTCATCTTTCTCTCTCATCAATACCTCGTCAAAATCACCATCCATGGCGAGCCTATGGCGAGCCGCGATGGGCTCCACCCAAGCCGACGCCGACGACTACGACGGCGTCGAGTTCTGGGGAACGCCGGAGCGAGGCGGATGGCTCATGAAGCAGGGCGAGTACATCAAGACATGGCGCCGCCGCTGGTTCGTTCTGAAGCAGGGCAAGCTCTTCTGGTTCAAGGAATCGACCGTCACACGCGCCTCCAGGCCCCGCGGCGTCATCCCCGTCGCCAATTGCCTCACCGTCAAGGGCGCCGAGGACGTCCTCAATCGCCAATTCGCCTTCGAGCTCTCCACCAGGAACGACACCATGTACTTCATCGCCGATTCGGAGAAGGAGAAGGAGGATTGGATCAATTCCATTGGCCGATCGATCGTTCAGCACTCCAGGTCCGTTACTGATAACGAAATCCTTGATTATGATAGCCGGAAAGGCTCGGGGTGAAATTGGTTAGTTGATTTTTTTTCAGATCTTAATAAATTTTCGGGTTTGATTGAAGATTCTGGTTATCGTATGTATGTGTTGTGTATATTGCTGATCGGCGTTTCTGCTTTCTTATGTTTGTTTCCTGCTTATTGTAAGTGTATTTGGTGTTGATGACGATAAATCCAGTGAATGTGATGTTGAATAGTGCTGTTTACTTGATCATTTTCTTGAGGGACATCTTTATAAGTGTAACTTGAGCATTGAGTATTTGCTTTGGTCAATTTGCACAATTTGTAGCTTTATTGCCTATTTCTTGAATTAGGCATTGCATTGATGGGGGAAATATCCTTTCAGGGAATTCAAGCTAGGTGAACATGATAATTTTCCCATTGACTAACATCAGTTTCTTTCTAATAAGAACCTTGAAAAGAATTGAGCTAGACTCTTAAAATGTGTAATGTTCCTCATTCGTAAGATCAATGATGTTGGTAAACTGGGACTTTCAATTTAGGAACAACTCGCTTACATTTTCACTCCTTTATTTTCTAGGAGTGAATTCTTGTTAATAATGTTTCGCATTTTATTTCTGATACATAATTTACTTGTTTCCTAAGTATCTTTTGGCAAGCATAAATTGTTGGTCGTTCCTATTTCAATATTGACATTAGTTTAGAGTGTCAATCAGTGAGGCATCGATTGGAATCTTGATCTTACATAAGTATCGGAAATTAAATTTAGTAGCTTTGCTTTCACTCTTATAATAGACATATATGTATGGTATATTGCTTTGGCTTCTTAGTTCTTACGTTAATGATAAGCCCCAATGTATTTAACCATCCCCATTCCCCAACCTCTCACAAGGGTAAGTAAAATCTCGTATATGACTTGTAAGAAATGTTTTGGGCAGAAAGTGTGGCTTATCGGGTTACTTTTCTTCCCTTTTTCTTGCATGTGGGCTGTCTCATATAATGCTTATCACCTGGACAAATCCATTTTGTCTGATAGTTTTTGGCACACTGCATCAGGGGAATTTTTTAAATAAGAATCATAACAGTTGTACTTCAGATTGTTGTGTTCTTCATCCAATGGCTGATTTCGGATATTGTGTTAAGTGTGGTGACTTAGATGACAGCTTGGTTTGCTTTGTTTGGTCTAATGTCTTGATTACTTGAAGTCTTGAATTGATGAACTTGCCTGGTTTGAATTAAATTGTATAAAAGCAGGTTACTTCGTGCCTGTTTGCAAACCCAAGTGAAAGGGTAGAAGCACTTTTTTTCCTTAAAAAATGTTGAGTCTAACAACTTTAAAAAAAGTGCTTCTACTCAACTTTGTTGAGTTTGCAAACCGACACTTCTTATGAATGTGTTGTTCTGTTTGATTTGGTAAGCTCATTAGGAACTTGTATGAGTCAGTCTCATACTGTATACATGCATGGGCTCCTATGACATATATTATTAGACCCTACTCGAATCATATTTTAAAACAAAGTGAGGTTTAAATACTAAAGTGGATCTTTGTCTTGTATGTGAGACCGTTTCACGTAAGTCACCCCCGTGAATGTAGTGTGTGCTTGAAGACCTCGTTGCTTTTCTTGAACGTTTGAATTTCTTGTGACTGACTTTGTGATGGTTTTCTGACTTTGGTGGGTTATGGGCGAGTGAATCATGAATAGTATTGTTATATAATCTTAGAGCATTCCCAACAGTTAACGCTACACTAGCGCGACTTCGCCCTACATTCGATTTTGTCTCCAACCGTTGACGCTATGTTTATACATTACATATATTATTTTTAATTTTTATTAAATTAAATTATACAATTTAAACTTAATTAATACATTATACAATTCTAAACTTAATAAATATTATACTCTTATTATCAAATATAATTATTTTTTATTACATATTTATGTATATAAAAAATGACAATTTATAAAATGACATTAAATTAAATTTCATGATAAAATACAAACCATACATATTAAAAACATAACAATAACACTTCAAAAATAAAATAAATACACACGATACAAGAAACTGAATAAAACACGATAACATTTATCTAGGCCTCTGAGTTAGAATACTCCTCCCACAAATGATCAATCAATGCATTTCGAAATGCAATGTGAGTATCTTTGTCTCTAATTTTTCTATATCGAGCAACAAATGCTTGAAATGAAGAAGTATCATTGTCCACCATTTCTATATCGGGGGGTAGTACCTCTATTGCAACTTCAATCGGCGCATTAAGATCTCGTTCATCTTGAATTATCATATTATGCATGATTATGCAAGCACTCATTATATCTCGCAAATCATCTTTATCTTGAAAATGCGCTGGATTTGCCACAATTGCAAAACGACTTTGGAGAACTCCAAATGCATGTTCCACATTTTTTCTGCATGATTCTTGTTTCAATGCAAAATACTTATTTTTTGCAGAGCGTGGGTCACGAATAGTTTGCACGAGAGTTGACCATTTTGGGTAAATGTTATCAGCTAAATAATATCCCATGTTGTATTCTTTTTCTTGAATGACATAATGTGCAGGAGGAGCAATTCCTCTAGTTAGATCAGAGAACATAGGAGATCTATCAAGCACATTAATATCATTGTTGGTTCCTGGCATATCAAAATATGCATGCCATATCCAAAGATCATAATCAGCTACAACCTCAAGAATAATGTATTTTGTGTGATTTAATTATGAATTATGTATTTTGTTTTAGCATTTTATGTATTTTAATGTATTTGTGCGATTTAATTATGAACTATGTAATTTATTTTGTGATTTATGTATTTTAATTTATTGTATTTTGTGTGTTTTAATTATTTATCTAGAACTTTATTATTTAGTTTAAAATAATTTTACATTGTATAAATGTAATAAATAATAATTTTCATAAATAATAATAATGAAAGGGAAAATGATAAAATGTAAATTATATTAAAAATAAATGAAAACAAAAAAAAAAGAAAAAAAGTGTATGTGATGAATAGTCACCACTCTACATGCATCTTTGTTGAATCTCGCAGATTACATTAAAAACAAATACATAATGTGATGTGACGCATTTGTTGGAACACCATTCTTCTTGCTAAATGTAGTCTTTAAATAAGCAAGATGTGGTGCTCCGTACTCCATTGGGAATGCCCTTAACTATGATTGTTATAGCGATTATCGTTTTTTTTGTCATTTTATTTTTATTTTCAGCTTCTTTTTTATTAAACGCAAAAGAGAGTTTTATCTCACTTGTTTTATGGTTTGCTCCTTTTGCAATTATTTGTTATGCCAAATTATAGTTAGTATAATATTCAAAAAGTAGTGCATAACGGTTTTAATACAATATCAAAACAATATGTTTGATACATGATGAAATACAATAATCATTGTAAACTGAATGGTTACCACTTGTTCAACATTGTTAGAACCGCAAATTCGCAATGTGGTAAACCTCATTCTCCAGGGTAAGAAATGGACATTCATGTGAATCAGATTTATATATATATATGCACTCTATCATTGTTATATATAAAAATTATCAATGCTTAAAAAATGTTTTATTTTTTAAGAAGTGATATTTTTTGGGTATAATATTGATATTTTAAAAAATAGAGTTAATCGTGAGTTTGGGTTCACATAAGTTTTTAACATAATAAGTGTGTTTTATAATCTTTAAAAAGCCATGGAAAAACGCTTTTAATTTTTAAAGCGGTTAGACTCGATCTTTTTTTAAAAAAACTAATTGTTTATCCCTTTTTAAAAGAGTTTACAAATAGACACTATGAGTGTTCAAGTGAGAGAGGCCTAATCAATCATTCAAAATATGTGTATTATTTACCATGTAATAGGCATTCAGATTAATAAGACAAAAACTCTTGTGTTGGACGAACCATTCTTGTACTCTTTCATTCACTAATCCACCTATTATTTTCTTTATAATTATTACGCTACCTCATTAAGCTATTGTACACGTTCCGTAATGTAGCAAATAGCAATCAAATTCCTCTAATTTAGTAATCCCCCTGTTTTAACGAATTAATACAGTATCTTTTGTTATTGAACGTATTTAAAAAATTTGTGTAGAAGACAATTTTTTAGAATTCAAATAAAATCATTCTAAAACATGTACTACGAGAAATTGATATAATCTTATACGTCCATAATATTCCACGATTCATATAATAATGCAGGCATTTATTCCTTTAAAACTGTGTGCAACACAATTTTTTTTTACCAGTAATAATTGACAAAAATTTATGTGAATCTTGTTGGAAAATGGAGCATATTCTGATTGTATTCAAACAGCATCACACTTACTCAACAGAATACCTTCTTCAGTGTTGCAAAATGACTCATTTTCAGAAAATATATAACAAGGAACCTGATTGTTCTTACTTAAGAATTTTTGGATGTTTGTGTTTTGCAAGCATCATCAGTGCTCATAGGCACAAATTTCAACCTAGAGCAGTGAAATGTGTTCTAATTGACTATCCTTTTGGAACAAAATGATATAAGCTTTTCGATCTATTAAACAAATTCCAGTTTTACAGTTTTCACATCATCACAAAAGTGAAAAGAATCCAATGTTTTAAAAAGCTGGTCCGAGGGCCTTCTAACCGCCCCACTTAATAGAGGAAAATGTGAAAACCGAAAAAGTGAATATTTAAAGACCGCCGGTTTTCAACAAAAAAAAAAAAAAAAAAAAAAAGGGCAGCCGCTTATTCCGCCCAGAAATTATCAAGCGAGATCCGCGCCACAAACCACGCGGTCTCATCTTCTTCTTCGCCGCCAAAAAATCACCACGGCTCCGGTTTTGTCGAACCCGGAGGTCGATTTGTCAGAATCACGCTGGTCGCTAAACTTGATCGGATTTGGAGTCCTTCATGGTGGCGACCGTTGTCGAGGACTTGAGGTCGTTCTATGAACCACACACGACGGAAGGGCGGCGGCCCAAGCGGCGCAAACACGTTGTGAGTGGCGAGAGGGTTCACGCACATTTGCGAAAATGGTGGATTTGAAAAAGGGCTTTGAATAAAGACGATGGAGAAGTGAGAGACAGAGGAGATTTGAGATGGGAGGAGAGTGGAAAGAGCGGGCCCACCTTTTATGGGTAAGAGAGAGAGAGGGGAGTTTTGAAAATATTATATGTATATAATATTTATTATGTTCTGGAAACGTTTTGGAACTTAAAAACCTTGAATTATCAGGGTTCATATTTTCCTTCTAGGCCATTAATGGCTTCAAACCCGGCTCTTTGTGCACATTCTTTTGAAACTTTAAAGTTCGTGGTTCTAATTGATGGCTATTCGATTTATGTTTTAGGCCATTAATGGCTAGGCTCCTGAATCTGTTTTTCTGTTGGCTATAAGTGGCACCTCTGTTGTGTTGGAAAGGACAGTTGAAACATGAAAAACAATTGACATATTGGACTGATACACATATACTATTTCCAACAATTGTTAAATATCATACTGCTTTCGCTTGTTTTCTTATTTCGTTCGTGATTCGGTGATAATATCGAGCATTTCTCAGTTCGACGTGAGCAAGATACAATGCTATTATCATTGCTTAGTAATTGTTTTATCCTCGAAAACAATTGTCCTACGATTCACTAGCACCGAGAATAAATGACATAATTATTTTAAGGAAAACGTGTTTCACACGTGACTCGATTCGCATTTTATATTTCGTTGTTTATTTTATTAGTCATTTTCGGTGCACCCATTTCTACAAATCTGAACTCGATTTTTTTAGTATCGATGTTATGTGTTAAAATTATGTATAAAAGTTATTATTGTTATGCACAAAAACTCTCACTGTTTAAAATGTACTTTATATTTTTAAACAATGAAATATTTTTATACAAACAATGATAATTTTTATAGGTAACAATGATAGAGTTTATGACCTGGTTCTGAGGGTTATTCGTAATAATTTTACTCAAAAATCTCAGAATATCTGAATTTACAATTAAAGGCCATTCCGCCATTGGATAGATATTGTTGGGTAACAGAAATATAAAAATCCATGGAAACATTTAAAATCAAACCAAGCAATGCTGCAAATTATAAAGCAAAATCCTGAGCGAGAGTCAATTCCTCAATTAACAGAAGCTAACATGAAAGAAGGATTCAATAATTTATTTTGACTCAATTGGAAAATGACTCATCGATTTCAATTTTGATAACCTCTCCGTCGTCGTACTTATCTTTTCTGGGCGGTAGCGGCGGCGCCGGAACCCTGGGCGGTCCCTCTCCCCTTATTCTTATCCTTCGGACGTGCCTTTGTTCACAATCAACAAAATAACCCAAATAAATTACATAAATAAACAATCTATAAACGAAATTAAGGAAATAAAAACTCACATTCCCAAAAGAGTGATTGAAACGCTTTCCCCTAGCAGTTTTCTTGTCGCCTCTGCCGCAGTAAACTGAAAACCCCCAAAATTCGAAATATAATTAAACCAATCCACAGAAGAAAGAGAGGTAAAATTCAGAGAAAGATGACTTACTTAATGGAAGGGCGGGAGTGGAGAGTGTAACGGTGGATGGTGGGAGGAAGGAGGGGATGTGAGATTTGGAGAATGAGAGGGTTGCGTATTGAGACGCCATGGGAGGAGGAGCTCCCACTCCGAGCAAGAGAGAAGCCATTCAAAGGAAAGGGAATTTTGGGGAAATGAATTCGTGGCCGCTTGATAATGGATTTTGCTTTTAGTTTAGGATAAAATGCAACACCTCTGCGACGTCGTATGCAGCTACTAAGAAAACCTTTTGGGTAATACTCCTGTGAACCAGATCTATACATGAACTCTATCACTGTTTGGTGTAAAAATTATCATTGTTATGCACAAAAATTTTCACTGTTTAAAAATATAAAACATTTTCATAATTTTTGTACATAACAAACAAAGTTTTTATATATAACAATGATATTTTTTATACATAACAGTGATACTTAAAAAATTAAGTTGACCGTGAACTCAGGGATTCACATAAGTTTTTGTCAAAGCTTTTCGATTTTCTCCCCACAAGATTATTCAAATTATATTTTGAGGGAGTTTCTTTTTTCTTTTCTTTTTTTAATAAAGCAAGAGCAAATTATGGGATTGCTTGCGAAAAAATTATACTTTTAAGAACCGACTAAAATTAATAATGATGGATTTCTGTGAAATTTGTTCATACTATGGAACTCATAACATTACATTTATAAATTAGTACCATTATTCTTATAAACTACTCTCTACGTCTCAGATCAGTTTTCACAGTTGACTTTTACACTCGTTTTTGCGAGCGAGTTTTATATTAGTAATTGAAATGATAAAATAATTTTTAAGGAGGGGTATGATAGATGAGGTGCTTATGTATCAAACTCCTTCTTAAAAGTCACTTTATCATTTCAATTACTAATACAAAACTCGCTCGCAAAAACGCATGTAAAAGTCAACTGTGAAAACTGATCTGGGACGGAGGTAGTAGTACTTATAAGCATTTAACATTATGATCTCAATTTATAAATATAGTGGTATCAATTGATAAGTGTAGTGATATTAATTTGTAAGTGCAGCGGTATAAATCTCATACTATAAACAAATTTCATTGTATACCTACTCATAATCAAGGGTGCAGTAGTCGAAAATCGTTACGCGGACGGATTCTGGCCGCCTAGCGCCTAGGGCGGTCCGACTTTTTTTTAAAATTTAAATTACAAAATAAATTAACATAAATCCGCATATACCGTCTACATCCGCCTAGAACTGCCTATGTCCGTCTAGGCGCTGCCTGACAGCTAAAATGATTTTTACATCCATGCTCATAATACACTAACTTTGATAGTATTTGTAAAAATTCAAAAAAAGGTAATAGTGCTTCATTTAAAAAAAATTAGGAGTAGTATTAAAAAAAAACACACATAATCTATAAAAGAGTAAGTCTTCAATAAATCTAGTTCATAATATGAAGGTTATGTTACTGCACGTTTAAATTAATACCACAACATTTATCAATTAGTATCATTACACTTAAAAATTAATACCATAACATTAAATTCTATGAGAATTAGAATGATATCAGTTTATAAATATAATAGTATCAAGTTCATACTATGAACAAGCTTCACAGGAGTTTGTATCTATCAAATACACATAATTTTCAACTTTTAGAAGGGCTCAAGTTCACCATGAGCTCTAATTCAATATGATCTATTTTAAGTGGTGGATTAACCCGCAATTAATAATGTCAAGTCATGCTCTTACACACACACATCGAAGATTCACGTCGCCAAGTCGTACTTTCATTCGCGCTCAAGCTTACAATAAAAAATAGGTCTTTCATTCTTACTCTCCCTCTCGATCACAAGAAACTCATTGAAACAAAGTGAAAATTCACGATAATTCACGCTCAAAACTAGAGCATGCAAACTATCAATGTTATTCAAGCTAACTCTCACTGTTAAAAAAAACGATAGGGTTGAGCGAAGATGATATGGCGAAGCTTACACAGGAGAAATTGAGTGAACCAAGGGTAGCAGAGTAAATAGTATTTCTACCAAGTAGTGTCAAGAGTATTAAATAGAGGGGTGCATACATTAGGCGAGATGATTCATGACAGTTATAAAATCGAATTCGGGTAAGAGAAAAGAGAGAAGAGAAGGTAGAAATTGAAAAAAATTACTGAAATAAAACTATCATATATGACCCTTTTTTTTTTTGGTGTGCAAACACCCTAATTCTTATTTGAAGAAAAGCATTATTATTTGCAAACACCCTAATTCTGCTTCTGAAATTCCTTCATGGGCCTATTCTTTTATTTTTTGGGCTATGTCACTCTTTGTTTATTATCCGTATGTGGAGTTTTTGCGCTTTATTGGGTCACATTTTTCCGTCTTGGCCAAATGCTTCACCATCATTTTTTTTACAGTCGTTCCCATTTGCAGTAGATTGTAAAATTATATATTATGATACACGGATTCTTCTAAAGAAAACTACTGCGCCGTATCGGATACTCTTAGAGTTTGGGTGCTGGTGCGATTCTCGTTGGATTTGCACCGAATACGCTACATTGCGAATCCATGAATATTTAAAAAAAAAAAAAAATAGGATACACGTATCCGGTGCGGGAAGGGTGCGTGAGTGGTTATTTTTTTTTTAAAAAAAACATTTTTTTTATTTTATTTTTACTTATTTTTACAATTTTTCAAGACTAAAACTCTATATGGTCATGTTATTAAGTATTAAATGTGTTATTTCAATTAAACATTATTATGTAATATAATTTCAAGGCAAAATTTCATATGAAACTGGTTTATCGTACACCACTCATACTATTGTTTGTAGAAACTAATACTATAGTATTAATTTCTGTTGGTCCCGCTGTAAACGAGTCTTACACGTGTATGGGGGGGGGAATACACGTGTTCAGTGTTTTTAAAACTTTTTCTTCTTGAGGTCGACTTGGTTAGATAATCCGAAGATTAGGTTACGAGAAGCCAGACGCTTCTCGAGTCAAAAGTCTCATCGAGACAAGGATCCCGAAATGCTTTCGAGATACCTCGAGATAATCCCAACCGAAGTCCCGAGTGTCATAGATCCCGAGTTGCTTGGATCGGATAACTAACTTATTGAATCCTAAGAAGAGAGTCGGTTTGATAACTATCTGTTCTAAATTACTCGATTAAAATGCTTGAGAATGGTTGGCCCTTTAGATTATACTGCGTTTTAAGCTTTCTTTGAAAGTCTTCCCTTTATGAAATAGTGATTAGGCTGTGATTCACTTATGCAACTTCAGTGGATTGATTCCAACTGAATATCAGTGAAAAGTATGCTTTCAAAACAAGTCAATGCAACGCTTAAAATACGGATATAAGGAAAAAATAAAAAACACAACATTTATAGTGGTTCGGAGACTCAAGCTCCTACGTCCACTCTCCCGACTCTTGAGAGAAATTCACTATCAACTTCGAGCTTTTACGACTACCTCAGTGGTTTACTTACTCAACTTCGTACCAGTTTTTTACGACTACTCCACGTGGTTTACTTACTCAACCCGACCTTGAGCTTTACGACTACCTCGTGGTTTACTTACTCAATCACACACAAGCTTTCGGACTATCCTGAGCTTACTAACTTCTCTTCTAGAGTTTTTACGACTACTCCGCGTGGTTTATTAACTCTTTACAACTTTTTCTCACCAACAAACACACTCCAACTACCTTCTCAAGGGTTTTGGGGTTTTCTCGGTTGGTTTCCAACTAGGATGAGATATCCTTTACAATGAAGCACAATGCAAAGGGTTAAGATATCTCGACTAAGCTTTGGATATGACTATCAAGCTAGGCTTAGTTTAGTGAGCTCTCTTCAATTTACAAGCACTTGGGAAATTCTAAGTTTTTCGAGTGCTTTCACTTTTACAAGAATAAGTTTGAGCTCTTGAGTTGCGTATAAATTTCCCGTAACCTTACAATGTAGAGGGTCACCAGTATTTATAGGCATACACCAAGGTCACTTTTGAAAACTATCCGTTGGAGAGATATCTTCGTGAGTTCCCTCTTGTGGTGTGTGAAACGACTATATTTAGGGTTTGAAACTCCCTACCACGTTTTAGGAAATAGTTTTTCATGTAGCCGGTCTTCACTTTTTGCATTCTGGAACTTTTGTACATCTGACATCTTTTTTCAGAGACACATCACATTGTCGATGTCGATATGGTATGATGTTGTCTTCCTCTTTTTGACTTTTGTCTCCAGTTAAAGGTAGACACTTTCAACGGCTCATTTGGTTACAAACTCTAAGTTTGATATAACCTTAACAACACTTCTGACTTAGTTCCTTTTGTCTGCATTTGAATGTCTTGGCAATATCTAACTTCTTAAGGTATCGCGATCTTCTCAGTATTGCATCCTTCAGATAGATATTATCAGTGCCTCGGAACACCCGTTCATCTTGAGCATTGATATATTCTATCGAGTCTTGATAATTCTTGTGCCTTGATACTCTTGATCTTGATTCTTGATCTTACATCTTACGTCTTGTCTTGAGTCTTCAGGGTCTTCTGAATCTTTGTAGTTTATCTTGACCGATGTCTTGAGTCTTAAATCTTTGAGTCTTGATTTTCTCAAGATCATCTTGAGTCTTGATATCTCGATTTCATCCTGAAACTTTGGATACTTCAGAAACATACTGAGTTCTTCAGAGTCTTCAGAACCTATCCTAAACTATATCTGCTGACTATACATTTTGCAGATAACATCCTGAATACTCTAAAACTGAATCCTGACTCAACTATCAAGATTATTCTGAACATGTCATACTTTTAGGGGTTTTGGGATCTTAATCAAAATCATATATCTTTATTAAATTAATCTCCCAACAATTTCCCCCTTTTTGATGATGCCAAAACCTATCTTGTTACAAACATATAACCTATACTCAGGTTTCAGTTTATCCTATTACAAGATTGGTTGTCTCCCAATAATTTCTAAAATCAGAGAATCTCCCAACAATTTGAGTTTTCTCGGCCAGTTTAATCATTCAAAATTTCTTCAAGAATGAATCTCTTTAAATAGTTCATTACCAAATACTTAAACAATTTTTTAAATTCAGACAATTTCCCCCATATCATCATACATTCAGGCATATCAAAATAAAAGACATGTAAATAAGATAATGAGATATTATCTTTTGAGCATAATGATAAATCTTTATTGATAATTGGTATCCCATTACAGATTACAATGAGTTTATCAACAAAATCAAAAAGACAAAAAAAATTTAAAGATTACGAAATCTTCTTAGAGTCTTGATCTTCATCTTGATTTGGCTTCTTGGTCTTACGCTTTTTCGGTTTGCTTCATTCTCAACTTCATCAGTGGGCACCTCCAGATCGAACATTCCGAAGAATCTCTTCTTCAGCTCATTTCTTTCCTTGATGATGTCTGGACTATTTCCTGTTAGACCCAACTGACCAGCATACTGAGCAATCTCTTGAGTAATGGCCTTCTCATTCACTAAGCCATTATCAAGTCTTGGAGGAGAATAGGAATATGGACCAGGGGCTACTATCTGTACTTCTCCTTCATCCGCAAGGTTAATCCAGCTCTGTAGATACTTTGGATAGAAGGTAAGGAGATACTCAATGAATGCTTCATTCTGATCTGAGCCTTCCCCTCTCCATTCCCTGAGAACATCATAATTGAACCAGAAGGTTCTCTTGACTTCTTCCCACATATCGTTGAGTTTAATGGGCATCCATTTATCAACGTGGGGGCCATTTTAGCGCTTTTGATGTTCCTTTCCTCTTGCTCGCAAAACTTCACGAATTCACTCCTTCGCTTCGCTCTTCGTCTATCTTCTTTTCGATCCACGGATGCTCCCCGAGACCGAAGCGAAGAACTTTCTTAGCTTGTTCCATTTGGAGTGTCTTCAGAGCATTTCTAGTATTGAAGACTTTCATCTGAGGTTGAGACTCAGATTCTTCTTTCTCTTCATCATCCAGAATTAGCTTTCTATGGATTGGCTTAGAAGCCTTTGCACGCTTGCTTTCAGGTTGAACAACACCCCAGGCTTTCCTTTTCATAGGCATTTCAAGAAAGAAACTGCTTGTTCCAACCTTTGCTCTAGCACTCGGTTTTCTTTTGACACATCAAGCATGGTTTGCTTAGAAACTTCGAGTGTAGACAAAGCTTCTCCACCGAGCAAACTTTAACTTCTCGGAAGCTTGACTTCTTTTAAGGCTTTTGCTAAATTATACATTTCAAAGATCTTTTTGAGCCTTCTTCTCCAAAGCACGTGCCATGAACTTTCTCGAGGTCTTCACCTTCCTTTTCCCCTTCTTGCACCGTAATTTGGAAGAAGTCTGGAGAGTCTTTGTGTCCATGTGATATTGCTCTTTGCTCACACAAATGAATCTCTCCGCTATCCGATCTTGTTCGCCTTCCGGCCTCCTTAGATGGTTCTTGGCCCGCGTAAAATTCTTGAGATAAGTGGGCAAACCGCCCGAGAGTGCTTCCTTGAACATCTCTATCATCTTGGTCATGAGCATTGAGCTCATTTCCTCAACAACAGACTTGATTAGCACCTCATTCTTTTTCGCGCCACACACCTCTAGGAAATCGAACTCTCCGGTGTTTTACGCTTGATTTCATCACTTAACTTCGGCCTTGACTCCCTCCAAACTTCTCATTCAACTTTTCTTCCATGGAGGTCATCTGGGTGGTCAGAGTGTTTTTAATTTGCACCAGCTCTGAAGAGTGACTAAGATTTTCCATCTTTTGAGCTTGATTGGCCAATGTCTCTTCCATCTGAGCAATTTTGATCATCATTGGTTCAACCTTCTCAAGTTTCTCCATCAAGGAGTGAGATCAATCTCGGAATCTTCAGCACCTCTGTCTTTGTCCCGATCATCCTGTGCCTCAGCTTCGTCCTGAGCTCCAGTCTCCAACTGAGTATTGACCTTCAGTAAATCTGAGTTTCCCGAGACTCAGTTCAGTATTTCCATTTTATCCTAAGCTTCTCAGTAGAATCTGAGAAAACTTCATGCTAAAATAAATCCTTCAATTTTTCAGATTTTTCTATATACCTGGTTCTAACATCCCTAATTCAACTGAAAGTTCCTGAAATCTTGATTCAGCCAAAGGTTTAGTCAAGATATCAGCTCTCTATCTTATCGATGAATTTTCTCCATCCTTATGTCCTTCTTTCTATTGATCTCTCGATGAAGTGATGTCTGATATCCACATGCTTGCATCTGGTGTGCAATACCGGATTTTGTGAAATAGCAATGACACTATTATTGTCACAAAATATTAGTACTTCATTGGCCACAACTTTATAATCCCTTAATTGTTGTCTGAGCCAAAGAATCAAAACCGCAATGACTTCCTCGCAAACCATATATTCAAATTTCATGGTACTTATTGCTCTTGAGGTCCTTTTCTTCAAAACCAAGATATCAGCTTACTTCCTAGAAATTGACAAGTTCCTGAGGTGGACTTCCTGTCAATTCTGCAACCTCCATAATCAGCATCTGAGTAACCACTTAACTCAAGGTTATCATCAGCTGGATACCACAATCCTCTATTCACTGTGCCTTTAAGATACTTCAGTATCTTTTTGGCAGCTTCCATGTGACTAGCCTTAGGATTAGCTTGGTATCTTGCACATATCCCAACAAAGAAATGTTATGTCCTAGCCTACTTTTTGAGAGATAGAGCAATGATCCAATGATTCCTCTATAATCGGTATGGCTCACCGACGGTTTGCCTTGAAATCGGGATCCATCTTGTAGTTAGTATTCATGGGAATCCTAAGTGTGTTGCAATTCATGCACCATATTTAGCAATCGATCTCTCGGTGTATTTTGCACGGTTGATGAATATTCCTTCCTTTGATTGTTTCACTTGAAGACCTAGAAAAAGAAATTCATCTCTCCCATCATTGACATCTCAAATTTGCCTTTCATCGGTGTTGAAAACTTTTCACACACGGTGGTGGTTTGAGATCCAAAAATGATGTCATCAACATATATCCAACAAGTAAGATATCTCCCCATCCTCTATCCCGAACGAGTTCTATCAACGATCCCTTTGACTAAACCATGGTCGATAAGAAACCGAAAAGAGTATCATACCATGCTCTGGGGTGCTTGCTTAAGACCATACAAAAGCTTTTACGAGCACAGAAACTTGGTCATTCCGTTTTGAAACCGGGGAGGTTGTTCCACATAAACCTCTTCTTTAAGCACACCGCTCGAAATGCACTTTTCACATCCATTTGATAGATCATGAACTTCATGTGGGCAAGATATTCAATAAACAATCGATGGCTTCTAGTCTTTTTAACAGTGCAAAGGTTTCATCATAATCCAAGCATTCTTCTTGGGAATAACCTTGTGCAACTAGTCTTGCATTGTTTCTTACAATGTTGTTTTCATCTCTTTTATTCTTGAAAACCCAATTGGTTCCAATGACATTGTGCCTTTCTCGGTCTATCTACCAAACTCCCATACTTCATTTCTTGAGAATTGATTCAAATTTCATCTTGCATAGCAAGAATCCAATGAGAATCTTGTAGAGCTTCACCAATCTCGGTGAGTTCTTTTCTCCGATAGGAAAGCAGCTTGAGAATAGTGCACTCTCACCATGGAACCTTCTTGTTTTAACACCTTCATTAAATCACCCACAATCGACTTGTAGGATGACTATCTAACCATTTCCTTCTTGATGTTCTGTTTCAATTGTATCCTCAACATTTGAAATGTTAGGTTCGATTAAATCGATAAACTTCGAGGAACAACAAAACAGAGAAAGATAATCATCTTCCTTAGGGAAATTCTATTCGAGAACATTGTCGAGACATTTGTTCCCCTTTGGTTGATAGATTGATTTTTGCCTCACCAGTGACCACATCTTCATTGGCATTACATACCGAGTCCAACCGGTGTCTCTGCTCGGATTGGTCACCTTTGGAGTGTTGGTTTTCCCGAGTCTCACCATCCCGAACTCCATCTTTAACTTCTTTATTCTGAGTCCGAGTCACTCCAATCATAGATAGTGACCGACTTCTTCTTTTTTCGTGTTCGATGGATGATTTATCTTTTGTTTCGGGCTTAATCTGGTGATCCTCTTGGTCGGGTTCATTTGCATCATGTTCTGTTTCTTACGAACACAAGTAGATTCATCAAAAACAACATGGGGTGTTTCCTCCACAATAAGAGTCCTACTTGTTGTAAACTCGAAAGCTTTTATTGACTTGAAATATCCTAAGAATATTCCTTCATCGGCTTTTACTATCAAATGTTTTCAACCGATCTTTACCATTATTGTGTATGAAACACTTGCAACCAAACACACGAAAAAGAAAGAAACAAGAGGCTTCCTTTCATTCCAAAGCTCATAGGGTGTTTTGCCTTGACTCTTGGTCAAGATGGATCTATTTTGAGAGTAGCATGCAAAGTTTGATGACTTCAACCCAAAAATCTTTTAGGAATATCGACTTGATTATCATTGTCCTTGCGAACTTCTTTTCGAGTTACATTCGTTCTTTTTCAAAGAACACCGTTTTGTTGAGGGGTCCTTGCGGTGATGTTTCATGTAAAATTCCATTCTCTGCACAATAATCGGATATGATATGATTTATAAACTTCGGTTCCTTTTGTCGATCGATTTTGACCACACTCAAAATTTTCTCATTCTTGAGCCTTTTCGATGAATTACAGCGACTTTATCTCGAGTCTCTTTCTTCTTGAGTAAGAATATGACCCAAAGTATATCTTGAGTAGTCATCAACTACTACCAATGTGTATTTCTGTCATTAGTGCTCACAGTGTTATAGGACCAAAGAGATCCATATGCAATAATCAAGTATTCTTTCAAAGAGAAACTTCAACTTTGCTTTTAAATGATGCTTTAACTTGTTTTCCTTTTCGCGCATCATCACAAATGTGTTCCTTCTTGAACACTTCATTAAAGCAACCCTCTCACAAGAGCTAATCTTGCAAGCTTGTTCAGAGTTTTGAAGTTTAGGTGATTCATTCTTTTATGCCATAACCAACTGGTATCTGTGGAACTTTTAGCAACTAAACATGTATCTTTAGGAGTTGAACTCCAATCAGCAAGATACACATTCCCTTTTCTTGTACCAGTCAGTAATACTTTCTGTGATGTATCATCTTTCACAAAACATAAGTTCTTGGAGAACTCAACATTGAAACCCTTATCACAGAATTGGCTAATTGACAGCAAGTTATGCTTCAATCCAGATACATATGAAACACCATGGATATGAACTGAGTCGATTTCCAAAGTTCCATATCCTTCAGTCTGTCCCTTGGAGTTATCTCCAAAAGTGATCTGTGGGCCTCTTTGTTCAACATAGTCACTGAGCATCTTCTTGAATCCTGTCATATGTCTTGAGCATCCACTGTCAAGATACCATACATCAGGAGCTTTTTCGTCTCTGCTCATCAGTGCCATGTGATCTTTCATCAGCTTAGTGCCCTTGTTTTCCTCCTGAAAAACAGATCAATTCTTAGGTACCCAATTTGTGTAGGGTCCTACGAGGTTAGCTGTACCTTTCGGAATCCAAATCTACCTGACAACTCTAATCAGTTTAGAGTGGCTAATTTGTCTTCCATAAATATCAACATATACATCCACTACTCACGGGTGCCTTAGCGGTTTTACGTATATATGTGTGCTAGCTTTAGCATGAACTTGGGCTTTTGAATTCTTCTTTGGTTCAGGCCTTCTGTTCAGATGCTTAGGCTTTTGTGCAGCTGGTCTAAATCTTTGTTGACTTGGGTTCAGATAACCTTTACCCTTAGGCAAGTGAGGTTTAGGTTGTCTCATCTTGAAATCTGGGTCTTTTCGATTATCTTGAGGACTTGGTCTCTTCAGGTGAGAATGTCTCTGCGAGTGTTTCTCATCATCGAGGATTCCTCCGATGGTTCGGTGTGGGAGCCTTTCGGTTTGCATTCTTAGCGAGAGGCTTTGAAGTACTTTGCACGAAACTTTCAATCGACCGCTTTCGGTTTTTCTAGCCTTCACCGAGGTTTTGGGCTTTCTAACCCGATCATTCGGTTTTTTTGAGACCATAGGTCCTTTTTCCCTTGTCTCTGCAACCTTGGGCATTACTCCGGCTTGAAGTGTAGGTGCCCTTTGGTTTTTACAAAGATAGTCTTCTTGCTACTAGATCGGCATTCGGATGACCTTGTGAGGTTCCCCTGGAATGTATCCCAATCCAGATTTTATAGTGGCGGATCTCGATAACTCAATTTCATCTATTACATTAGATGCTTTATTCAATAGAGTTAACTTCTTCATGCACTATCCTCACGATTCTGTAGAGTTTTATGCTTCTCGAGAGGTCATTGAACTTCGATTACGATTAAATTGAATCTCTTGATGGATTTCTCTAGCTTTTTCGATTAGGGACATTATCATCTTCTCTTTCTCTCGAGAGTTGTACTTTCGAACATCCATTCATCAAGTAGCTCCCATTAATTGAGAAGTGATTTCAATATTGCTAGAGTCTTTCCATTTTAGATTTTCAACTTTTCGGTTCCTTATTACGCTCTTGAGTTCTATTTAGCGATCCTTGCAAAAACAAAGATAGTCCTTCATCGATTCTCAAAAGAATCCATCGAGTCAAAATGACTGTTTTTCGATTGGAACTTGAAAACCTCTTGTGCTAGTGTAGGAGCAACAACGAGAGAAAGAAGAGCTTACCTCCTCAATGGCCATCGACATGGATGTCATCACTTTCACTTGTCGAGAGAATATCTCATCTGAAAGAGCTAGATCCTCCTCGAGTGTTCTTCTTCTCGCAACCATGGCCTTTTTGCTAGAGAACTTGATCTCTTTTTAGCTTGCCTTTTCTGTTCTCTCCTTAGCACTCAAATCTGACAATCATCTTTGGAAGTGACCTTTCTTCTCGGCAATTATAGCATCTGTTGGCATCATCATCCTGATCATTTTCTTCTTTGGACTTGGAGTCCTTTCTCTTGGATGAAGATCCTTGACTTTCAAGTCCTTATTCTTCTCGGTTGATCCGTCCTCGGGTTTTCTTCCGGTACACTGTGGTTCTGTAATAGTTTTTGTATTTTCCAAATCTACTATTAAGTCATCCAAATCTCCTTGCCATCGGTCTTAGCTTTTCCTCAAGCTCATCCCGATTTTTGGCATGGGGGTTCTCGAACTCTCTAGTTTTATGAGTTTTTATCTTTGGCTTTTAAAGCCACATTCTTACTCGATGAAGAATCATCTTTCTTTGTCGACCTTTTTTGGATTTCTTATCAATTACAAATTCATAGGCTTTTAGCTCAGAGAAGACTTGTTGGTAAGGCATTGAACTAATGTTCTTGGTGTTTTCAATCACCACTGCATGAATATCCCATTTCTTAGACAGACCTCTAAGAATTTTCAATGCAACTTCTCTCTGTGGATATTTCTTTCCAAGGGCATTTAGATCATTCATGATGCTTTAAATAATCGACTTCCAATTTGTCTATTGATTCACCATCATCCATTTCAAAAACTATCAAACTTTCCAATTGCCACTGAAAGTTTATTTTCTTTTATATGATCTGTGCCTTGGCACATAACAGCTAGTGTATCCCAAATCTCTTTAGCAGTATTACAGTGAGAGATCATTCCCATCACATCATCATCAATTGTACTATATAGTGTGTCTTTTGCAATGTAGTCTAGATTGACTAACTTTCTCTCCTCAGAGTCGGTTGGTCATCGACTTAGAAAATTGCTCTAGGATCAATTCTCTCATCTTCTACTTCCTCTAGGATTTACCACGATGAACCGGAATGGTCCTTGAGAGACCACTCTCCACATACGCTCATGTTTGGAATACGATGAGCCCGCATTCTCGATCTCCATAGATCATAGTTCTCCAATTTGAGAACATGTGAAGTTTTTAGAAGACATTTTTCCGATCTTTTTAAAAAAAAAAAAAATTTTCAAATAAGATCAGTTCAGATAGACCACAAGTATTTTTGAAAATAAAAACTTTGGTCAACACAACAGGTGGTCAAGTTGAACCACTGCTCTGATACCACTTGTTGGTCCCGGTGTAAACGAGTCTTACACGTGTATGGGGGGGAATACACGTGTTCAGTGTTTTAAAACTTTTTTTCTTCGAGGTCACTTGGGTCGATAATCCTCAAGATTAGGTTACGAGAAGCACGAGATCGCTCTGAGTCAAAGGCTACCGAGATGTGATCCCGAAGCCGCTTTCGGATACCTCGATAATCCCAACCGAGTCCTCGAGTGTCGAGATCCCGAGTTGCGTGGATCAAATAACTAACTTACTGAATCCTCAGAAGAGAGTTCAGTTTGATAACTATCTGTTCTAGCTACTCAGTCGTGCGGAATGGTTGACCCTTTAGATTATTCTCGTTTTAAGCTTTGCTGAAAGCCTTCCCTTTATGAAATAGTGATTAGGCTGTGATTCACTTATGCAACTTCAATGGATTGATTCCAACTGAATATCAGTGAAAAGTATGCTTTCAAAATAAGTCAATGCAACAGTTAAGTACAGATAAGGAAAACAATAAAGAACACAAAGATTATAGTGGTTCGAGAGACTCAAGCTCCTACGTCCACTCTCCCCGACTCTTGAGAGAAATTCACTATCAACTTCGAGCTTTTACGACTACCTCGTGGTTTACTTTACTCAACTTCGCCCCGAGTTTTTACGACTACTCCACGTAGTTTACTTACTCAACCCGACCTTGAGCTTTCTGACTACCTCCGTAGTTTACTTACTCAATCACACACAAGCTTTCAGACTATCCCTGTAGCTTACTAACTTCTCTTCTAGAGTTTTCTGACTACTCCGCGTAGTTTACTAACTCTTTACAACTCTTTCTCACCAACAAACACACTCCAACTACCTTCTCAAGGGTTTTGGGGTTCTCTCGGTTGGTTTCCAACTAGGATGAGATATCCTTTACAATGAAGCACAATGCAAAGGGTTAGGATATCTCGACTAAGCTTTGGATATGACTATCAAGCTAGGCTTAGTTTAGTGAGCTCTCTTCAATATACAAGCACTTGGGAAATTCTAAGTTTTTCGAGTGCTTTCACTTTTACAAGAATAAGTTTGAGCTCTTGAGTTGCGTATAAATTTCCCGTAATCTTACAATATAGAGGGTCACCAGTATTTATAGGCATACACCAAGGTCACTTTTGAAAACTATCCGTTGGAGAGATAACTTCGTGAGTTCCTTCTTGTGGTGTGTGAAACGGCTATATTTAGGGTTTGAAACTCCCTAACACGTTTTAGGAAATAGTTTTTCATGTAGCCGGTCTTCACTTTTTGCAGTCTGGAACTTTTGTACATCTGACATCTTTTTTCGGAGACACATCGCATTTCGATTCGGTATGGTACAGTGTTGTCTTCCTCTTTTTGACTTTTGTCTCCAGTTAAAGGTAGACACTTTCAATGGCTCTTTTGGTTACAAACTCTGAGTTTGATATAACCTTAACAACACTTCTGACTTAGTTCCTTTTGTCTGCATTTGAATGTCTTGGCAAAATCTAACTTCTTAAGGAATCGCGATCTTCCGATGTGCATCCTTCGATAGATATTATCGATGCCTCGAAACACTCGAGTTCATCTTGAGCATTCATATATTCTTCAATCTTGATAATTCTTGTGCCTTCATACTCTTGATCTTGATTCTTGATCTTACATCTTGTGTCTTGAGTCTTACGAGTCTTGATGTCTTCCTCATCTTTGTAGTTTATCTTGGTGATGTCTTTGAGTCTTAAGTCTTTGAGTCTTGATTTACTCGATATCATCTTCGAGTCTTGATATCTCGGTTTCATCCTGAAACTTTGGATACTTCAGAAACATACTGAGTTCTTCAGAGTCTTCAGAACCTATCCTAAACTATATCTGCTGACTATACATTTTGCAGATAACATCCTGAATACTCTAAAACTGAATCCTGACTCAACTATCAAGATTATTCTGAACATGTCATACTTTTAGGGGTTTTGGGATCTTAATCAAAATCATATATCTTTATTAAATTCATCTCCCAACAATTTCTACAAACAATAGTATGAGTGGTGTACGATAAACCAGTTTCACATAAAACATTCTCTAATTTCAATTTAACATTATTTAAGTTGAACATTATTCATTAATATAACTTATATATGAAGCTGATGTTATTTGAATTAAGATTGTGTTACTTAACTATATTAAATTATTATAAATGCTTAAATTTTATGTGAATAACATATATCTAATATATTAATTTTAAAATTTCATATAGAAAAGTGAAAAGTCGATGCATATTTTAATAGAAAATTCGATGCTTTGTCTCATCATCATTTTAATAAGGCATCTAGGTTTCTGTCAAACACTTATTATTGAATCCAGTCTCCAACGATAATCTTCTTTTAATCTTGCATTTTCGCAAGTTATAAAAGTTCATTTTGGTTTTACAAAAATCCATTCAAGCAATTGAAGATCAAAACAAGCCAGGTATAAATGCAACTGAAAAGCTTCTTATTTATAAATAGCAGACCCCCAGGTTGCAAAAAACAACAAGGGATTTAAGGTTTTCATTTTATCACTTTAACACATATGTGGCCCTATCAGCATCATTATCACTTTACATATCCGGCCTTTTCTTCATAACTATAGTATATTTCTATACCCTCGCCCAAAACTCCCCCTACTGTGCTACTGCTGTACAGCTCATTCCACCGGGCCGGTTCGTCTGCTTTCGTCAACTTCCGATCCTGTTTCACGAACGCAGCCTCCGCCAGCTCTATGGCACGTGCGAGGCCAGCAGCCTTGCGCTCACACTCGATCTGTTCGTCCTCTGGGCGACTATCAGCGACGATGCCAGCACCAGCTTGCACGTGTGCAATCCACTCGTGGCGCTTGTC
Source organism: Stenogyne calaminthoides (assembly GCA_037126765.1). Classification (NCBI taxonomy): domain Eukaryota; kingdom Viridiplantae; phylum Streptophyta; class Magnoliopsida; order Lamiales; family Lamiaceae; genus Stenogyne; species Stenogyne calaminthoides. The sequence continues at coordinate 30,661,972 of JBBCBC010000016.1, forward strand.
GCCGTCGCCGTCGCCGTCCCCGTACATGTACATTGTGTCGTAACGGACACCAGTTGGGAACACTATCGTACGGAGAGCAAGCGCGATGTCCAGATCGATGGAAAATGAGATGCCGCCGAAGCCGCCGCTGTAGGGCCCCCTTCTTGTTGGCTCGAATTGATCGATCAGTTCCATTGCCTTAACCTGAAATGTAAACCAAAAAGAAACATTAATTTAAGAATTAGGCGAAAAACTTGAAAACACCCTGTGACTCTCATTTCTAAAGAACACTCTTATACTTTACAAATGTTATATCTTCCATTTTCGCTCGTTTTTCCTCTAAATTTTTTATCTTGTCTAGTAGTTTAGGTTTATTTATTTCATTTCAAGATGTAAAATTAGAAGAAAAATGAGCTTTAAATGAAAGATGGTAGTAATATTTATAAAACATAAGGGTATGTCTTGAATACAAGGTTACTGAGGGGTAGTTTTGACCTTTTTTAGTATGTGAGATTAAATTTGACTATTTATATAGGACTGTTTAAAAGGATTGAAAGCTCGTGATTTGAACAAGGGTGAAGGTTTATAATGAAAACACACATATATCTGGATATAATTTATTTAAGAGTAGATCTCCGGTGAAACCTGTTCATAGTATGAAATTTATACCACTACACTTACAAACTAATACCACTACACTTATCAACTGATACCATTACACTTATAAATTGAGATCATAGTATTAAATGCTATAGGTACTAGTTTTATAAGAGTAGTGGTATTACTTTATAAGTGTAACGGTATGAGTTTCATAATATGAACAAGTTTCACAGGAGAGTTTGTGTGTATTTAATTGCTAGTAGAATGTTCATGTTAAGTAACTAGAACCGGTTATTAGTTTGAAAGTAACACAACAATTTATGCTGACTATATGAAGAATGACGAAGCCAAAAAAAATGTCAATATTACACTTTTTTTCTTTTTGCAATTCATTAATTTGAGATCAGTTAACATTAGTTTTAGTGATACCTTTGGCGCACCACTGACTGTTCCCACAGGCAATGCAGCACGGAGTGCATCCCATCCAGTGAGATTATCAAGCAATTCTCCTGTAACCTGGAAGCATAATTTCCCAATAATGACATATAATTCTAAAGGAAAATATGGCAACGGTAAAAAGAGTAAACATTAAATTAAAAACCTTTGCTACTTGTAGAAAAAAGGAAAAAGATAAGAATTTTGAGATAGCAAATTATTTTCCAACAGGGCAATTCGATGACAACTGAAAATACATTCTTACCGTAGAGCTAATGTGCATAACATGTGAGTATCGTTCAATATTCATGAGCTTTTCCACACTGACAGAACCAGGTTTCGCGACCTGTATCAACCACCGACAAACCACGATATAATTTATAGGTGAAATTTCATATATAACATAAGTAATTAAAGTCACATGAGGGAGAAAAATTATATATAAAACTCGTTTGTTACCAAATTGAGGCCTATCTATGTGTGTCAAGAAATTTGGGTGCTAAGCATGGCATAATGACATCATAATTTAGAGAAAAAATTTGTTCCCGTATATTTAGCGAGGAACTTACGATAACGACAATATAAGAATCTTTTTTCGTTACATCGGTTGAGAACAGAAGTACAAAAATCAAGGGTTTCTTTTTAGAACTATTTATCCCATTGGTGAAGACTGATTCATCATTGTCCTGACAAGTTCATTAAATCTCGGATCTTAAAATTCGATTCTGTTGAGAAGTTAAAGCAATATTCTTCTCCGTACTCCTTATGAGAACCTAGATATAATTTCCTTTTCAATTAACTGATGTCTGAATCTACGTTGACTAATCATTAATTCCTCCAAATGATGGGCTCGTAAAAGCTCCATAAGTACATGGGGTGATAAAGAACAATTGATTTGTCATCTTAAGTCCCAAATATACTCATAATTAGCAATTAAAGATTTCAATTAAAGATTTCATTTGTTGCAGGAACAACGACCAGAATATTTAATATAAAAACTATATATTTTTCCACAAGATAAAGTATGATAATACCTTTCCAACATCGTTTCATCCTTCAACATAAGATCCGTCTCCTTCAGCAATCCGTTGTCGTCCTCAAGGAGCGTCTTCCCTCTTTTATTTGTCCCAGCCAAGGGTCGATTTGTTATCTTTTTCTGTCAATAAAAATAATATGCAAATATAATTTTAGTACCATATACATGTTGCTCATATTTGGCATGAATGAGCACATATCAGAGAGAGACCTCAAATAAATCAAATTAGAAAACAGGAAACTAAGATTTTACCTTATTAACACGAATTAGGATTTCTGGGCTTGAAGCCACCAGAATACAACCTCTACTCTGAAATGAAGCCAAGGAGAGCAATGATGTTTTGACTAATTCACAACTGATTAAATATAGGGGAAGTAGTTTTTTTAGTCTTGTAACTTTCAATTTTTTTGACATTTAGGACCGCTAACATCTGGTTCATCAATCAGAATTTGCCACGTGGAAAAATCAAACTGTGCCACGTCAGTGTCAACCAAATGTTTCACCTCCTACATCCGGTTACTGAATCAAAATGTCAAGAAATGGAAGTTACAGGACTATTTATAATTCGCTAAAGTCGGCAGGACTAAAACCAAAATAAGGATAACTACTAAAAAAATTATTTTCCCTTAAAAATATTAAACCCAACCTGCAAATAACTCATGTATGGACTTGGATTCACAATTCTCAAAGCTCTGTAAACTTCAAAAGGGTCAGCAAAAGTCTTTTTTTCAAAGCGTTGACTTAAAACAATCTGAAAGATATCTCCTGCCAAAATATGTTCTTTTGCCTCTAAAACATTGTTCATGTATTCCTCCTTTGTCATATTGCTTTCTAAAGGTTGACCAAAATCACTAGTTGAGAAATCAACTTGTGCTCCAGTTAGTCGAGGCCTAACAAAAGGAGATAAAAAAGATGCATTAGCATATACTCCATATATATATATATATATATATATATATATAATGACATTGTTCACAATTTCAAGATTAAGGATATATAAAAGCAAAACTTACGGCTCAATATTATGCACTTTAGCAACTAACATATCCAAGCGTTTCATACCATCATCGTATGCATCTTTAGCCGATGCATACTGATCCAAACGTATCCAATGAATGACATGCAGTCTCTGAGATTATTAAAAAAAATTAGTTATTGTTTAATGATAAAATCCCACATAAAGATTTACAGCATATTGTCCACTTTGAGTGGGCCCCAATTGTACCTTGTCCACATGATCAAAAACGAACACATCATCATACAGTCCAAGATGAATGTCGGGCAGATTTCGATCATCTTTTGGTGCTTTTGAGAATGGCAGCTTTTTTGGTTCGACATAACGAACCGTATCATATGTGAAATTACCAACCCATCCTCCTGTTAAAGAAGGAAAAATTTCATGAGAATAGTTTTGATATTTAATATGTGTGCCCTCATATTCAATAGTATCTAAGGTCAATCAAAGCAAGTGAGAAAAGCAATTGATTTATTTCAGATTCCTGTTTCACTTAACATCTTCAATTGCGACGTCAGAAATCGAAGGCTATTCTAGTCATTTAACATATTGAGTAGCACGTGGAGTGATCCAACTCGAAAGGCAAACTAACAGTACGAGTATAATTAATTACTTGTTTACCGTTTATCACGTGCTTGCCATGGGTCCCACATCTACAGCGAATGTTCAGAATCCAAGATTCTTGGATCAACTTCCTAATAAAGTGATTGCTATGAAAATCTTCTAACTTTTTTACTATACACTCTTTGCATTCCTAAAGAGCTGCACTCAATAATTATTTTCCGTATGGCCACATTAAGCAAAAGTGTTCTGAAGACTATTATTGATGTATAAGTTGGTAGTACCTCAATGTAATATTCAATATTCAACGTGGAGGCAAGTTAAAAAAGAAATTAGTGGTGTCAAATAAATTTTGGAGGCGAGATTTTCTTGTTAGAAAACGACACATTTTTTGGAAAAGGACATAACTGGAAAATCAGTCAATTTACGTGCCTGATTTGCATGAGAACTGTATGTATGAAGCTCAAATCAGAAATCGGAATCCACAACAATTAAGACTGACCAATAAATAAAGCTCATGAATGACGGGAACGTCATCACACAGAATGTACCATCAAGAAGGTATTAAAATCCATGAAATTTGTTAATATCAGCAAGTACGCACGTGTGTAACACTTGGGTGCACCAGTTGCACCGTGCAATTGGTGCACAATTAATACTGTTCAATGAAAGCAACTGATACTGTTCAGTGAAAACGCTAATATTGACCAACTAATACCTTTTAGTAAAACAACTATTACCATTTTATAATGCATTAACTTGCACGGTGCAACTGGTACATAGAAGTATTTGTCTTGATATATATTGTGTATCAAGGATGCAAGATTCTCACCACAAAATGCATCTGGCAGTTCTTCGACTAGTTGTGGTCTCCATCCTTCAGAAAGGCTTCTAGGAACAGTCATTGGATCCTCCACAAACTTCTCAGTTACCGTTCCAGATTCATGATCCAAAATAGTAACCTTGTTCTCTTTCGCGACAATTTCCACTTTCGGGTGTGAGCCAACCACACTGAAACGACCCTAGAAAAAGTAATAGAACTTACTCGAATTAGTCAATCACAGATCCCATCGTGTTTCATCTCGTGTTTCACTATTTTTAATACATGGCACATGTAATAAATGACATCACAAATCATCATGTCATTAATGACACGTGTAATAAATGACGTCACAAATCATCATGTCATGTTACAAAGGTAATGAAACACTGGACGAAAAGCCGAATTGGAATAGGTGATCTAAAACCCGTAAGTAAATTAGGATGAGATTGTAATCATGGAAAGAAAATATATGTTTCTTACAACACTTGAAGCACGATGACCGGGCTCCACGGATTCAAAGAGAAAACTTGGAGTGTCTCGATCATCCTCTTTAACCAAGCAACGGTAAGCTAGAATTGGACTCAAATGATCCGAGAATATGCACTTGTATACTGGAATTACATTTCCATTCTCTGATGCTTCAAGAAACTTTTTCTCATCCACCACTGCACTTGAAAATTGAAAATTAAATTGATGGAAAATTAAGGGGAAAAAACAATTAATAAGGCATTTAAAGCAACTCTGCCGCCTTTAAAAGAAAAATAGAAAGAAAAAAAACGCACACACACATACTCGAAAAAAACGTTTTTCTTAAAGTGAAACTAAAAGTAATGTCATTTTCACCAAAATATAAATAAAATCAACTCTACATAAAAAGATTAGTGATCTATTCAGAAGTAGTAACATAATTAAAAATTCATTACAGGTAATTAATTAATTCAAATTGACACGCAACAACAAAATGCAGTAGCCTACAGTAAACGATGCCGACCTAGAGAAGGAGAAATCGAAGTCAGAAACACAGAATCAATCAATTAAAAAAAAAAATCGACTCTACAAAAATTTAATTAAAGCTCTATTCAAACAAATTAAACAAACTTAGAGCTAAATTAACATGCAAAAACAAAATGCAGTAGCTTAAATTGAAAGAAGTAGACCTGTAGAAGGAGAAAACGAAGCGGAGCATCGGAATGTTCTAGGCCGGAATCTGACGGCGGAAATCAACCTTCTTCCAGAAATAGGGGCGGCGGAGGGCGGAGATAGGCTCAATTTCGCCGGAGCTGGCTTGTTGAAGAAAGACAAAGCTTGCATTTGCATTTTTCTGAAAAAAAAATAGTCTGCTAGTTTTGTGTGTGTTTGTATGTGAGAGAGAGTGAGTGAGAGTGAGACGCAATTGGCGATTTAGTTATATAGGCAGAGAGTTCAGAAACTGGTGTAACAATATTATTGAATAAACGCGTTTCCGAAATATTGGCTTTTTTTTTTTTTTTTTTTTTCTCGTAGTATTTATGGAGAGCTGCTTTTGCAGATGGCGCTTTCAAGCTATATTTTAAAAATCGGAACCGAAAGTTGAGCCGGACGACCCCAAAAAAAGGTTGGACCGGGGTCGGACCGATCGGACAAGATTGAGCCGGTATAACGTCATAATAAATATTATATATATATAATATGCATAATTTTTTTAAAAAATCAAAATATAGAGCATGATAAGTGAATATAAAGTATCTAAAGTCACTTCAAAGTTCAAACTTCAAAGTTCAAAGTTCAAACTTAAATTTCTAAACATAATAGAAATATCCATTAACATAAATAGTTCCAACTTTCAAATTTCAATTTCCAAACATAATAGAAATGTCATCAACAATACAAAAGTCACAAGTCATAACATAAAGCAAACATAGTAGATGTCAAATACAATACAAGAGTTTGAAATTCAAATCATCATCACAAATGTCTTATGATTGCAAAATAAATAAAAGTGAACAACAAGTCCAAATTTTATGCCGTAAATTGTCTTCCAAGTTCCTCATCCAACAAGTTCAAGTTGTCCAAGCCATCCAAATCTAAGTTTCCAAAGTTGTCCAAATCAACATCATCATTATCAATGGGTGCATCATTCAAGTTAACATCACCTAGATATAAAACATATACACCAATAAAGAAAATGAAGACTATAAATAAAGAGAACAAGATTTAAAATTTTATTGATTTGCATTATAAATTCAAGAAACTAAAAGTGAAATAACAATCAACTAGTACCTCCAATATTTGTGTTTTGTGAAGTACCAACATCATTATTCTCTTGCATAATAGGTGTTACCACAAGTTCACCTTCTTCACCTTCTATGTCATCATCAACAATCCAGGAATTCACTTTATCGATGCATTCATAATCAAGGGGATCAAACATGTCCATCGTATCTTTACCACTACAATGAAAATCACAAATTGTAATGAACATATACAAGATCATTCCACAAGCACAAAATCAAAAAGTATATAGACTTACCGATCTTGCAAGCGCAAATTGTAATGAACATATACAAGATCATTCAACCTTTCATGCTCTAATTTGTTCCTCTTCTTAGTATGAATGCGCTCAAATACACTCCAATTACGCTCACAACCAGAAGAAGAAGATGTTTGACTCAAGATTCTCACAGCAAGATCACGTAACTTTGGTGCAGACGAGCCAAATATCCTCCACCATTCATCTAAAATAAATTCACGAACATATATATTATATACGTACCAAAAAACAGCATAAAAAGAAATAACAGAAAAGGAAAAGGAAAAAAAACATACCCGGAGCAGTAGTTTTTGATGATGGTGTAGCCAATGAATTTGCAAATGAACCCATACCCTCACGAAATATTGTAATCTCATCAATCACATTCGGCACATCTTTATAATAATCTTGAATTATCTGAAGCAAACCCGTGAAAGCATGACTAGGTATTTGATGATCAGGGTCATACTGAAATCTAGGATTCAACCAATAAACAGCTCCATGAAGATTCAACTTCAACATATTGTCAAATCTCTCCTGAATTTTATCCACAAATGGCTTATACTTAACTTCATCACCTTTGAACAGTTCTTTTGTTGCTCTAATTGCCCTCTCCAACCCCTCATAAACATAGCCCAAAGAAGGCTTCTCTTCCGTGTCACAAATGTGTAGAAGCCGCATAAGAGGTTCCAAGATCTTCACAACTACATTGGAATTACTCCAAAACCTACTGTTCAAGACAATCTCCCTCACTCCCTTACCTTTGTCACTACTCAGGGCATAAAACCAAGGCCTCCAAATCAGCCCTAAGATCATAAAGACTTTTCAAAGCAATGAAATTTGTACCAAACCGAGTAGCTGCAGGCCTAACTATTTCAGTCCGTCCAGGCCTTGCTCTCAACCAACCAAGACACCATTTGTTGTTATAAAAAAAGCTGGTGATTTGAATGCCAAAAGAGACACATGATGAGATAGTTTTCATCTTGCCAATGTCTTCCAAGATCAAATTGAGACAGTGAGCAGAACAAGGGGACCAATAAATTTTTGGATATTTTTCATTCAACCTCTTTCTAGCACCCTTGTAGTTAGCGCATTATCAGTAACCATATGGACAACATTCTCCTTTCCCACAAGTTCCACTATATTTGAAAACAAATTGCACAAGAGTTCCGAACTTGACTTCACACGGGATGCATCATAAGACTTGATAAAGGAGACACCATATCGACTATAAACCAAAAAGTTGATCAATGGCCTTTTACTCTGATCTTTCCATCCATCACCCATTATTGTACACCCACTTTCACCCCATTTAATTCGAAGAGCATCAATGGTCAAGGTAACTTGAGTCTTAGCTTCTTTCAACAAAGGAACTCTCAAAGCATGGTAATTAGGTGGAGTATAGCCAGCACCATATGCTGCTATTTTCTCCATAGCCGGTTTAAAAAACTTGGAATTCACAGCATTCATAGGTATGCAAGCATCATAAAACCAATTTGCCAAAGCCAAATCAGTCTCATGCTTTTTTTCCTTACTTTGCCATGAAGCTTTTATGCTAGCCTGAGACTGATTTGGTAGTGGACTAGATTTCAAAAAGTCTCCAACAAGTTTTTTTCTTTTATTAGCAGCAGGGACACTCAAATCATTTGTCATTAAAATTTCAACTTCTTCTCCACCTATCATACAAATATTTGGTTTAACTTTGTTCATTTTAGCAATTGCACATTCATCTAACGACTTTCTCATTTCAAGCATCACCTCATGAGGAACACTAACACAACTAGAAATATTTTCAGTAATTTGTGCTAAATGTTCTTTCATCCTGTGAATACCCCCACCTCTATACTTTTTCTGACAAAAAGAACATAGGAGATTTTGGTTCTTACCAACATTTTTATCAGCATCAACAATAGAGATATACTTCCAAGTTGGATCAAGCTTCGGTCGAAGTCGAACATTAGCTGAACTTCCTGAAGTTCCCGACTGCAACGAAGGATTAGAACCAGCCGTAGATGCCGTTGGAGAAGCCGCTGGAGTAGAATGAACAATATGAGCTGCTGATTGTGAAGTATCCATTTTTCTACAAACTACAAAGAATAAAAATCAGAAAAAAGGGATTAAATATAAGAGAAACATAACATAACATTGTTGTTTCGGATTAAATATCTTCACTTGAGGCATAACATAAGAGAAACAATAAGCAAAAATAATGAACATGCAGGTACTGCCCCAAGAGGTAGCCTAATTTCAGTATCCCAATCCTCCCTGATGAGCAGCCCATTAAGTACCTACTCAGAGCCGTGAAGCATTAAGAAACAATAAGGACTTCAACATTATTGCTTACCCCTCAGACTTTACTTAGATATATTATTCGGCCACTTCAGCTAATAGGGGCTTATGAGTTATGAACCCTCATATTCCTTAGTGCTTATTTCCATTTTAATCTGAATCCAAGGGAGAAGAACATGGGGGCTTATGAACCCTCATTATTCCATCCAAACAAACAAATGGATTTGTCATTTAGGATTTACAATTACAGCCCATCATCAAATCCTTCAATCCAAACACAACCTAACATATGCTAACTAGTAAACAAATCACAATGCATAAAAAAAAAAAAAACTCACCGGGATTGGCGGCGAGCTCGGGCGACCGGCGGCTGCGAGCGCAGAAAACCAGCGGCGACAAGCGACGGTCAGGCGCGGCGAGCAATCGATTTCGTTTGGGTTGAATTTGGTTTGCCTATGTGCTTAGCCGCGACTCGCGAGCTTAGGGCTTTTCTGATTCTCAATTGAGTCAATTCTCAGTTTCTGAAACTGAAAGAAAGAATCGTTTTTTGGGTTAAATTAAAATCGTTTTCGTTTTCTCAGACTTCAGTAATAAAAAAAAAAATTTAAGTGAAAACCGGTCAAAACCGCCGGTTTACCGGTTGATCGGTTTCCGGTTTTGACCGGTTTTCAACCGATTTTTCCGGTTTTCGGGGTAGCGGTCCAATAGCGATTTTTATACCTCTATTGGACCGGTTCAGGGCGGTTCACCGGTCCGACCGATTCGACCGGCCGGTCGGACCGGGGTTTTAAAACATAGCTTTCAAGTTCCAACGCTCCGCCAATTTTCACCGATGGATGGATACAAATTTTATGGTGTTGTAGATAAAGTATTAGATGGATTTAAATTAAATGCATTCCTATCGATGATGTTTTGGTATGATCTCACTAATCAATCGTATTTTATGTGTGCAATAAATGTTCTGTGCTATTTAAATGTATTTTTTAATAATATTAATTGATCTTTATAAATTAAATTTTTATTGTTCCAATCTTATTTGAATATTTACTATATTTGATAAAAATTAGTGTGAACCCGAATTCATCTCGTGAACTCAATTTTCTTAATATCGTTGTTATGTATAAAAACTATTATTGTTATGTATAAAAATTATTACTGTTATGCACAAAAACTTTCACTCTTTAAAAATACTTTATATTTTTAAACAATGAAAGTTTTTGTGCAAAACAATGATAATTTTTATGCATAACAGTGATAAAGTTCATGTATAGACCTGGTTCACAGGAGTGTTACTCTTACTATTTGCACGTTTTTTTTATATAAAAGTTGTTTATTATTATTAAAAGAGATAATATTATTTTCTGATGGAGTTAAATATTAAAATAATGACATTTGTGTAAATTAAAAAATATCAATCTGTATGAAAAAGTAATGACATAAAATAAAATGTTTGAAAGATATCTAAAAGGGAAAATATTATTTTATTGCTATATATATATAAATGTTCAATTAAGTTTGGGACGAACATTTTTAACAAACATTCAAATAAGAGTGGGCAGAAGGAAGTATTAGTTGGTTAGTATTAGGCCTTTTCGTTAAACAGTACTCTCTTCGTCCCACAAAAATAGACTTATTTTTATTTTTATCCGTCTCACAAAGATAGACTTGATTTTTATTTTCATATGTCACACCAAGATAGTCTTATTAAATATTTAATATATCATTAAATTTTTATTTACATCTTTTGCTCTTACTCAATGTATATCGTTCCTGTCTTCCTGATAATTGTCTTGAAAAACAGTACACATAAGAGCAAACGGAAAAATCAAAGAAAAAAAATTAATGTTCTAAATATAATAGTACTGTCTCTGTCCATAATTTGTTTTCTTTTTAAAACCCTTTGTTTAAGAAAAAATAGAAAAATCCGGAAATGGGAAGCGGATTAGGAATCTCGAATTCACACCATCAAATCCCGTTTAGAATCGCGCCGGAAAGCGAAAACCAATCGACGGAGTCTGGCGATTCCAGGATAGCCGAATCGCCTTCGAGGCCCAATTTCGGGCAGGGAATCGCAATTAATTCATAATTAATGGTTAGTGATACCGAGAAAAGAGGCATTTCCGCGGCTGGTAAAGTTATTCCAGATACCAGGGGATTAATGAAAATCAATACCAAGAATGATCCAACGACTGGGGCCAGATCGAGGCTGATTTATCGGTCGACTAATGGGACCGTGGATTCGGAGATTGGCTTGATGAACGAGATAATTAAGGAGCAGGACTGTTATGTTCAGAAGTCAATATGTGCACGGCTTAAAAGCCCTGTTAATAATCACCTACGGGCCCAATTCGAACCAGATATGCCGATCGACGCAGCGGCGGAAACAGAGCGTAACCAACAGGAGGATCCCTTCGAGTCCATTGTGGGAAGTCCTGCGCGGAGAGAGTTCATCCAATTCAACTCTCCAATAGTTAAAAATCTCAGCGGCCCGGCCAAGTACCTAAGCTATTCCCCGAGAGGTATTATGCTGAACAAGTGCGCCAATCAACCCCAATCGGAATTCGTAGAGGGAAGGACACGCTCAAAAGTTATTTCCAGTCATGTAGCAAAGGTATCCTCCATATTTCGTAACTTGCAAAAAGAATTAGAGACCCAGTCGAAACAGGAAACTACATGTGAGGGCAATTTGATGGCGGAAAAATCTCGTGAAAGTCAGGAACACATAGAGAGAGGATCTCTAGAATCATCCCAACTGGTTGTCTGTAATGGCAAAGCTGAAAGTTTAAAAGAGCAAGGCGCAAGAGGATGAGAAAGCTGCAGAAAAAAAGGTTAGTTAGAGCAAAAGAAAGAGAATGGGCAAACTTTACTGAAGGCCTCCATGATTCTGCTGCCAAGGGTGTGAATAAAAGATCGAAAAAGAATCAGCCGATGTGCGAGATAACCGGGGAAACAGGGAGAAACCATGTTACAACAATAATGAAACCAGAGGAAATATGTGAATTTGGGAAGAAACTCGGAATCGTTAACGAGGAAAATGAAGGAACGGTATGCAGAAGAATCAGAGAGATCGAGAGTTTGGCAGAGGTAGAAAAGAACCATAGCAACCCGGAAGTCCCCGAATGAAGGTCTTATCATACAACATCAGAGGGATGGGAGGAAGTGCAAAGAAGGAAGAGCTAAGGGGGCTTATCGGTAACTATTGTCCGGATTTCGTGTGTGTACAGGAAACTAAGAGTTGCGATCATTCAAACTTCAATCCATATTCTATTTGGAATGGAGGGATAAGTCTGGGGTGGGTAGCTACTGATGCTTAAGGGCAATTGGGGGGAATTCCGAGTTTGTGGAATAACAAAAAATTTGAGGTAGTTGATATGTGGGCTATCCAAGGGGCTGTTGGGGTCGAGGGGAAGTGGATATCATCAGGACAGAGTATGGGAATAGTGAACATATATGGGCCGAAGGAATCTAGTGATAAAACAAGATTGTGGAACGTTTTGTGTACAAGAGTTGTTAGTAATCCTGGGGTAGGGTGGTGCTTGATTGGGGATTTCAATGAGGTGAGACGATGCAGTGAAATGAAGGGGAGGGATGTTTATTATCTCAGCTCGAACTCAAAAAGGTTTGATGAATTCATAATCGAAGCAAGCTTGACAGATGTGGGTCTGGTGGGGAGAAAATTCACGTGGTCTAGACTTGATGGTCGGTGTTGCAGCCGTATAGATCGTGCACTTGTATCTTCTGAGTGGACTGAGACATGGGGTTCAAGCAAGTTGAGAGGTCTTTCTAAGGGGAGCTTGGATCACTGCCCAATCTTCTTACATTATTGTGTTCAGAACTGGGGCCCGAAGCCTTTTCGTTTTTTCAATGTATGGTTGAAGCATCCGGAGTTGGCTTCATTTGTGGAAGGAAAGTGGGCTGGTTATCAGTGCAACGGATGGGGATGTTATGTTCTCAAAGAAAAGTTGAAGCTTCTCAGAGGGGATATCAAGGCTTGGAGCGTTGAAAAGTTTGGGGATATTGAGAGGAAGATAGCTGAGGCAAATTCATTATTCGATGATCTAGATCGACGACAGGAGATTCGTGATTTATCAGAGGCCGAATGTTTGAAGTTGAAGGAAGTGAAGGCTAGGCTATGGCAGTTAAAAAAGGTGAAAAACAGCTACAGCTTCCAAAAGGCAAGAGTTCAGTGGATTCGAGAAGGGGATGCAAACTAGTCATTTTTTCACAAATACGTTGACAGGGGGCGATCTAACAAAATTGACGGCCTACTCATTAATGGTGTGTGGGAAGAAGAAGTGGATAAGGTTAAGGAAGAGGTATTCAATTTCTTCAAGTGTCACTTCTCGAAGAATCAATGTGAGGCCCTACCTCTGTCTGGGCTTATTTCCAAGAGGGTCTCTGAGGTCGACAATAAATTTCTGGTTGAACCTTTTCTTGAAGAAGAAGTCAAAGAGGCAGTTTGGTGCTGTGGGGGAAATAAGAGTCCGGGCCCAGATGAGTTCACGTTCAAATTCATCAAAAAAATGTAGTCGATTTTGAAGAATGATATTATGGCAGTCATGGAAGAGTTTCACAAGAATGGAAGGATTGTCAAAGGCAGTAACCCCTCTTTTGTTACTCTCATACCAAAGAAGTCTGATGCCAGCTTACTGACGGACTTTCGGTCAATTTCTCTCATCAGATGTATGTACAAGATTGTGGCTAAAGTGTTAGCAAAGAGATTGGCAAAAGTGGTGGAGTCGGTGATCTCGGAGTGTCAATCGGCGTTTCTTGACAAAAAACAAATTTTAGACAGCATCCTGGTGCTCAATGAATCTGTGGACTTTGCAAAAAGAGAAAGAAAACAATGCTTCTTCTTCAAAGTGGATTTTGAGAAAACCTATGACTCAATCCTTTAGGAGTTTTTGGATGATATGATGAGAGGCATGGGTTTTCATTGGAAATGGAGAAAATGGATGAGGGGGTGTTTATCGTCAGCATCTATGTCAATCTTGGTTAACGGAAGTCCGACGAGCGAGTTTCAACTCCAGAAAGGCATCAGACAAGGGGATCCCCTATCTCCCTTTTTGTTCTTGATTGCAGCGGAAGGCCTCAGCTGTTTGATGAGAACAACTGTTGAGTTGGAAGAGTTCGAGGGGCTTGAAATTGGGAAGAACAGGATCCGAATTAGTCATCTACAGTTTGCGGATGACACAGTCTTCATGGGGAAAACATCGGTGAAGAATGTTAGGTGTTTGAGAGGTTTACTCAGATTGTTCGAAATTGCATCGGGATTGAAGGTAAATTTCCACAAGAGCTCTATACATGGTGTGCATATTGAAAATCAGACGTTGGAGGCCTTATCGGTGGTGCTTCAGTGTAAAATTGGTAAGTTCCCATTTACATACTTGGGGCTCCCAATTGGTGCAAATGCTAGAAGAGAGGAAGTTTGGAAACCATTAGTGGACAGATTCCGTCGTAAGTTATCAGGTTGGGAAAGATGATTTTTATCTTTTGGAGATCGACTCGTACTCTTGAATTCAGTTCTATCAGCTTTGCCAGTTTACTATCTATCGTTTTTTAATGCCCCTGAGTGTGTTATCAAAGCCATCATCAAAATTCAACGGGATTTTTTATGGGGGGGAAGGGGTTCGAGTCATAAGATTGCATGGGTGAGATGGGTGCAAGTGTGTCATAGTAAGTTGAGAGGTGGGCTAGGTGTGAGGGATGTTAAGAATTTTAATACTGCCTTTTTATGTAAGTGGTTATGGATGTGGGTCTCGGGGGAGAAGTCTTTATGGGTTAGGGTCACTGAGTCTAGGTACGAGTCTCTTAAGTGGGTGTCAGAGGGGAATGCTGTTAGGAAAAAGTGGTCAATATGGTGGAGAGATGTGCATGAGTTATGGTGGAGTCGATCGGGGTGTCTATTTAGGAAAGAGTTAGTATTTTCTCTTGGAGATGGATGCAAGTCGAGATTTTGGATTGATCCCTGGGTGGAGGGGTGTGGTAGGCTGTCTGGTAGGTTTCCAGCGTTGTTTGAGTTATCGTTACAGAAAGAAGAGGTGGTGGGTAGTTTTTGGGATGTTGAGAGAGAGTCTTGGGTGTTTAGATGGGTTAGAGAGTTTAATTCTGATGAATTTTTTTGAGTTTGTGATTTTGTGGCAGTTGATCTACAGGTATAAAATTAAGTTGAATGTGGCGGACTCACTGGTGTGGAAGGGATCGAAACTTGGGTCATTCTCCAGGAAGGCTATGTACGAAGTCAGTGTGGAAGATTCGATCGAAGCAGAGGAGGCTCAGTTCCCTTGGTAGAAGTTGTGGTGGAAGGCAATCCCTACCAAATTTTCAGCTTTTACGTGGAGGGTCGTTCATGGTCGAATTCCTACTAAGGACAACCTCATGTATCGTGGCATTACGGAGGGCTTGGGGGATGACGCGTGTTCTATATGCCTCGGGTCCACTGAGTCCTCTGATCATGTATTTTTCTCATGCCCAGTTGCTCTCCTCGTATGGCAAGCTCTATCCATTTGGCTCAATAAACTGATTCCGTTCTCTTCCTCTGTTCGGGAGCATTTTGATGATTTTGTTGGGTCCGAAAGAGGTAAGATTAGACGAAAGATTATCTAGTTGATTTGGCAGGCTACATTGTGGAGGATCTGGAAGGTACGAAATGACCTTATTTTTAAAGATAGCACATATACTCTAGATGAGTTGATTGATGGTATCAAGTTTAGTTCGTGGAAGTGAATTAGATCACACTATCCGCTCTCTTTTGTTGTCCCCTTTCATTCATGGGATATCCAACCGTTAGAGTGCTTACCGTCTAAATTGTAACCTTTGTAGACCTGGGATTCGAGTACCCCTTGTACTCGTTATATATATTTCATCTTTATCTTCCAAAATAAAAGTAGTGTGGTCCACGGACTTTCTTGCGGATATATATGTAATAATGTCGTTTTAGAGATTAAATCTTTTATTGTTCAATAATTTATTACGATTTTAAATTTGATCTTGATAGTTCTAATTTTTTGTTGGTTTTATAAATTTAAATATTTTTTGAAATAGGATCCTCCTGTGTACACTAGCAGGTTACCCATTTGGTTACCACCACGTGAATTTTTATTTTATTTTTTATTTTTTACCTTTTGTTTATATATTTTTGTTCATCAATTAAACACCTTAATTTTTTCAATTAGAATAATATAATTTAAAATTAAAAGTCTAATAAAAAATTTAACACCTTCATATAATTATATGAAAAATGTTTTAATATTAAAAAAGTAAATAAATAAAATTCTCTAAAATCTGAAAATAAAACAATTAAAATTAAATAAATTAAACCTTAAAAAAATATTGATTTTTTTATAAAAGGAAAAAACGAGGTATATTAGAAAGCCAGAATATCGACCTCAATAGTAGCAACAACAACATTTGGAAACCTATCAGAAAATGAAGAAGTAAAACTAGAAAAAGCAAGAAAAACCAATTTATGTGCCACACAGTTTCCAACTCTCCGTGTCCAAGCGGACGACATTCTATCAAAACCCGTAGCTAGCTTCAAGATATCACGAACAATGCTTCCCACATAATTGAGATCATGCTTCGCATTAAGGAGAGCAAAAATCAAAGTCTGCGCATCCGATTTAACCTCAATGTCACGAACCCCCTCGTCCCGAGCATACTCCAAGCCATGCCCAACCTCCAAACAAGGACATCTCTCTCCGGACCACCACAATACCTGTCCTACATCATCCCGTAACACCCCCAATAACAACAACTCCTATACCGACTTTGAACGATGCATCAATATTCAACTTTAGGCGCCCTATGCATGGGGCCCTCCACTTAACACATGTAGGTGTAGTCGTCCCTCGAAAGGGCGATCTCAGGACAGCAACCAGTATAAAAAAGACAATATAAAATAAGTTTCCTTTATTTTATCTACTATAATAAAAAAAAGTTATTTTTTTTTCTAAAATTTTAAATTTCTAAGATTTTTGTAGTTTGCTTCCTTTAATTTTTTTGCTATCATCATTGGAGATTTTTTTTTTATTGTATGATCTCCAAAAATTTTGTTTGTAAGATACATCACGACAGTGGTCGGAAAAAAAAATATCGCGACAAAGACCTAGGTGTATGAAACTTCATTTCTGTAATTCTAATTCTACAACTATAAATTAAAATGAACATATTGCACACTGACGTATAACATGCAATGCACATGTAAGACAACTAGTAATATTAAATTTATTGTAGGTTGGTGAAATTGTGTAAGAAAAGTAAAAAGGTGGAAGAGAAAGAAAAAGTTTGTGTGTTTTAATATAATTGAGTGACTATTGAGGTAGTTTTGAGTAAAAATAGGGGACAAAAACTTGTATGCAACATTGCATACTCTGTTTTCGTGCAATATAGTTCACATTTTAATTTTTACAATATTCACGGGTCAAGCCCGCTTAAGCAGATCCCGCTCTCCAAATTTCTCCTTTCTCGCAATTAGATCTCAGTTGATTTCTACAATGGTGCGTCTCTAGATTTTTCCTTCTCTTGTTCTTTTTTTTCCTTTTTTTCTCTTCCTCATTCAAATTCTTTCATATTCTTCTCGTTTTCTTCAATTTTCTCATTCTCGCAAATTTATAGGTCCTTCCGTTCTTTTTTATCTTGATTTTTTAACGTGATTTTTCAGATCCTTTTGTACTCTTCTCACGTTGTCTTTTAAACCTGTATTTTTTTTAATTTTCTTCGATTGTTCTTCATCTCTTTTGACCTAGAATTTATTTTGCGCTTGTATTGATTTTTGTTCATGTGGTAACACGTTTTGCTTCATATAGCAACACTTTTTTGTGCATGTAGTAACACATGATTTTTTAGTAATATATAACATTGTATACATTCCTTTGTAATACTTTGTTAATACTCATGTGTTATCATATGAACATCAATGTGTTACTTTGTGATTCATGTGTTATCTTGTGAACATTCATGTGTTTCGTTATGTTTTAATATGTGTTACGTAAGATATGAAGTGTTTTTTAGTATAACAATATAGTAACATTTACTTATCGATTCAGTAACACATGGAGAATGATAATGTAATTTTTTTTCACATAGTAATATATTTCATTTCTATAAGTATCACACTTTTTTCATGTACTAACACACACAACTTGACAAAAACAAACACATGAAGAATGATAATGTAATTTTTTTCACGAAGTAATATATTTAGCTTCTATAAATATTATACTTTTTTCATGTAATAAGTAGTAACACACACAAGAACTTGACAAAAGCAAATAACATTTAAAAATTATGTGCTCAATAAAAATTGAACCAGCAACCGTTAACAATAGACCCGAACCATTAGGCTACAATACAAATTTGATAAAAATATTCTTCTATTAATATATATCACGTCGGTATCGATAAATTTAAGGAGCGATCCACCCATGACCCGCAAATTCTTGGTTTTTTACCTTAATTGT
This sequence comes from Stenogyne calaminthoides, assembly GCA_037126765.1. Taxonomy (NCBI): domain Eukaryota; kingdom Viridiplantae; phylum Streptophyta; class Magnoliopsida; order Lamiales; family Lamiaceae; genus Stenogyne; species Stenogyne calaminthoides. The sequence continues at coordinate 30,680,680 of JBBCBC010000016.1, forward strand.
GCTAGAAGGGAAAGGAGGGCAGCCTCGGGATGGTGGACGGACATTAGTAAAAAAAAATTGGGGAAAGGAGGGTAGGAGTGCTATGAGGGAGGAAATAGAGATAATAGTTGGGAGGGGTAATAAAATGGAGTTTTGGGAGGATAAGTGAGTATGGGGAGAAGAGCTAAAATCAAAATATCCTATATTATGGGGCTGTTTTGAAACACTTAAAATAACTTCCAGAAGCACTTATTTTCAAAGTTCATTCTCACTACTTTTAAAAATAAGTGCTTCTGGAAGTTGTTTTAAGTGTTTCAATACACACCCTATATAGATTAAGTACACAAAAGGGTGGCTTAATTTATGAAATGGGAAGTGGAATTGGGACTTGAAATGGGGAAGGGTATTGAGAGAGAGAGGAGGATGATATAAGATTTAATATATATGGAATATTATTATAGGATTTAATATATATGGAATCAAATCTGTAGATAATTGATATACATGAGAATTAAATTCGTAGAGATTTTATATGTGTGAAATAAATCTAAGAGATTTATTTTATAAGATTAGGGATTTTATTTCCTAATCAGGTTAACTTAAGATTTAAGATGGGCCTCCCCTATATATATGAACTCTTGGGAATTCATAATACAACGATTCATATTTTCTTCATAAAATCTAGAATAGGAATTTTCATAGCAAATTCCGTCTCAGATTCAACGCTGGCAAATCTGTGCAAGTCCGTGAATGGGGATTACGTGGATACCATAGTAGAGAAATATGCGTAAGATTTACTGTAAGGTTTCTCTTTATGTTTATACGTATTCAATTATGCAATTACGTGTTCGTTGTTGGTGAACTGTTAATTTCTGCTGGGCATGTATTACGTGTTTACGTGTCTCTAAATTCCTACAATTGGGACTTGAAATGGGGAACGGTATTGAGAGAGAGAGGAGAAGGATATGGTTAACTAATTGATTGATTATATTGACAAGTACAAAATCATGGAAGAGGAAGACGATTCTTGGAATTGAAAATACTCCAACAATGGAGTGTTTTCTTGTTGGAGTGTTTTCAACTAGTATTGCATACAAAACAACACAAGAAGGAAGGGAAACAGAGATTGACCGAGAAAATGAAGAAGCATACAAGAGACCATGGAAATGTTTTGCGCCAAGAAGAGTTCAAGTGATTGTGTGGAAGATTTTGTAAAAGAGAATCCCAACAAAGAAGAGCCTGCAAACTAGAGGTATTATTTCATCCAATGACGATATTACATGTTCACTATGTGGTGGGGATGGGGAAAATACTGGTCACTTTTTTTTTTCATTGTCCTCTTGCAAGTAAAATCTGGAATTATTGTTATGATTGGACGAAATTATCAATGGTACAAAATTCTGAACCTATTGGTAATTTTCTTCAACATGATAGTTTTTTCGACTCAAATTTAAAAGCAAGTAAATCTACCGCCATTTGAGTTTGCATCATTTGGAGAATATGGAAATTGAGGAATGACTTGGTTTTTAATGGGGAAGTTCCAAATTCTGTGAAAGTCATAGAGGAAATCAAAGCTAGGACATGATCATGGTTGTTACCGAATAATATCTTAAAAAATGAGTGTTCTTTTGTAAATTGGATGTCGAATCCGAGAAAGTATTGAGTGGTAAAGGAGGGATAAAGTAGAGAGGTGTTGATTTCCATTTCTTTGTTGTAATATTTGATTGTAAGGGTTGGGATACCCCTTATACTCCAATTGTTATAAAATTTTCTTGTCTGATAAAAAAAAATAAAAAATTACACATACAATATTTCACAAATTACTCCTAATATTATAGATATACACACACAGTGTCCCCTTGAAATTTTTCGTTTTTTTTTAATAATATACTTAACAATTGATTTTATAGCTAGTAAATGTGGTTGGCCAGTTGGTGCTGACTTACTTGAAACCTCTAATGCACGGATTCTTCGAAAATGAATAGTATGCAGTATCGGATACGCCGCGGGTGGGATTCGGGTGGGATTCATCTGAGATTCGCACCCGATTCGCCACGTGGCGTATCCCTATTTTTTTATTTTTTTTAAATTCGGATACGCGTATCCCCATCCAAGGATATGCGTATCGGATACGTATCGGAGTTTTTTTTGTAAAATTAATTAAATTTTGGGGTTTTTTTGTAAAAAATTTAAAATTTACTAAATTAAATATAAAACTTCTACTCCAAGCCTTCTATTCATCTTACATTTAAAATAATATAAAATAAAAGTTGGGAGAAAAGAAATTGCTTGTAAGTTGATTATATTTGATTTAATTGTTGTTTTGTTGCTTATGGGATGAATTTCTTAATATTAGTACATGTGTTTTAACTACTCTTGGTATTATTACAGGTGTTATATATAATTGTGTAAATTGTTTGATATTATTATAGGTGTTATATATGATTAAATAAAAATAAATTGACGTATCCTCGCCGTATCGTATCCTAAAATTTTAAAAATCTCTGAATCCCCACACCCGAATCGTATCGTATCAGCACCCGCACCCGTGCAACACAGCTTGAAACCCTAAGGTCAAGGGTTCGCCCTTGTGAAGTCATTTTTTGGTTTTATGCATTGTTTTCCTTTAAATTTTTTTATTTGTCCACACATTTAGTCATTTTTCAATTTTGGTTTTATGCATTATTTTTCTTTAATTTTTTTTATTTGCCCAAACATTTTGTCATTTTTCAGATCACTGTATATTTATATGGTAGCTTTTATCATGCTTATTTGTTCAATGCATTATAATTTTTTTTTTAAAAATTAATCTATTTTTTATTATTGTCCATTAAAAATATAATTTTAAAATAATATAATTATTTATTTATAATTTATAAAGTAAAAAAATGACTAAATGTTTATAACCTTTTAAAATTATGTTAACCAAATTAAAAGCTAAAATTGTAATATGTAAATATTTAAATGATTGTAAATGTGAATATTACAAATAAAGACACTATAATTATTATTCGCCATCCTCATCGTTGTCCTCATCATTGTTTTCATCATTTTCGTCATCCTCCTTGATACGCCTCCTTATTATCTAGTATTAGTTTGACTTTTTAATTATTGTTAGAGTCTTTCTAATTAAGTCTAGAATAAATAAATGGGTCGTGGGCTTTCTTTCTTAGGGCATAAGTTAGGGTTAGGGTTTGAGTCTACTTAAACGAGGTTTTCCTAGAATTATTATTATCTTTTGATCATAGAATTGAGCAGTCATTTGGCTTGTGGCAGAGATTTCTCTGTGGCAAGGATTTATTTCCTTGTGGCCTCTTTTGAGGATTCCGTTCTTTTAGTTTATCAGTAAAATTTAAGTTACTATTCCTGTTCATTATATATTCAATTCCTCTGTTCTATCAATTGGTCTGACCTGTCGGATTCCTTCATAACCACACAGAAGGAAAGAACCGATCGGATGGAGAAGACGCAGAAAGAACTTATTGCCGCCAACAAAGAACTTATTGCCGCCAACCGTGCCAAGTTGGATGCCCTGCTTATCGCTATGGGCATTCCTCTTCCACTACCGCCAAAGTCCACCACACCAACAACTTCATCAACCGGTGGAAAACGGCAACGTCGACCCTGCTGCCACAGATGCGTCATCTTTAGGCATCGCTGTGCAGGGAAGTTTTGCACCCCCTGGTGCTATCTTGAAGCCTGCTGCCACGCCCGCTCCCATCGTCCAGGAAACCACCTCTGTTGCAGTCAATGGTAGCATCGCCCCAGCCATCACGCAAGAAACTTCTCCGTTGTTGTTGGTGTCTGCAAAATGTGCACCATGTGAGCCTCTCCCACCATCAAATACCAGCCCCTTGTCTCTAGGGTTAGTCATCATACCTGTAACGATGACACTACCAACAGAGCTTTCGTCCTTCAACCAGAATAATATGATCGCAACACTCGCCCATGTCGAGCAGTATTTTCGGGTCCAGGAGAACAATAGGGTTCAACTCACCTTCATCGCCAGTCTCGTCAGGGCAATACATTGGGCTCAGAGGGTGCTTCACTGGGCAACCAACATGATGGGGACTCAATTCATATACGACCCTGGAAAATTAGATTTTCCTACGGTGGAGCTGTTGGGAAATACGGGGTGCCCGGATCTATTCGAGGTGTATTTAAATACATATTTAGATTATACAATTAATTAAAAACATAAATTAATCCTAAATCAATTAAACATAACAATTAAATAAGCAAACCCAAAATGTTGAGATGATGGATCAACCCAAAATGTATCATAGCATGCGGAATCTAGGAGTTACGAGATTACATACCTCTTGTAGAGACAACTGTTGAGACGATGGATCAACCCAAAATGTATTCTCAAATATGTCCCACGTCCACGAACGTACTCCGGTGGAAGGATTCTCACGAACGATTTTAATAAAGGAGAAAACCAAAATATTATCTCACCACCTTTGTGAATTTCTAATTTTTTCAACACATGGAATTACCTGGGGATGAAAAAATCATCCCCTATTTATAGCACAAGGGGGGGGGACGAGAATTTAGGGCTTATGGGACTATTGGAAAATTTCCTTACTTCTTCCTCAAGATACAATCTTGAATATATCCAATATATTCTATTTCCCAAAATATCTCCCAACAAAATCTTCTCCTCTCTTTTTTGCCTTGTATATTTTCGAAAAATACTTATTAATGGGGAAGGAAATAGATCTTTGATTTATCTTGAATTTATGGGATAAAACTTGTATTCTAAGAATACTTATTCCATAAAAATCTTTCCAAGAAAATCAAGAAAATATTTTCTCTCTCCTCTTAATATTTTTGAAAATATTGGGGAAAAATAGAGCAATAATATTTTCTTCTCTTTTTCATTAATTGGACTTTAATTGGGCTACTTGAGGGGCCTTTAGAAGAATTAAGATTGGACCTCCAATGGGCTATGAAACTTTAATATTTAGCCAAAATATAATTCAAGCCCATTAATATTAATTTATTCCACTATAAAATTAATATTGAACTATCCATCTTAATCCATATTACGATGCTACAATAATATGGCTCCCGGTTATTATTTTTCGTGTTTAAGATTATTTAGTCCACTAATTAATTAAACCACTGAAAAAACTTTGTATAAATTAATATTTTTATCCTTGGAGTAAAGACATCTCAATATTATTATTCATACCGGAAATAAATTTTCACTTGCAAGATTTAGTATGATAAAGCTTCTGAGCCCACCAAGGGGACAAATCAAGCAAGTCATACCTGCACACGATTTTCCGTATTAAATCTTAGTAATCGTCATGTAACTAATAATATTGCCCAAGATATAAGGTATCAAATCACGTAGATTCTCTTCTCATCATAAGACAAAGTAATAGTTATTAATTTCACATGATCCTATTTAAGGAACGGAGATTAAGAAATAACGAACCACTTAGGTCTAATTTTTCTATATTCAGTTGTTGGGATATTTTAGTTTTGATAATTTATGTCAAAACATTATTAACTTGTGTTATTCAAGCTAATTTACAGATAACAAGTTAAGGGGGAACAGAAGAACAAATTGAGGGGGAACTCACGAAATCAGAAGAACATGATCGAGATCAAACGAGGCTGCAGACAAGACTGATCGAGATCAGATGAGTCAGATGAGTTCCGGAATCAACTGATGAGCTGTGCAAATCAGATGTGAAGAAAAGCTAAAGCCAGCAAATCAGAAGAGAATGTTACATATCAGAAGATGAGCAGATGAGACTGATCGAGATCAGACGTGATCGCGATCAGATATGATAATCTGATATGCTAACTTGATGCAGATGACCTGATGCTATCCTGAGATGATCCTGAAGATATGTTGATCCGATCACCGAAATGATCGATCGGAAGAAGAAATCGATAGCTCGAAATAATGTGACTCGAGGGTCGATGTTTGAATTGAGAACTGAACTCGCAGAAGCGAAAGGTCAAGATGCCCGACGTATAAGGTCCGCAAGAGAAGTCTCGCCAATCAAGAACTCCGAGACTCAAGAAGTTATCAAGAACTCGAAGGCTCGATAATATAACTCGATAACTTCGAAGGTTGTGACAAAGATAACTCAAGGCTCGATAAATCGGATAACCTCAAGGCTTAGATAGAATCAAGATCCCGAGACTCAAGATCCCGAGGAATATAAATCGCTAGAGACTCGTAAGAAACCGAAGAATATAGCCGTTAGATTCAAATGACGTGGACCAATGAGAGGAAGACGACAAGCTGAAAAAAAGCCGCAAAAAAAGCTACAGAGTAGTATGGATTTGAATGTGATTCTCTCCAACGGTAAATATTCAAATCCACACTATAAATACAAGTTCTTCCTTCATTATCAAGCGTTGATGCGTGAGAAAAGTGTGTGAAAACACCATCGATGCTCTGAGCTAAGAAGATATGGGTTCCAAAGGTTCCCACCAAGGTCGTGTGCCGATGATGCGAGTCCCGAATATGGCCTCGATCAGAGTACCCGCTAAGGCATTCAACATAACTATAGAGCCTAATCATCGAGCATCTCCACCATAGAACACAGAGCGAGAGATACACGCATATATTCAAGAGTGTTCTACCTTGATCTAAGCACAAATGCTATATCCTAAGCTTAGAGAGATTTTCCCATCCTTAGCATTGAGGCTAAACAAATGTAAGGGAAAATCTCAAACTAGTTGAAAACCAAACAAACCTTACCCAAATCAGTTTGATAGGATAAGTTTGTAGGTGAGTGTGAACTCGGTAAACATCTATCGTCAATCCCGTGAGGGTGATAAGTCCCGCTTTAGTGTGAACTCGGTAAACATCTATCGGTAATCTCGTGAGGGAGATAAGTCCCGCTTGAGTGCGAACTCGGTAAACATCTCGGCCATCCCGTGAGGGATACAAGTTCCGCAGGTTAAGTTCGGTTAAGGTTCCCCTGTGTTAAGGGAAGAGTGGACGTAAGATGGGTTTCGTCTGAACCACTATAAAATCTTGTGTGTTCTTTACTGCTTTATGTTTATACTTGTCATATGCATTCGATTATAAGCAAAACAACACACATCGTTCTTAAAAGCAAAAAATTAGTATTGATCATTCCCTCACCCCTGTTTTTATATGCATCACGTGACATGTTTCGCTTCCGCAAGCGTAAAATCGATTTTAATCGGGACCTCACATCAGTACTGAAGAATTTATCCTCCTATAGGTCCTATTCAGCGCATCATAATGCACTAGTGTAATCTCTTGGTCAAGACAAGTCAATCTGAGCCTTACACTTCACCCTTTCACGATGGATTGTTCATTCCCATTTAGGTTGTGAATTTGTACTTAGTTACGAGGAATTGTTAATTTGATCTTCCGTGATGTGGTATCACCAAATTAACTACAATATAACACGCACTGTTATTGATCAGGTATGTAGTAAATATATAACATTCAATCATATTTAATGCAACAATGATAAATAATTTATTTCAGTAAATAAATAAGAAATCCAGTTTGGTTATACAAAGTAAAAAGTATACTTTCCAGTATAACCCCAACAATCTCCCACTTATACTCAAAGTCTGCTTTTAAGTATACTACATCACGTCTCGTGTTCTGCGTGATATCTAATGTCACCCACACGAACCTAATAATATTTCTCCCACTTATACTCAAAGCAGATTGACAATGCTCTTGACACTTATTCCTTCCACATGTCTCTCGGATGTGTTCTGAGGCAGACCCTTTGTGAATGGATCCGCTAAGTTGTTTTCCGATGCGATCTTTGCCACCTCTATGTCTCCTCTCTTAACGATTTTTCGTATAAGATGGTATTTTCTTTCTATGTGTTTGCTGGCTTTGTGGGCTCTCGGTTCCCTTGAATTTGTAACTACTCTGGCATTATCACAGTAAACAGTGACTGTGCTGGGCAAATCCGGAACAACGTCCAAGTCCACTAAGAAGTTCTTGAGCCAAACCGCTTCCTTCGCTGCTTCACAAGTAGCTACGTATTCGGCTTCATGGTAGAATCGACGATGTATTTCTGCTTAAACGCTTCTCCATGTCATGGCTCCTCCTCCCATGCAAAACACACTACCCGAGGTAGACTTCCTGGAGTCTATATCCGATTGGAAATCTGAGTCCGTGTAACCGATGGGTATTAGACTGTTTGACTGATAAACCAACATTCTGTCCTGTGTCCTCTTCAGATACTTCAAAATATTTTTAACTGCAGTCCAATGCTCTTTCCCAGGGTTACTTTGATATCTTGCTACCATGCCTATGGCAAAGCAGATATCCAGTTCTCGTGCACAACATTGCATACATGAGGCTTCCTACAGCTGAAACATAAGGAATGCCCTTCATGTTATCTATCTCTTTTTGTGTCTTGGAACACATTTCTTAGGATAGATGGATTCCGTGTCTGAAAGGTACAAAACCTTTCTTGGAATCTTGCATGTTGAATCACTTCAAGACAGTGTCTATGTATGAAGCTTGTGAGAGGTCGATCATCTTTTTCCTGCGATCTCGAGTGATCTTGATCCCTAGGATAAGACCAGCTTCTCCCAAGTCTTTCATATCAAACTGTTTTGACAGCCATGCTCTTACATCTGACAACACCTTTACATTGTTCCCGATGAGCAGAATGTCGTCTACGTATAGTACTAAGAATACATCCGTCACGTTTTTTATAAACACAACTTTCGAAATTATTTTGATCAAAAACTGTAGGATTTTATAACTTGATCAAAATATTGATTCCAAGCATGGGATGCTTGCTTCAGTCCATAAATGGACTTCCTTAGCTTGTAAACCAGATGCTCTTGGCCTTTTTCAACGAAGCCTTCGGGTTGTTGCATATAGATTTCTTCGTCAAGACTTCCGTTGAGGAAAGCTATCTTGACATCCATTTTCCAGATCTCAAAGTCTAAATGTGCAATCGACAAGAGAATATGGATGGACTTGAGCATGGCTATGGGCGAAAAGGTTTCCTCATAGTCGATCCCTTCTTTCTAGGTGTACCCTTTCGCCACGAGTCTTGGTTTGAAGGTTTTCACCTTCCCATCTGGTCCTCTTTTTCTCTTGTATACCCACTTGCATCCAATGGGTTTTACCCCATTAAGTGGTTCGACTAGCTCCCACACTTTATTGTGATCCATTGAACCCACTTCGGCTTCCATTGCACTTTGCCAAGAATCTGCATTCTTGTCTTGGATCACCTCGTTGTACGACCATGAGTCTGACTCTTCTGGTTGTGTAGGTGTTACGCTTGGTATGTCGACTTGTACAGTCGGCATAGGAGTTGGCCCTCTAAGTTCTTCTAAGGTAATCTCCCTTCTAGGCTTTCTATCGATCATATAGTCTTCCTCCAAAAATCTAAAGTGTGTATTGATTACGACCTTTTGATCTTCGAGACCAGAACATACATCCCTTTGTTCCCTTGGGGTATCCTATGAAAAACCTTTAATTCTAAACGTGCATCCAATTTACCAGCTTCCCTGTCCAACACTTATGCCGGACACCCCCAGATTCTCATGTGTCCCAAGCTGGGCTTGCGCCCTGTCCACAATTCTCTAGGGGTTTTGGGAACCGATTTGGATGGCACCAAGTTTAGAATGTAAGCCGTTGTTTTCAAGGCATAACCTCAGAACAATTTTGGTAAATCCGCATAACTCATCATCGATCTGACCATTTCTAAAAGTGTTATGTTTCTTTGTTTTGCAATCCCATTTTGTTGAGGGGTACGGGTGCAGTCAACTGGGATGCAATCCCTTCGTCTGACAGATAGTTTAAAAATTCATCGATGAGGTATTCGCCTCCATGATCAGATCGTAGAAACTTGATACTCTTTTCCTTATGATTCTCCGCTTGAGCCTTAAATTCTTTAAATTTATCAAAGATCTCAGATTTATGCTTCATTAGGAAAACGTATCCATAGCGTGAGTAATCATCGATACTCAGCGATAAAAATAACAAAATACTCGTAGCCACCTCTAGCTTTGATCTGCATTGGACCACACACGTCAGTGTGAACTATTTCCAACACTTCTTTAGCTCTAACCCCTTTGGCTCCAAATGCCCGCTTGGTCATTTTACCCTCCAAACATGATTCGCAGATTGGAAATGGTTCAATCCGGAGAGACTCCAATGAACCATCTTGGACCAACCTTTGGATCCTATTCGGAATAATATGACCTAATTTTAGATGCCAAAGAAGTGTCTCGTTCACATTAGTTGAACGTTTTCTTTTAGTGCTCGAAACAGTCGATGTGTTATAGGATGCATTTTGTGAGTGGTGTTCACAGTTAATAGTATAGAGATTATTCCGTAAAGTTTCATGACAGATAAACACATCGTTACGAAAAATAGTAACTTGCTTATTAAAACGAACATAATATCCATCAAAAAATAGTTTAGAAACAAAAATAAGGTTTTTCCAAAAAACAGGAACATAAAGAACATCTCTTAAAATTAAACTTCTGTCTTCGAAAGACAGATGCACGTCTCCCACTGCTTCAGCTGCCACTCTCGTAGCATCGCCTAGCGTGATGAGGATCTCACTCCCACTAAGTTGTTGGGTCCATTTGAACCCCTGTAAAGTGAAACAAACATGATCAGTGGAACCCGTATCCATTACCCACGAATGGGTAGCATACGCCGCTAAACAAGTTTCAACAACTAGTGCATGAGAATTACCTTTCTTTCCATTCCGCTTGGGTTTGGAACAGGCATCCCTCCAATGTCCTTTTTCATCACAGTTGAAACACTTCCCCTTTGGTTTCTTTCTGATACCCAACCATTTGACCGTCTTTTCTCTATCTTTCTTAGTAGTGGGGTTGCTTTGGTCTTGACCGTTTGTTCCCTCATCAATCTTGCCCTCCATTAGTCTAGATCTTGAGAGAAGATTTTTAGTCACCGAAGCTTCATCTTCTTGTCCCAAATGTTTCTCCACTGTTTCCAAAACTTCTTGCAGAGTATCCATAGTGAAAATGTGATCGCTCATCACAAAACTACAGTAAAACTCATCGAAACATTTTGGAAGAGTTAGGAACAAGAAGTCGATTTGAGTCCCACTACAATACTTAGCACCGAGATAAGCAAGCTTGTCAAAGTGGCGTTTGATTTTGAGAACATGATCCCTTACGGGTGTTCCCTCCATCATTTTTAGTCTTGTCACACCATCAATGTGAAACTGATTGATCATGCAGTTCTCTGTTAGAAACATATCTCCAAGATTATGCATGATTTCCGCAGCAGATTCAACACCTTCATGAATGTTCTTCAAATCTTCAGACCATGAAGTCAAGATTATACATTTCAAAGGCTCGTTGGCACGCTCCCAGATATCATACAAGGATCTCTCCGCATTAGTTGATCTTTCAGGCTTGGGTACGCCAAGAACCCAATTGTGTTCTTGTGCAGTGAGGATGAATTTCATATTATGTCTCCAAATCATATAGTTCCTCCCAATAAGTTGATGTTCTTTGAACATATATTTTAGTGGATTAAAAGGTTGTGACATAATGAAACTGAAAATAAACATACATCTTGTGTCAAAAAATAACACAAAGAAAATCACATAATTCGATCACATGAATCATAATAAAATCTCAAAAAAATATGAACATGCATCAGTCAACATCTTAAAACAGTTTAAATGAGCCACGTGGGTGAGTCATCATTTAAATCACATTTAAGCAGGTTACAAACAAGAACAGTTACAAACCTTTAATTAAAATTAATAGTTGGCTCCCACTTGACCAATATAAAATTGACGGGGACTTCGGCGAAGTATATGCATATAAATTTTATACCTAAGTAATAACCATGATTAAATACAGAATTATTATTTTGTTTTGAACGAGCCTGTTGGGAGGGTCATCGTCGCCACTAGTAATAATTCACAATCATCCTTTTGAGAATTTATTCATGTGAAAGCTTTCTTTTGGTAGTCCCTTAGGGGAATTTCTTCAATATAAAGAATTCACAAATAAATAAATAATGGAGGTCAAATTAATTTTATTCAAAACTAAATTAATTATATAAAACACACTTAGTAATTTTTGAATTTGAGATTTTTCACACGCAACATCTTATGCAAACACATTAAACGAATTTAAACAGAAGCATAAGAAAAAGCAAAACAAATCAAACAAAATAGAAAATAAACATATTGGGCACATATTATCCAACTGTCATGGTTTAATTTTCATTGTCTTGATTTTGAAGAAACACCGTCTTGAATTTCTCCCACTCGTTTGTCTCGAAAAAAAATTCCGTCTCGAATTGCCACGCCAAGTAACTCGCAGCCGGGATGCACATCCGCATCCAGCAGGCCACTCGGCCGAGCGCCTAGGCACAGCGCGCGTCGCCCCCTCGGAGTTCGGCAGCTTCGGTAGGGTTTCGCCAGGGTTGCGCATATGCGCGTGCCTGCACGCGCGTCCCCGCCCATGCCTCGGCCTCCAGCGCCGTCCGCTTCGGCACGCTTTGGCGTGCCCTCGTGGCGCTTCATGCCCCGCCCGCCCGTCGCCCGCTGAAGCTTATGCTACCGACGACGTCTGCGTCGCGCGCGTTCCTCCCTTGACACGTTTTGCGTGATGCACGTTGCCCGCGTACGGTTCTGGGTCCGTTTTAACTCCTCGCCTCCGTCTTCGTCTTCGATCAGGTTACTATTTATTTTACAAAATAAATAAACTTAAAATCTAGACTAGTCTATTATGTTGAGCAAATCAAATAGCCTAATCTACTAGTGGATTTTCTCACGAGAAAAACAAATCTGAACGAGTCGAATTAAAACCAATCATACGCATGAAATAAATAAACACATTAAATGTCATGACAATTGGATACCTGCAAAACAGATCTAATAATTCTACTGTCTAATTTTAAATAAAATTTAATGGCCAACAAATTTAAATAATAATTAAATGTAGAGCTCGAAACCGAGGCTCTGATATCAGTTGTTGGGAAATACGGGGTACCCGGATCTATTCGAAGTGTATTTAATTACATATTTAAATTATACAATTAATTACTAACATGAATTAATCCTAAATCAATTCAACATAATAATTAAATAAGCAACAACAACATGCATACACGTAATCCATGTAAATCCTAAGCATGTGGAATCTAGGAGTTACGAGATTACATACCTCTTGTAGAGACAACCGTTGAGACGATGGATCAACTCAAAGTGCCTTCTCAAATATGTCTCACGTCTACGAATGTAATCCGATGGAAGGATTCTCACGAACGATTTTAATAAAGGAGAAAACCAAAAATATTATCTCACCACCTTTGTGGATTTCTAATTTTTCCAACACATGGAATTACCTTGGGATGAAAAATTCATCCCCTATTTATAGTGAGGGGGGGGACGAAAATTTAGGGCTTATGGGACTATTGGGAAATTTCTTTGCTTCTTCCTCAAGATACAATCTTGAATATATCCAATATATTCTATTTCCCAAAATATCTTCCAACAAAATCTTCTCCTCCCTTTTTGCCTTGTATATTTTCGAAAAATACTTATTAATGGTATAAAACTTATATTTAAAGAATAATTATTCCATAAAAATCTTTCCAAGAAAATCAAGAAAATATTTTCTCTCTCCTCTTAATATTTTCAAAAATATTGGGGAAAAATAGAGCAATAATATTTTCTTCTCCTATTCATTAATTGAACTTTAATTGGACTATTTGAGGAGCCTTTAGGAGAATTAAGATTGGACCTCCAATGAGCTATGAAACTTTAATATTTAGCCAAAATATTATTCAAGCCCATTAATATTAATTTATTCCACTATAAAATTAATATTGAACTATCCATCTTAATCCATATTACGATGCTACAATAATATGAATCCGGTTATTATTTCTCGTGTTTAAGATTATTTAGTCCACTAATTAATTAAGCCACTGAAAAAGCTTTGTATTAATTAATATCTTTATCCTTGGAGTAAAGACAGCTCAACATTATTATCCATATCGGAAATAAATTTTCACTTGCAAGATTTGGTATGATAAAGCTTCTGAGCCCACCAAGGGGACAAATCAAGCAAGTTGTACTTGCACACGATTCTCCGTATTAAATATTAGCAATCATCATGTAACTAATAATATTGCTCAAGATATAAGGTATCGAATCACATTGATTCTCTTCCCATCATAAGTCAAAGCAATAGTTATTAATTTCACACGGTCCTATTTAAGGAATGGAGATTAAGAAATAACGAACCACTGAGGTCTAATTCTTCTATATTCAGTACTGAAGAATTTATCCTCCTGTAGGTCCTATTCAGCACATCGTAATACACTAGTGTAATCTCTTGGTCAAGACAAGCCAATCTGAGCCTTACACTTCAACCTTTCACGATAGATTGTTTATTTTCATCTAGGTTGTGAATTTGTACTCAGTTGCGAGGAACTGTTAATTTGATCTTCTGTGATATGGTATCACCAAATTAACTACAATGTAGCACGTACTATTTATTGAACATGTATGCAGTAAATATATAACATTCAATCATATTTAATGCAACAGTGATAAATAATTTATTTCAGTAAATAAATAAGAAATCCAGTTTGGTTATACAAAGTAAAAAACATACTTTCCAGTATAACCCCAACAGGAACAGTACATGGGCGGTTGAAGTTGTTTCAACCTTAGCTCTATGTCCCAGCCTTGAGGACAAGGATGTTCGGAGGGGGGGTATTGATACGCCTCCTTATTATCTAGTATTAGTTGGGCTTTTTAATTATTATTAGAGTCTTTTTAATTAAGTCTAGAATAAATAAATGGGTCGTGGGCTTTCTTTCTTAGGGCATAAGTTAAGGTTAGGGTTTGAGTCTACTTAAATGAGGTTTTCCTAGAATTATTATTATCTTTTGATCATAGAATTGAGCAGCCATTTGGCTTGTGACAGAGATTTCTCTGTGGGAAGGATTTATTTTCTTGTGGCCTCTTTTGAGGATTCCGTTCTTTTAGTTTATCAGTAAAATCTAAGTTACTATTCCTGTTCATTATATATTCAATTCCTCTGTTTTATCACTCCTCCTCTTCCTCATCATCTTCCTTCTCTTCCTCATCATCCTCATATTTTTCCTCCTCGTCTTCTTCCTCCTTGTTGTCTTCCTCCCCACCGCTGTCAATTTCTATCAAATCTTGATTTGCAGCTGATATGTCCACAAAAAGATTGAAATCTTCTGTATGCACCCCAGTTTGAGCCTGAACTTGTTCCGTTTGGGACATAATTTCATCATCTTCGTCACTTATTTTTGTTTTAGGAACTTCCACCAGTGATCTCGCCTTTACTTTGCAAACAGACACCAGTCAGTATTTGCTCTCGACCCTAGGTACGTGTAGTAGTATACTTGGGATGTCTGAGTAGCAAACACAAAGGGATCATACCCCGGATATTTTCTTCTTCTAATGAACATCAACCAATTTGTAGTTGGGATGAATCCTTATTCCTGAATCAGATGGATCAAACCAATCACAATTGAACAACACTAAGCTCTTCTCAGGAAACCCTAGATATCTTACTTCAATGACATCTTGCAGCTCTCCGAAGTAGTCATGAGTATCTCCATTGAAGCTTGTACTCTTATTGCAAACACCACTATTTGTAGTAGCTTTGGTTGATGCATAGTCAAATGTATGGAACTTGTAACCATTTACATAATACCCGAAGTATGTGTTGACCCGACGTAGTGGTCCTCGACTGAGATCCCCTATAAATGGATTCTCAATGTATTGATCATGTCACTGCAACGGTTTTAAGTTAAATATAATGAATTAATTAGATTTTAGTACGAATATAATAATAAATTAGAAAATACTCACATAGTTTTGGAACCACATTGAAAAATCACGAGAAATATATCCACCTACTTCAACATCTGAGATGTTTGGGTTTTGATGTTTTATTTACGCAGTATAGATCCTAATTGAAAGTAATGTATTATTAATTGATCAATATTATATAATAAATATACTATTTATGGAACAATATTATTTATTTAAATACTAAATAAATGAAATACTTACTGAATGTGCGGTTGGACTTCACCACAATTCAATAACACATATCTATTTGCAGTTTCAACCGCTTGTCGGTTTAACCAGGGTCGTTCTTGTTGGGGTTATACGTGAAAGTATGCTTTTACTTTGTATATCAGACTCAATTTATCATTTATTTACTGAGAATAAATCTTATTATCACTGTTGCTTTAAATATGAATGAATATTATTTATTTAATGCAAACTGTTCAATATTAGTACATATTGCATTGTAGTTAATGTGGTGATACCCGATCACAGAAGATCACATTAACAGTTCCTTGTAAATAAGTACATCTTCACAACCTAGATGGAATTGAACACTCCATTGGTAGAGGTTGATTTGTAAAGCTCAGATTGGTATGTCTTGACCAAAAGATTACACTAGTGCATTGTGATGCGCTGAAACGGACCTACAGAGAGGATAAATTCTTCTGTACTGACTTATGAGATGAAGAATTAGACCTCAGTGGTTGTTGATTTTTTTAATCTCTGTAGCTTAAATAGGATTGTGTGTAATTAATATTTATTGCTTTAATCTATGTTGGGTTTAGAATTAGAGAACGATTCTATACTTTGTATTTTGGGCAATATTATTAATTACATGACAATTGCTAAGATTTAATACAGAGAAATGTGTGCAAGGAAAGTCTTGTTTGATTTGTCCCCTTGGTGGGCTCATAAGTTTTATCATATCAAATCATGCATGTGGATTAAGTTCTGGTATGGATAATAATGTTGAGTTGTCTTTACTCCAAGGAATAAGATATTAATTAATATAAAACTTTTCAGTGGCTTAATTAATTAATTAATGGACAAAATAATCTTAAACACGGGAAATAATAACCAGGAGCCATATTATAGTAATATGAGTTAAGATGGATAGTGCAATATTAATTTTATAGTGGAATAAATTAATATTAATGGACTGAATAATATTATGGCTCAATATTGTAATTAAAAGCTCATTGGGAGGTCCAATCTTAATTCTGCTAAAGGCCCCTCAAGTAGCCCAAAATAAGTCATTTAATGAAAATGTGATTAAAATAAAAGAAAAATATTGTTGTTTAATTTTTCTATTAATTTCGAAAAAAAATCAAGAAAAGAAATAATAGATTTATTGAAAAGATTTTATGGTAAGAAGATAAGTATTCTTGGAATACAAGATTATCTCATAAATTCAAGAATGTTTGACTTTTTGATTGGTAATTTCGAAAATTAAAGAAGAACTAAGAAAGGAGATTTTGTGGATAATTATTTATGGAAAAGAGAATATATTGGATATATTCAATATTACTTCTTGCACAAGAATTAAAAATCTTCACATATCTAATTATAGGGCACAAAATTTTTGCCCCCCTCTATTATAAATAGAGGAGGAATTTTTTTCTTCCCAACACAATTCCAGTCTTGGAAAAATTAGAAATTCACAAAGGTGGTGCAACATGTTTTTTCTTTGTTCCTTTATTATAATTGTTCATCAGTATCTTCCACCGGATAACGAGTAAGGACTTGGGATCTACTTGAGAAGGCAGTTGGGTTGATCCATCGTCTCAACGGTTGTCTCTTCAAGGGTAAGATTCGCGTAAACACCTAGATTCCGCATGAGTATGACTTTACGTGAATTTATTTTTACGCATGTATGTTGTTGGTTATTTGCTATTTGAATTAATAGGTTAATTCATGCTAGTAGTAAATTGTTTATTTAAATTTGTATCTAAATTACACCTCGAATAGATCTGGCCAAAACGTTCCCCAACAGTTCTTTTTTTGCTCCCAAACTTCGACCTGAAAACTTAATTATCGACAAGTTACCCTCAATATCTTCAACGACATTATATGTGCCTCTACCGTCGTAATTACGGGGCTCATTTCTCAACCTTGTTGTACCATAATCATTGAAATAGTAAGAACAAAATGATCCACCAAATATCCAAATAATATTAATTCAACAAACAGATCCACCAAATAATTATCTATCACAATATTAATTTAACATAAACTACCTATCACAATACTAAATTAATTAACATCATAATCAAATACAAACAAACCCATCAAAGTATATAATTAACAATATATTTAAACGGTAGAAATGTAAAAACGTAAGGTGAAATCGGTCTCGATTGTAAAACAACTTCGGTAGCAATAAGCACTTCAAAAATAAATGCCGTGCCCTCTCTACACAATTTTTATCATTTTGTTGGAGAATTTTGAGATAAGACAGAAATAGGGCAAAAATGAGGCTGGTGTCAGTTTTTGACAGTAAATTAGCGACGGTTATAACGAGGGTTAGGGGAACAGTTGCTAATTGCAACGTATATAGCAACGGTAAGGGTAATCGTCGCTATTTGCGACGGATTAGCGACAATTTCAACCGTCGCTAAAGCCTATGGATTTTTTTTCCCTATGAGTTAAGATATATGCGTACACAACATATTTAACTAATTAATTTGTTGATGTTGAACGGATGTTGTTCCAGATGTTGGACAATATTCTGCACAACATCATAAATTTGTCCTTTCTCCTAACACTGACTCCGTTTTATTAGATGTGTTTTCCTATGTTTCCTACATTGCAGGTTGAAGACAAATTTAGATATTGTCAAGCGGTTGCACTATGGTGGTGTGAGAATAGAAAGATCATGGCTGGTTACACCAAGATCATGGAGATAGTGGAGGAGAAGTTCAAAGGTTATCCAAGTCTAGTGGATATGACAGTGCAGTTGATCCGAAAGTCTATAAATACACTGCATTGGTCGACATTCAAGTTTTGAGGAAAAGTAAATACCATTTGCTCTACTCCAAACTTAAGAGAGTAGCATCCGAGACACAACCGTGAGTGGAGTGTGAGGGTCGATACTATGTCTATTTGTATTGGTCGAGTGTATTCCAACATTTCCCATCAATATTGATTTTGTCTTATTAGATCAAGTTTTAGGTTGAATAAGATCACTAGTTACTTGATTGAATATATTATTTTTGGTGTGTGGTTTTTCACTACACCTTTTAGGATCTTGTAAGAGGTTCTTGTGTATCTCACTACTTGTTATAGTGATGTTTTTAACCATGAGGTTCGTATGGTCTGGATTAAAGACTATACATAATTTTGAAATCCTTTGCACTGCGTTTTTATACTTCCGTTGTAATATGTTGTTTTACATGTTGCATAACATTTCCAAAAACACTCTGAAAATACACGCGCACACACTCTCAGTTGGCGCCAGAGCCAAAAACTTGATACATTAAGTTAAAGGTCCTGTATTTTTAAAGTGTGTTTTAGCAATGAATTATCCACTGACTCCTTCTTTAAAACCTCCAATTTTGGATGGAACAAATTACCCATACTGGAAACCTAAAATGTGCATGTACATTAAGTCTATACATGAGAGAGCATGGCATAGTGTGTTATCTGGTTGAAATCCACCAAAGACAATTGATGATAAAGATGGAGAATCGTAAGTCAAAAAGGAGATTGATTGGTCCAATGATGAATGCACATCGGCCAATTTCAATTCCAAAGCCCATAATGTGATTTTTACTGCTACTGATGTTTCTATGTTTAAACTGATATCTAATTGTGTTTCTTCTAAGGATGCATGAGAAATATTGCAGGAACATTGTGAAGGATCAGAAAGTGTTCGAAGGACTAGACTCAGAATGTTTGGGAACCAAGTTTTAAAACTTGAAGATGAAATATGATGAGAACATTTCATCATACAATGAAAGGATAAGTGAGATTACTAATGAGTCACACTCACTTGGTGATCCAATTTCCAACACTCGGTTAGTTAATAAGATACTTAGAATGGTTCCTAAACGATTTGATGCTAAAATATGTGCAATAGAAGAGTCTAAGAACACTGATTTATTGAGTCAAAATGAGTTGATTAGTATTTTGAAAACTTATGAGATTAACTCAAATATGTTAGATATGATAAACATGAGATAGATAAAGACAAGAAAGTACTTGCTTTTGGAGGTGAAACTTCTGATAATGTTGGTAAACATCCTTATGTAACTGAAGTTGATTTTGATGATGATGTTTCTGACTTATGTGATGAAAATGTTTCTGAACAATTTACTCTATCACTAAGCAATTCAAATCTTTTCTAAAAGGAAAGTTCAGAAGACCAAATGGTAATTTTCTACCAAAAGATAAGTTTAATCAGAATTCATCTCCATCTGATAAAAAGTTTGTTCCAAGTCAGTCTTCCAGTTTCAATCAACCTAGACAATTTACTAAGGATAACAAAATCAAATATGATCCTGAGTACAGAAAAAAGGTTAAATGTGATGCACGTTCTGGATATGGTCATTATGCTAATGAATGTGCTAATACTATGCTTAGGAAAAAGATGAACTTTAATGTTATCTTAAGTGATGATTCTGATGATGAAACTGATGTTGGTAAGTGTGAACTAAATGTTATGTCTACTAGAATAGTTTATGATGATGCATTTGATGATGATCTCGATGATTATTGGTCTGAAGCAGATTCAGATGTTAACACAACATCTGAAATAACATTTAGTAAATATGATTCTGAGATTAATTGTTTTGCTAGAACTATTCTGAATATTGAAACTTCAAATTCTGCTAATTGTAACTCTAAATATCTGAAGTTTAAAACTGATTTAGAAACTCAAAAACAGGTATTGAGTTTCTTATCTTTAGAAAATTCAGATTTGAAAGAAAATCTTTTGAAGCTTGAAGTTCTTTTAACTAGAAAAGATGTGAAAATTTTTGCTTTGGAAGATGAACTTAAAAGCACTACTCTAAGTTTTAAAAAGTTTCTGCTAGCACTACTGAATTAAATGAAGCATTAATGATTGGTAGATATGGGAATGTTGGACTTAGTTTTGAGAAGACTTTTGAGAATACTCATATATCCTGTGCACCTATTTCTTTTGTAAATGCTCGAACTTCTTTGCCAAAACCTTTGAAAGGTAAACAAAAGAAATCTGATGGTTTGTTTAAAGAGTATGTCTGTTTTTATTGTGCTGGAGTAGGTCATATTCGTCCACATTGTTCTAAGTTAAGAAGAGACTTAAAAGCTGAAATTGTTTTGCCTGATAAAGTCGAACACCCTATAAAACAGGTTAACAACACTAAATAGTTGATTCATAAGAACATGTTGTGTAATGTTTTATACATCATTGAAAGCATGTGTTCTTAGATCTTGGTACTTTGATAGTTGTTGTTCTAGACACATGACTGGTCAAGTCAACCATTTGACTAATTATACATCTTGTGATGGTGGTCATGTTACCTATGGTGGTGGTTCAAAAGGTAAAGTGGTTGGTAAAGGAACTTTTAATGTTCCTGGATTTCCAAAGTTGACAAATGTGTTACATGTAAAAGGTTTACTTGCTAATCTGATTAGTAGTTATTTATGTGATGATGATTTACATGTGAAATTTGGCAAGAATTCATGCTATATATTTGATAAGAATGATGAATGCTTAATGATTGGCAATAGATCTGCTGATAATTGCTATTTGATTGGTTCAAACCATACTTGTAAAAGTGCTAAAGCAGATGACATTACTTTGTGGCATCAAAAACTTGGTCATGCTAATTACAGAAGTATTCAGAAATTGCATAGACTAGGTGCTGCTGTTGGTTTACCTGATCTTAACTTTGAAAAAGGAAAAATCTGTGGACCATGCCAGAAAGGTAAGCAAGTATGGACAACACATTAAATGTTGTCAGCATGTACAACAAACAGGTGTTGTGAGTTGATTCATATGGATCTAATGGGTCCTATGAAAACAGAAAGTTTAGGTGGTAAAAGGTATTCCTATGTTCTTGTAGATGATTTTTCTAGATATACTTGGGTTGTCTTTCTAAAAGAAAAATCTGATACCTTTTCTGAGTTCAAAATTCTTTACAAAAGGTTTAAAACTGTTTTATGTTAAAAGATCAGTATGATAAGGTCTGATCATGGAAGAGAATTTGAAAATAGTTTGTTTACTAATTTTTGTGAAAAGAAAGGTATTTTGCAAGAGTTTTCTTCACCTAAAACTCCTCAACAAAATGGGATTGCTGAAAGAAAGAATAGAACTTTGCAAGAAATGACAAGAGTTATGTTAACTTCAAAAAGTCTTTTTAAGAAATTCTGGGCAGAATCTTTGAATACTGCTTGTCACATTGTGAATAGAGTCTATATTCGTTCTGGTCGTAATTGTTGGGATTATACTGGAAAGTATGCTTTTACTTGGTATAATCAGACTGAATTTCAGACTTATTTACTGAAATAAATTGTTTATCACTGATGCTTTAAATATCATCGAATGTTACATATATTTACTGCATAACTGTTCAATAAATAGTACGTGTTACATTGTAGTTAATTTAGTGATACCAGATCACAGAAGATTAAATTAACAGTCCCTTGTAACCAAAAGTACATCATTCACGACCTAGATGGAAATGAATAATCCATCGTGAAAGGTTGAAGTGTAAGGCTCAGATTGACTTGTCTTGACCAAGAGATTACACTAGTGCATGTTTAGTGCACTGAAGAGGACCTACAGGAGGACAAATTCTTTAGAACTGAAGTAGGAAGAATTAGACCTCAGTGGTTCGTTATTTCTTAATCTTCGTCCCTTAAATAGGATCGCGTGTGGTTAGTAATTATTGTTTTGACTTATTACGGGTAGAGAATCAACGAGATTCAATACTTTATATCTTGGGCATGTTGGGGAATAAGTTGCACAGATCTATTCGGGGTGAATATTTAAATACAAATTTAATTCTTATAATTATTACTAGCATGAATTAATTCTATATTAATTCAAATAATAATCCAACAACATATCATGCATATAATTTATTCACGTAAATCCTACGCATGCGGAATTCTACGAGTTTACGTGAACGTACCTCTTAGGATGGCAGTGATCTGGCTGATTAGACTAACCAAAAGAACTTCCCAAGTATTCCCTTAATCCTTGTTCGACTATCCGGTGGTAGGACACTTGTGAACAATTAACAAAAAGGAAAATAAATTATGTTGCACCACCTTTGTGGATTTACTAATTTTTCCAGCACATGGAATTGTACTTGGGAATGAAAGAGTCATCCCCTATTTATAGAGCATAGGTGGTCGAAAATTGTGGCAAAAAACAATGTGGAAAAATCTTTTCTTGATCTCCAAGAAATCTTGAATATATCTCCTATATTCTTTTTCCCATAATTATAATATTCCACAAAATCCCACATACTCTTTGTTATGGGATATTTTCGAAAATAATAGGCAAGAATCCAAGATTTGGTTGACATTGGACCACATACATCTGTGTGAACGATCTCTAACACTTCTTTGGCTCTATTCCCCTTGGCTCCAAATGCCCTCTTGGTCATTTTACCCTCCAAACATGATTCACGGGTTGGAATTGGTTCAACTTGGAGAAACTCCAGTGAACCGTCTTTCACCAACCTTTGGATCCTCTTTGAATTTATATGACCCAATCTTAGATGCCAAAGAAGTGTCTCGTTCACATCTGATGAACTTTTTCTTTTCTCGGAAACAGTTGATGTGTTATAGGATGCATTTTGTGAGTGGTGTGCACAGTTAATTGTATAGAGATTATTCGACAACGTTCCATGACAGATAAATTTATCAAAAAGAGAAATGGTAACAACTTTATTAAAAGTAACCGAATATCTATCATGAAAAAGTTTAGAAACTGAAATCAAATTCTTTCTAAAACTTGGAACGTAAAGAACATCTCTTAAAATTAAAACTATGTCTTCAAAAGACAGTGCACTTCTCCCATCGCTTCACCGCCACTCTCGTAGCATTGCCCAGTGTGATGAGGATCTCACTCCCACTAAGTTGTCGGGTCCGCTTGAACCCCTGTAAAGTGAAACAAACATGATCAGTGGATCTCGTACCCACCACCCATAAATGGGAGGCATACGCCGCTAAACAAGTTTCAACAACTAGTGCGTGAGAATTATCTTTCTTTCCATTCCCTTTGGGATTGGAACAGGCTGACCTCGAGTGTCCTACTCTCCCGTTTTCCAAAACTTTCCTCATGCTTGATTCCATGCTTTTATTTGATGTTGAGTCTGCTTGGTTCAACTTTCTTCTCTTTTCATCATCCTTATCACCACATGACCTAGGATAAAAAATAAGATTTCTATTTTCCCAAGTTCTTTTCCTCGTGCTCCTTTTCCCTTTACACCAAAGTCAGAGCATTTACAAGATCATCCACTATAAAATCTAGATCTTCCATTAGATACTCAAGATAGTGGTGATTATAGCTCTTTGGTAAGGATTGGAGAATGAAATCAATCTTAGTCTTGAAATCACATTTTTTTTAGAGGATCTCAAGTTCCTCAAATAGCACCATAACCCTAAGGATGTCTTTGCTTTTTAATCAATCGTCCCTTTTTCAATTTTTAATTCAAACAATTTCTTGCTTTATACTTTGACCGCCATATGGGTCTCGATGTGCGAACATCGCTTGAGATTCTAAAGATGTCTGCGGTGACTCATATTCTTGATGAAGGTGTCTCAACGCATCTGACATATGTGCCAGAATTGTATCCTTTATCAATTCATTTGCCAGCTCCCATTCACCATAAATCATCTCATCCCATATTCTAGCGCCCTTAGTTAGTTTTTTTTTCGGGTTTTGGTGTATCAAGTACCCATTTGGAAGGTGATGCGGTTAGGGCAGGTTTTTAGTTTGTATTTCCAATCAAAATAGTTTTCACCAAGAAGCAAAATTGTCTTTAAGTATATTGGGACATGGATTAGAAGGTTGCGACATGATGAACTGAAATAAACAATAATATACATAAGCACAAATATAAATCAATGCATTATATTAAAATTTAAAATCAAAAAATATGAACATGCATTATAAAAATATTTAAATCAAATAAACATTATTTAAACACATTCAATTAGTTACAAACAAAACGATTCAAACCTTTATATCATAATTGGCTCCCCAACAATATAAAATAAAAGGGACTTTTTAAATATCAAAATTAAGTAAAACCATGATTAAATAATGATTATTATTTCATTTGAACAGCCTTGAGGGTCATCAATCAAAATAATCCAGTCATCCATTTGGAATTTATTCATGTAAAAGTTAAACATATTGGGGGGTCCAAAAGAATTATCCAAATAAATCATGGTTTGATTTTTTCAATTTTATTATCCAAATAAAAATTGTCAATTAATTATTTAAACATACTTGAATTTTGAAGGTGAGATTTTTCATTCCAACTCTCATGCAAACACATTTAAACAAATTAAATAAAGCATAAGATAAAGACAATAATAAATCAAGCAAAGCGATTTTTTAAACATATTGGCCATAAATTATCCAATTGTCATGGTTTGAATTTTTCATGGCTTGATCTTGAAGAAATTATCTTGAATTTCTCCCACTTGATCGTCGTCTTGAAAAGAACTTTCGGTGGGGAGGTCATAAATTTGCACGCGCCCGGCCGGCCACTTGGCTAGTAATAATCACAATCATCCATTTGGAATTTATTCATGTGGTCCTTTATCTTTTGGCCAATATCAAGCGTCATCGTAGGATTCTCCCCGATCTCCTGCAAGAAATTCACAAAATAAATAAATCATGGAGGTCCGCCCGCTCAATTTTATTATCGATCCTAATTGTCGATGACGTGGCTTGACAAGGCATTTTTTTTGACGGTCAAGTGGGAGCTTTTCAAGACGAACGATGAAGGCTATGAAGATGATTTCTCAAGATCAAATTAAATAAAAATTAACCATGACAATTGATATATGTGCCCAATATGTTTAATTTTTTGTTTTGATGTTATGCATTATTTTATGCTTATTTAAATTGTGTTTAAATTTTTCTTGCATGAGAAAAACGCTTTTGAAAAAAATCTCACTTTCGAAAATTACTAAGTATGCTTAAACAATTAATTGACAATTTTATTCCTGATAATAAAATTGAATTAATTTTGACCTCCATGATTTATTTATTTGTGAATTCTTTTGGAGAAATTCCCCACTGATTCGGTCAAAAGATAACTTTCACATGAATAAATTCCAAATGGATGATTGTGGATTATTACTAGTGGCGATTTATGACCTCCCCCACAAGGCCTGCTCAAAGTGAAATAATAATTATGTATTTAATCATGGTTATTACTTAGGTATAAAATTGATATGCATATACTTCCCTCAAGTCCCTCATTAATTTTATATTGGTCAAGGGAGCCAACTATTAACTGATATTAAAGGTTTGTAACCGGCCTTGTTTGTAACCTACTTGAATGTGTTTAAATAATGATCCATCCCACGTGGCTTATTTAAACTGTTTTGAGATGTTGGCTGATGCATGTTCATATTTTTTTTGCGATTTTAATATGAAACATGTGATCGAATTTAGTGATATATTTGTGCTTATGCATATTATTATTTATTTCAGTTCATCATGTCGCAACCTTTTAATCCACTGTTATTATACTTAAAATCAATAGAATAAGTATGGAAACTATATTGATTGGAAATGAAAAATTATAATTGTCCTAACTGCACAAAAGCACAAGTGGATTCTTGACACACCAAAATCAGATGAGCCAACTGACGAGTAAAAAATGTGGGACTCGTCAGATCACCTTGCGAGAGATGTCGTCGCTGAAAATGGTGGAAGGCAAACCCGTAAGGGATTACGTCCTCAAAATTGATGTCCCATCTGAACAAACTTGAGGTTCTGAGTGCAGATTATAATTTGGAGACTCAGATGAATTTGGTACTTCACTCTCTGCCTAAAAGTTTTTGAGCATTTTGGCCTCGCTAGCTGATTTGTTGCAAGCTTTTGGTCTCGACAGAGATGTTGATGGGGCACCAAACTCAAGCTTTGAACGGCAAGTGGTCCATCTTCATCTTCTAGGCCAGGGGTAGGCAAGAAGAAGAAGAGAACCAAAAGCCATAAGCAATAAAACTCAATTGTTGCCAAGGGCAATGATAAGATGAGGAATGCTTGTGGTGTCAAGGAAAATCCAAAGAGGAAGTGCTTAAGCTGCGGTGAAAGAGAAAAATGGAGGTTTTTCTGTTCCAACCCCAAAAGGGACGGAAAGAAAGGTAATTCTCACGCACTAGTTGTTGAAACTTGTTTAGCGGCGTATACTTCTCATTTGTGGGTAGTTGATACGGGATCTGCTGACCATGTATGTTTCATGTTATGGGGTCCCAGCTGACCCGACAACTTAAGTGGCAGTGAAATCCTCATCACACTGGGCGATGCTACGAGAGTGGCAGCTGAAGCAGTGGGAGAAGTGCACTTGTCTTTTGAAGATAAAGTTTTAAATTTAAGAGATTTTCTTTATGTTCCCAGTTTTAGAAAGAATTCACTTTCAGTTTCTAAAATTTTGTTAATGGATACTTAGTTTCTTCTAATAAGAATGACATCATTTCTTGAAATGATGAGTGTATCTGTTATGGGACATTGGTCGAATAATCTCCATACAATTGACTGTGCACACCACTCACGAAACGCATCCTATAACACATCAACTGTTTCCGATAAAAGAAAACGTTCATCAGACGTGAATGAACACTTCTATGGCTAAGATTGAGACATATTAATCCAAAGAGGATCCAAAGGTTGGTGAAAGACGGTTCACTGGAGTCTCTCCAAGTTGAATCAATTCCAACCTGCGAATCATGTTTGGAGGGTAAAATGACCAAGAGGGCATTCGGAGCCAAGGGGAATAGAGCCAAAGAAGTGTTAGAAATCATTCACACAGACGTATGTGGTCCAATGTCAACCAAAGCAAGAGGAGGTTATGAGTATTTCGTCACTTTTATTGATGACTACTCAAGGTACGGTTATATTTTCCTTATGAAGCATAAATCTGAGACCTTTGAGAAATTCAAAGAATTTAAGGCTCAAGCAGAGAATCATAGGGAAAAACGTATCAAGTCTCTACGATCCGATCGTGGAGGCGAGTACCTCAGCGATGAGTTTTTAAACTACTTGTCAGATGAAGGGATTGTATCCCAGCTAACTGCACCCGGAACCCCTCAACAAAATGGGGTTGCAGAGCTAAGAAACAGAACTCTTTTGGAAATGGTTAGATCAATGATGAGTTATGCGAATCTTCCCAAGTCGTTCTGGGGGTTTGGAAACAGCGGCTTACATTCTGAACTTGGTGCCATCCAAATCGGTTCCCCAAACTCCCAAAGAATTGTGGACCAGGCGCAAGCCCAGTTTGAGACACATGAAAATTTGGGGGTGTCCGGCCTACGTGTTGGATAAGAAAACCGGAAAATTGGATCCTCGATCAGAATTAAGGTTATTTATAGGATACCCCGAGGGAACAAAAGGGTGTATGTTCTATGGTCCCGAAGATCAAAAGGTGGTAATAAGCACCCACTTTAGATTTTTGGAAGAAGACTATATGAACGAAAGAAGACCCAGAAGTGAGATTACCATAAATGAGCTAATGGGCTAACCTCATTGCCAACTGTACAAGATGACATACCAAATGACACACTTTCACAACCGGAACCTCGTCGTAGTGGGAGGGTTGTAAGACAGCTTGAGAGATTCATGGGGATAGGAGAGTCCTCGGACTTGATTCCCGGACAAGACGAATCAGACCCATGGACATATGATAAGGCAATCCAAGACAAGGATACGGTTTCTTGGCAAAAGTCAATGAAAGCCGAAATGGGTTCTATGGATCATAACAGAGTGTGGGAGCTAGTCGAACTACTTAATGGGGTCAAACCCATTGGTTGCAAGTGGGTATACAAGAGAAAAAGGGGACCGGACGGGAAGGTGGAAACCTTCAAGGCAAGGCTTGTGGCGAAAGGTTATACTCAGAAAGAAGGGATCGACTATGAGGAAACTTTTTCACCTGTAGCAATGCTCAAGTCCATCCGGATTCTCTTATCGATTGCTGCGCATCTCAATTTTGAAATTTGGCAAATGGATGTCAAGACAGCTTTCCTTAACTGAAGTCTTGATGAAGAAATCTATATGCAACAACCCCAAGGCTTCATTGAAAAGGGCCAAGAACACCTAGTTTGTAAGCTCATGAAGTCCATTTACGGACTCAAACAAGCATCCAGAGCTTGGAACCAATGTTTTGATCATGTAATAAAGTCTTATGGGTTTGATCAAAAATGAGTTCGAAAGTTGTGTGTACAAAAAGCGTGTTGGAACTGCATTGGTATTCTTAGTACTATACGTAGACGACATTCTGCTCATCGGGAACGATGTAAAGGTGTTATCAGATGTAAGGGCATGGCTTTCAAAACAGTTTGATATGAAGGACTTAGGGGAAGCCGGGTACATCCTTGGGATCAAGATCACTCGAGATCGCAAGAAAATGATGATAGGCTTATCGCAAGCTTCATATATAGACACTATCTTGAAGCGATTCAGCATGCAGGATTCCAAGAAAGGCTTCGTACCTCTCAGGCATGGAATCCATCTATCCAAAAAAATGTGCCCTAAGACACAAAAGGAGATAGATGACATGAAAGGCATTCCTTATGCTTCGGCTGTCGGAAGCCTTATGTATGCAATGCTGTGCACGAGACTGGATATCTGCTTTGTCGTTAGCATGGTGGCAAGATATCAAAGTAACCCGGGGAAAGAACATTGAACGGCAGTTAAAAACATTCTGAAGTATCTGAAAAGAACTCGAGATAGAATGTTGGTTTATCAGTCAGATAGTCTAATCCCCATCAGCTACACGGACTCGGATTTCTAATCAGACATAGATTCCAGAAACTATGTGCCTCAGTTAGTGTGCTTTCATTTGGGAAGTGTAGCCATGAAATGGACGAGTGTGAAGTAGAAATGCATCACTGACTCAACCATGGAAGCCGGGTAAGTAGCTGCTTGTGAAGCAGTGAAGGAACCAGTTTGGCTCTAGACCTTCTTAGTGGACTTGGATGGAGTTCCGAATTTGTCTAGCAATATTTGCTAGGGGCAGTTGCAAATTCAAGGGAACCAAGAGTCCAAGAGTCAAACAAGCACACTAAAGGAAAGAAATCTTAGACGAGAAATCGTTAAGAGAGGAGATGAAGAGGTGGCTAAGATCGCATTGGAGGATAACCTAGCTAACCTTTTCACAAAGTGTCTGCCTCTGGAAACATTCAAGAGACATGTGGGAGGAATGGTTGTCAAGTGCGTAGCCAATCTACTTTGAGTATAAGTGGGAGATATTATTAGGTTCGTGTAGGTGACATTAGATGTCACATATTAGGAACTACACGAGACATGATGTAGTATACTTAAAAGCAGACTTTGAGTATAAGTGGGAGATTGTTGGGATTATACTGGAAAGTATGCTTTTACTTTGTATAATCAGACTGAATTTCGGACTTATTTACTGAAATAAATTGTTTATCACTGATGCTTTAAATATCATCGAATGTTACATATATTTACTACATAACTGTTCAATAAATAGTACGTGTTACATTGTAGTTAATTTAATGATACCAGATCACAGAAGATTAAATTAACAGTCCCTTGTAACAAAAAGTACATCATTCACGACCTAGATGGAAATGAACAATCCATCGTGAAAGGTTGAAGTGTAAGGCTCAGATTGACTTGTCTTGACCAAGAGATTACACTAGTGCATGTCTAGTGCAGTGAAGAGGACCTACAGGAAGACAAATTCTTCAGAACTGAACTAGGAAGAATTAGACCTCAGTGGTTCGTTATTTCTTAATCTTCGTCCCTTAAATAGGATCGCGTGTGGTTAGTAATTGTTTCTTTGACTTATTACGGGTAGAGAATCAACGAGATTCAATACTTTATATCTTGGGCAATATTATTGGTCACATGCGATTGCTAAGATTTAATACGGAGAATCGTGTGCAAGTAAGCTTGTTCGATTTGCCCCCTTGGGAGGTTCATAAGTTTTATCATACCAAATCTTGCAAGTGGAACTAGTTTCCGGTATGGATAATAATGTTGAACTGTTCCTTAACCAAGGACAAAAGATATTAATTAATGGAAAGCTATTTCAGTGGCTTGAATTAATTAATGGGCTAGATAATCTTAAACACGGGAAATAATAACCGAGAGCCATATTAACAGTAATATGGGTTAAGATGGATAGTGCAATATTAATTATGTAGTGGGATTAATTAATATTTATGGGCTTGAATAATATTGTGGCTCAATATTGATAATTCAAGATCCATTGGAAGGTCCAATCTTAATTCTCCTAAAGGCCCCTCAAGTAGGCCAACATAAAGTCCAATAACTGAAAAAGGTGTTTGAAAATAAAATAAATTATTGTTGCATTATTTTCCTTAAATTTCGAAATTATTAAAGAAAAAGAGGGAGAAGAATTTTCTTGAAAAGATTTTATGGAAAGGAGATAAGTATTCTTGGAATACAAGATTATCCCATAAATTCAAGAAATCTCCCACTTGGTTTCTTTAATTGTGATTTTCGAAATATATAGAGTAATAATAGGAAGAATGATTTTCTTGATTTTCTTGAAAAGATTTTATGGAAAAAGATATGTATTCTTGGAATACAAGAATATCTCATAAATTCAAGAAAGATCCAATCTTGAAAAGCCTCCTATTAATTTCGAAAAAATGGGTTAAATAAGGGTGTGAGATTTTTGTGGAAAAATACACATGGAAAGAAGAATATATGGGATATATTCAAGATTTCTTGGAGATCAAGAAAAGATCTTTCCTAACCCTATTTTGAGCCCTTCCACCGGATTGACGAGCAAGGACTAGGGAATACTTGGGAAGGCTTTTTGGTGTGTTTTCATCGACGAGACCATTGCCACTCCAAGAGGTTAGTTCACGTAAACCCGTAGTAATTCTGCATGCGTAGGTTTTATGTGAACTGTTTATATGCATGATTTGTTGTTGAATTATTATTTGAATTAATATAGGATGTTGGTCCAGGTGCAAACGAGTCTTACACGTGTATGGGGGGGAATACACGTGTTCAGTGTTTTTAAAACTTTTCTTTTACTGAGGTCAGCTTGGGTCAAATAATCCTGAAGATTAGGTCCTGAGAAGCACAAATCACTCTGAGTCAAAGTCTACTGAGACAGTGATCCTGAGCTGCTTTCAGAAACCTCAGATAATCACAACTGAGTCCTGAGTTTTCAGAGATCCTGAGTTGCTTGGATCAGATAACTAACTTACTGAACCCTCAGAAGAGTAAGTTCAGTTTGGTAACTATCTGTTCTAGCTACTCAGATGTGCGAAATGGTTGGCCCTTTAGTTTATACTCGTTTTAAGCTTTGCTGAAAACCTTCCTTTAATGGAATAGTGATTAGGCTGTGATTCAATTACTTGCAACTTCCATTGGATTGATTCCAACTGAAATATTAGTGAAAATATGCTTTCAGATTTAAATCAATGCAACAGTTAAGCACAGATAAGGAAAGCAATAAATAACACAACAATTTATAGTGGTTCAGAGACTCAAGCTCCTACGTCCACTCTCTCTGATCTCTTCAGAGAAATTCACTAATCACTTCCTGAGCTTTCTGACTACCTCGCGTAGTTTACTTACTCAACTCGGCCCTGAGCTTTCTGACTACTCCACGTAGTTTACTTACTCAACCCGACCTTGAGCTTTCTAACTACCTCCGTAGTTTACTTACTCAAACACAAACAAGCTTTCAGACTACCTCTGTAGCTTACTAACTTCAACTCTAGAGCTTTCTGACTACTCCGCGTAGTTTACTAACTCTTTACAACTCTTCTCACCAACAATCACACTCAAACTACCTTCTAAAGGGTTTGGGGTTTCTTGGTTGGTTTCCAACTAGGATGAGATAACCTTTACAATAAAGTACAATGCAAAGGCTAGGATATCTCAACTAAGCTTCGGATATATCTTATCAAGCTAGGCTTAGTTTAATGAGCTCTCTTCGATTTAAAAGCACTTGGAAAATTCTAAGTTTTTTGAGTGCTTTAACTTTGCGATAATAAGTTTGAGCTCTTGAGTTGCTTACAAATTTCCCGTAACCTTACAATGTAGAGAGTCACAAGTATTTATAGGCATACACCAAGGTCACTCTTGAAAAACTATCCGTTGGAGGAGAGCAGGTTTAAGTGAGTTTCCTCTTATGGTGTGTGAGAACAGTATATTTAGGGTTTGAAACTCCCTAACACGTTTTTAGGCAATAAATTTTCATGTAGCCGGTCTTCACTTTTTTTGCGATCGGAACTTTTGTACTTGACATCTTTTTTCAAACACATCCTTTGTCGATTATCGGATATATGCGATCTTTGTCTTCCTCTTTTTGACTTTTGTCTCCGCTAAAGGTAGACACCTTCAACGGCTCTTTTGGTTACAAACTCTGAGTTGATATAACCTTAACAACACTCTGACTTAGTTCCTTTTGTCTGCATTTGAATGTCTTGGCAAATATCTATTCTTTTAAGGAATCACGATTTTCTCAGTATTGCATCCTTCAGATAGATATTCTCAGTGCATCGGAACATTCAGGTTTATCTTTGAGCATTCAATTACATTCTTGAGTCTTGATAATTCATGCGCCTTCATTATTCTTGATCTTGATTCTTGATCTTACGTGTCTTGAGTCTTACGAGTGTTCAGCGTCTTCTGAGTCTTCAGGGTCTTCTGAGTCTTTACAAATATCTTGGTGATATCTTTTGAGTATTCATCTTTGAGTCTTGATTCCTCGATTTCATCTTGAGTCTTGATATCTCGATTTCATCTTGAGTCTTGATTCTCGATTTCATCTTGAGTCTTGAAAAACTTTAGTTTCATCTTTGAAACCGGTTTCTTGAAAACATATCTTGAGTTCTTCAGAATCTTCAAATCCTAACCAGATCTATATCTGCTGACTATACATTTTGCAGATATCATCCTGAATACTCTAAAACTGAATCCTGACTCAACTATCAAGATTATCCTGAACATGTCATACTCAGGGGTTTTGAGATCCAATCAAAATCATATATCTTTATTAAATTCATCTCCCAACAATTTCTCCCTTTTTGATGATGCCAAAACCTATCTTGTTACAACCATACAACCTAAACTCAGGTTTCAGTTTATCCTATTACAAGATTGGTTATGTCTCCAATAATTTCCTGAACAGAGAATCTCCCAATAATTTCTGAGAATCTCCTCAACAATTAATCATTCAACAATTTCTTCAGTAATGAATCTCTCAAAGGATTCATCACCAAATACTTAATAAACAATTTCCCATAAACAATTAATTCAGAGACATCATTCAGCATATCAAAAGTAAAAGACATGTAAATAAAATAATGAGATATTATCTTTTGAGCACAAATAATAAATTTTCATTGATGATGAGTAGACTGTTACAGGTTACAATGAAACTTATCAGAACAAAAATAAAAGACAAAAAGATAGAAAAAATTACAAGTGTCTTCAGGTAAGTCTTCAGTCTTCAGATTTGGCTCTTCAGTCTTCTGCTCTTCAGTTTGCATCCTCTTCAATTTCATCAGCGGGCACTTCCAGGTTGAACATTCTGAAATACCTCTTCTTCAGTGCATTTCTTTCCTTGATGATATCCGGACTGTTCCCTGTCAGACCTAACTGTGCAACATATTGAGCAATTTCTTGAGTAATGACTTTTTCATTCACCAAGCCATTATCAAGTCTTGGAGGAGGGTAGGTATATGGACCTGGGCTACTATCTGCACCTTTCCTTCATCCGCAAGGTTTATCCAGCTTTGGAGATATTTAGGATAGAAGGTTAGGAGATATTCAATAAATGCTTCATTTGGATCTGAGCTTTCCCCTTTCCATTCCCTGAGCACAACATAGTAGAACCAGAAGGTTCTCTTGACCTCTTCCCAACTGTCGTTGAATTGGATGGGCATCCATTTGTCAATGTGTGGCCATTTTTGTGCTATTGATGTCCCTCTCCGTTTGCTCGCAAACTTTTTGTATCCACTCCTTCGCTTTTGCTCTTCATCTATTTTCTTCCTGATTACAGGCACGCCTGAGACCTAAGCAGCAGCTTTCTTTGCTTGTTCTATCTGGAGTGTCTTCAAAGCATTCCTTGTGTTGAAGACTTTTCTCTGAGGTTGACCTGCGGACTCTTCTAATTCTTCAACCAACTTCCTTTGTACTGGCTTAGAAGCCTTAGCACTCTTGCTCTCTGGTTCAACAATGCCCAAGGCTTTCCTCTTCATAGGCAATTCAGCAGTAGCCTGGCTTGTTCCAACCTTAGCTCTATCACTCAGTTTCTCTCTTGCAACATCAAGCATGGTTTCCTCAGAAACCTGAGTGTAGATCGGCTTCTCCACCTTACTGAACTTCATCTTGTCTGTAGCTTCGACTTCCTTCAAGGCTTTAGATAGGCTATTCATTTCAAATTCCTTTTTGCACCTTTTTTCTCCAAAGTACGTGCTAATAACTTCCCCGAGGTCTTCATTTGGTCTTTCCCCTTCTTGGCACCGTAATTTGGAAGAAGTCCGGAGAGTGTTGTGTCCATATGGTATTGCTCTTTGCTTACACAAGCGACCTCTCCCTGCTAACTGATCATGTTCATCTTCTAGCCTCCTGAGGTGGTTCTTAGCCACGTAAAATTCTTCGAAAAGATGGGCAACCGCCGGCGAGAGAGCATCTTTAAACATCTCTGTCATCTTGGTCATGAGCATTGAGCTCATTTCCTCAACAACAGACTTGATCAAGATTTCGTTTCTTCTCTTTAATTTCACCTCTAGAAACTTCGGTATTCTCCCGGGTGCTTCATTTAAGTTCAAAGACTTTCATTTCGACCTTGACTCCCTCCAAATTTCTCATTCAAATGTCTTCCATGGAGGTCATCTTTGAGGTCGAGTGTCTTGGAGTTGCACCCGGTTCAAGATGAACTCAGATTCTCCATCTTCCGAGTTTGGGCCGCCAATGTCTCTTCCATCCGAGCGATTTTGTTCAAGATTGGCTCAACCTTCTCAAGCTTCTCCATCAAGGGAGTGAGGTCAATCTCGGAACATTTTGCACCTTCAGTGGCGATTGATCATCCCGAGGTTCGATTAACAACCCGAGGGTCGGTCTGCACTGAAAGATCGCCTTCATCCTGAGCTCCAGTCTCTAACTGAGCCTCAGTCTGTACATGAGACAATTCAGAGTTAAAGATAGAACTTTCAGTAACTTTGGCATAATTGTTAATAGTGCCAAAAGGTACACAAGAGTGCTAACCGATCGAGGTTGAATGATTTCGAGTTGATCGGACAAGAAGTTTCTTCTCCATCTGAGACCGATCCTCAAGATCTCCCTGTTGGTCCCCATCTTGAGATTTTTCTCTTGCTAGGGGCACCAACCCAATAGCTCTCCTCTCGGCTATCTTCTTCTGAACTAGCTCATCAAAATCGGAAATTTTCATCCTGAGCTTTGTCTTTCTGAATCCTGAGAACTCAGACAGGAAAGTAGTCTCCTCATTCCACCAGTCTTCCCCTCTGAATGTAGCAATGTTAAGCATCTCCGGAAGAGTCGATGAGAGATGAAAACCATCGTCCCTTAATCAAGAAGATATCTTGCGGATCGGGGTATGAAATTTGAGCTTCGGGGTAGCGGTCAAGATGAACCGTTCCCTTTACTCCTCCACTTTCGGTTTCTTGACTTCACCCTTCGTCCATCTTGGGCTTTCTGGTTCAGTCGAAGCATCAGCTGAAGGATCAAGAAGTAGATCACTTTCGAGAGCTCATCCAAAATAAGTCGCTCCCGAGTCTCAAAGAAGATCTGAATGTTGTCTTGGTCAGTCCTCGGTTTACATCTGAGTTGGTTACGGGGCTTGGTATGCGTCCTCGATTGACTCTGAGTTGGCTCTTCTGTCTGAGCCGACACATCTTTGGTAGGAATCTCTGAGGTCTGAGTTCCTTTAAAAATTTCCTGAGAAATTTTATCAAAACTGAGCGATGTCTCAAGTACCTCAGAGAAGACCTGCTCCTCAGTCTGGTCCTATGCCTTAGAGATAACCTGAGCCAAGACTTGTAATGGTGATTTCTGAGCGGTTTGGCCCTCAAGTTGAATCTCTTCAGAATCACTGCCATCATCATCGGTGAGAACCACCATTCTTTTGCGCTTGGGAGCGAGGGTTTTCTGCTTCTTCAACTTCTCACCCTGCTCCATCTTGGCCTCCAACAGAACCTTCCCCCTGGTTTGTTGGGTTTCTTTTTTTAAGAAGTGGCTTGGTGATTCTGCTTTCTTTTCTTTCTTCCCCCTGATGGCCTGCTTCTTCACAGCAATGGGCTTGAAGAGCACCTTGGATTTAGGGAATGGGGTCGAATTGGCGAAGATGTCCTCCTCCTCTCTGCACATCTCCAAAATAAATGCTATTTTGGTGGCATGGTGGATCTTGCCTTTGATCGAGATAGCCCCTTCCTTCTCCCTTTTTACGACCTTGGCTTGTTCACTCACCGTCTGAATCAAAAATCTGAGCCAGTTGAAGTCGGTGGTGGGTGAAGCCTCGATCGCCGCCATTAATCGGAGCTTCGGGGTACTAATCTGCTCAAAACTCCCCGAATGACTCATGATGCATTTGCTCACAATATCCAACAGAACTCTATATTGTGGATTCAAATTCCTCTTATGCAGTGTAGCCTCAAATTTTACAGGATTCTCAGCAATCCTATCTAAAAACTCCTGCTCTCTACCCAACATATACACAGCAGGATCCTCTCCACTATCACAAAGCTCAAAAACATCGTTTAAATTCTTTGGAATTATATACAATTCCCTTTCAAAGTCGATGTATTTAGACGAGTGTTCTAAATGTGATACAGTAATTTCGGAATGCATACCATCCTCTTCATCTATCTTCAGATTACAGATGAACTTGATTACCTCTTTCGCGTATTCTTGGTCCGGTCGGCTTGAGACGAGATGGGTGAGCTTGGCCAAATGGATCATATGGAGAGCCTCCTCTTCTGGTTTAGAGTTGGTTGTGCTATCGAGCGAGACAACGAACTCGTACCAAGGTTTATTGGTTTCGGCTAATTTGTCGAAAACGGTAGGAGCCATTTGAGAGATTAAAGATTTGAAGATTTAGGGTTTAGGTTTTCTAGGCAAAGGGAATTTTCTTGCAGAGAATTTTGGGAATGAAGGGTTTGATAAAATTGGGCTTGAATGGCTTCTTGAGGAATATATAGTTTCGAGATCGTGGGAATTCACGTTGGTTAGGTGAAAAGCAACGGTTGAGATTAATCGCCGATTAATCGGGTATGTGAAAGGTCGATTCCCGAAAAGTAAGCCGCCAATATATCCTCATTGGTCATTAATGTAACAGAGCATTAAATGACTGTTGACCTTCTTCGGAATTTCAAAAGATCCCGCCCAAAAACATTCCTTAGGTGTTTTGTATTTATTGCAAATGATTACTGAGCTTCACTTAAGGAATAAATGAGTCGCATGAGTCATTACTTCTTCAGACTAATTTCTCTCTATCAGTCTTCTTCGAAAATTGACCTTGATAAAATGTCAAGATAATATCTTGAAATCTTGAATTGGTTCAAGATACTCTTCGAAAATCGACCTTCCTTGATGCTCGAGTTTCTGAGACTCGGTTTCAAGATTTCCATTTTATCCCGAGTTTCTCGGTAGAATTCGAAAAAACTTCATGCATCTGAAAACCTTCAATTTTTCAGATTTTACTCTATACACCTGGATCTAACATCCCTAATTCAACTGAAAGTTCCTGAAATCTTGATTCACCCAAAGGTTTAGTCAAGATATCGGCTCTCTTCTTATCGATGAAATTTTCTCCATCCTTATGTCCTTTTTCTCGACATGATCTCGGCGAAGTGATGTCCGATATCCACATGCTTGCATCCGGTGTGCAATACCGGGATTTTGTGAAATAGCAATGGCACTATTATTATCACAAAATATTGGTACTTCATTGGCTACAACTTTATAATCCCTTAATTGTTGTGCGAGCGAAAGAATCGAACACAACAGACTTCCCCTGCAGACCATGTATTCAAATTTAATCTTGGTTGCTCTTTGAGGTCTGCTTTCTTCAAAACGAAGATATCAGCTTACTTCCTAAAAATTGACAAGTTCCTGTAGTGGACTTCATGTCAATTCTACAACCTCCATAATCAGCATCTGAGTAACCAGTTAATTCAAGGTTATCATCAGCTGGATACCATAATCCTCTATTCACTGTGCCCTTAAGATACTTCAGTATCTTTTTGGCAGCCTCCATGTGACTAGCCTTAGGATTAGCTTGGTATCTTGCACATATCCCAACAGCAAATGTTATATCCGGCCTACTTGCTGTGAGATAGAGCAATGATCCAATGATTCCTCTATAATCAGTATGACTCACTGATTTGCCTTCAGAATCAGGATCCATCTTGTAGTTAGTATTCATAGGAATCCTAACTGCATTGCAATTCTGTACACCATATTTGGCAATCAGATCTCTGGTGTACTTTGCCTGGTTGATGAAGATTCCTTCCTTTGATTGTTTCACTTGAAGACCTAGAAAGAAATTCATCTCTCCCATCATTGACATCTCAAACTTGCCTTTCATCAGTGTTGAAAACTTTTCACACAGCTGATGGTTTGGAGATCCAAAAATGATATCATCAACATATATCTGAACCAGTAAGATATCTTCCCCATCTTCTATCCTGAACAAAGTTCTATCAACAGTTCCTTTGACAAAACCATGGTCAGTAAGAAACTGAGAAAGAGTATCATACCATGCTCTGGGTGCTTGCCTAAGACCATACAAAAGCTTTTTCCGAGCACAGTAAACTTGGTCATTCTATTTGAAACCGGGAGGTTGTTCTACATAAACCTCTTCTTTAAGCACACCGCTTCGAAATGCACTTTTCACATCCATTTGATAGATGTGAACTTCATGTGGGCAAAGATATGCAAGAAACAATCGATGGCTTCTAGTCTTGCAACAGTGCAAAGGTTTCATCATAATCCAAGCCTTCTTCTTGGGAATAACCTTGTGCAACTAAATTTGCCTTGTTTCTTACAATGTTGTTGTTTTTTCATCTCCTTTATTCTTAAAAACCCACTTGGTTCCAATGACATTGTGCCTTTCAGTCTATCTACTAGCTCCCATACTTCATTTCTTGAGAATTGATTCATTTCATCTTGCATAGCAAGAATCCAATGAGAATCTTGTAGAGCTTCACCAATCTCGATGGGAGTTCTTTCTCCGATAGGAAGCGGCCAGAATAGTGCACTCTCACCATGGAACCTTCTTGTTTTAACACCTTCTTCGCTAGATCACCCACAATCGACTTGTAGGATGACTATCTAACCATTTCCTTCTTGATGTTCCCCTTCAAATAAAGATCCTCAACATTTGAAATGTTAGGTTCGATTAATTCAATAAACTTCGAGGAACAACGAAAAAGGAGAAATGGAATCATCTTCCTCGGAAATTCTATTCGAAACATTGTCGAGACATTTGTTCCCCCTTTGGTTGATAGATTCAGAATTTGCCTCGATTGTGACCACATCTTCATTGGCATCACATACCGAAGTCCGAATCGGTGTCTGCTTGAGTTGGTCACCTTTGGTGTGTTGGCTTTCCGAGTCTCACCATCCCGAAGTTCCATCCTCGAACTTTTTTATTCGAAGTCCGAGTCACTCCAATCGTAGATATGTGACCGACTTCTTCTTTTCGTGTTCGATGGATGATTTGTCATTCTTTTTCGGGCTTAATCTGGTGATCCTCTTGGTCGGTTTCATCTGCATCATGTTCTGTTTCTTACGAACACAAGTAGATTCATCAAAAAAACAACATGAGGTGTTTCCTCCACAATAAGAGTCCTACAATTGTAAACTCGAAAGCTTTTTTGACTTGAGAATATCCTAAGAATATTCCTTCATCGCCTTTTACTATCAAATGTTTTCAACTCGATCTTTACCATTATTGTGTATGAAACACTTGCAACCAAAACACACGAAAAGAAAGAAAGAAAGAAGAGGTTTCCTTTCATTCCAAAGCTCATAAGGTGTTTTGCCTTGACTCTTGGTCAAGATGGATCCGTTTCGAGAGTAGCATGCAATGTTGATAACTTCACCCAAAAACCTTTTAGGAATATCGACCACTATCATTGTCCTTGCTTTTTTCTTTTCCGAAGTCATGTTCCTTCTTTCAAAGAACACCATTTTGTTGAGGGGTCCTTGCGGTGATGTTTCATGAGTAATTCCATTTGTTTGCCTAATAATCGATATGATATGATTTATAAATTTAGTTCCTTGTCGATCGATTTTGACCACACTCGATTTTTCTCAATCTTGAGCCTTTTCGATGAATTCGCAAACTTTATCTCGAGTCTCTTTCTTCTTGAGTAAGAATATGACCCAAGTATATCTTGAGTAGTCATCAACTACTACCAATGTGTATTTCCCGCCATTAGTGCTCATTTGGTGTTATAGGACCAAAAAGATCCATATCTGCGATGGAATCAAGTATTCTTTCAAAGAAAACATCTACTTTGCTTTTAAATGATGCTCTAACTTGTTTTCCTTTCGCACGCACGATCACAAATATGTTCCTTCTTGAACACTTCATTAGGCAACCCTCTTACAAGAGCTAATCTTGCAAGCTTATTCGGGGTTTTGAAATTCAGTGATTCATTCTTTTATGCCATAACCAATCGGTATCTGTGGAACTTTTAGCAACCAAACATGTATCTTTAGGAGTTGAACTCCAATCAACAAAGAAGATACACATTTCCTTTTCTAGTACCGGTCAATAATATTTTTTACGTTTGTATCATCTTTCACATAACATAAGTTCTTAGAGAACTCAACATTAAAACCCTTATCACAGAAATTGGCTTATTGAAAGCAAATT
Organism: Stenogyne calaminthoides; assembly: GCA_037126765.1. Lineage (NCBI taxonomy): Eukaryota > Viridiplantae > Streptophyta > Magnoliopsida > Lamiales > Lamiaceae > Stenogyne > Stenogyne calaminthoides. The sequence continues at coordinate 30,722,537 of JBBCBC010000016.1, forward strand.
ATGCTTCAATCCGAGATACATATGACACCATGGATATGAATCGAGTCGATTTCCAAAGTTCCATATCCTTCATCCGTCCCTCGAGTTATCTCCAAAAAGTGATCTGAGGGCCTCTTTGTTCAACATAGTCAATTTGAGTATCTTCTTGAATCTGTCATATGTCTTGAACATCCACTGTCAAGATACCATACATCAGGGGCCTTTTCATCTCTGCTCATCAGTGCTATGTTATCTTTAATCAGCTCAGTGCCCTTGTTTTCCTCCTGAAAAACATATCATTTTTTAGGTACCCAATTTGTGTAGGGTCCTACAAGGTTAGATGTACCTTTTCGAATCCAAATCGCACTCGACAACTCTAATCACTTTAGAGTGGCTAATTTGTCTTCCATAAACATCAACATACACATTTACTACTCTGTGTGCCTTAGCAGTTTTCTGTGTATGTGTGATAGCTTTAGCATGAACATGGGCTTTTGAATTTTTCTTTGGTTCAGGCCTTCTGTTCATTTGCTTTGGCTTTTGTGCAGTCGGTCTAAATCTTTGTTGACTCGGGTTCGATAACCTTTACCCTTAGACAAGTGGGGTTCGGGTTGTCATCTTGAAATTTGGGTTTTTTCAAGATCTTTTGAGGACTTGGTCTCTTGATTGAGAATGTCTCTGTGAGTGTTTCTTCTTCCTTCGAAGATTCATCGATGGTTCGATGTGGATCCTTTCGGGTTTGCATTCTTAGCCCGAGGCTTTGAAGTACTTGCACGAAATTTTCCAATCGAGTGCTTTCGGTTTTCTAGCCTTCACCGAGGTTTGGGCTTTCCTACCCGATCATTCAGTTTCTTTGAAACCATGGGTCCTTTTCCTTGTCTACAACCTTGGGCATTTCTTCATTTGAAGTGTAGGTGCCATTTGGTTTTACAAAGATTGTCTTCTTGCTACTTGATGCGGATTCGATGACATTGTGAGGTTCCCCGAATGTATCCCAATCCAGATTTTATAGTGGCGGATCTCGGTAACTCTGAATTTCATCTATTACTTTAGATCAGATTCAATAGAGTTAGCTTCTTCGTCACTATCCTCACGATTCTGTAGAATTTCATGCTTCTCGAGAGGGTCATTGAATTTAGTTACGATCAATTGAATCTCTTGAAAGGATTTCTCTAGTTTTTTTGATTAGGGTCACTATCAACTTCTCTTTCTCTGAGAGTTGTACTTTCAGAACATCCAGTTCATCAGTAGCTCCCATTAATTGAGAAGTGATTTCAGTTTTGCTAGAGTCTTTCCATTTTAGATTTTCAGCTTTCAGTTCTTTATTCTGCTCTTGAGTTTCATTTAGCAGTTCTTGTAAAACAGCATAGTCCTTCATCAGATTCTCAAAAGAATCCATCAGGTCAAATTGGTTGTTTACAGTTGAACTTGACAACTCTTGTGCTAGTGTAGGAGCAACAACAGAGAAAGAAGAGTTTACCTCCTCAATGGCCATCAGACAAATGTCATCACTTTCACTGTCTGAGAATATCTCATCTGAAGAGCTAGATCCCTCCTCAGGATGTTCTTCTTCTGCAACCATGGCCTTTTTGCTAGAGAACTTCTTGTCTCTTTTAACTTGCCTTTCTCTTCTCTCCTTTGCACTCAGATCTGGACAATCATACTGGAAGTGACCTTTCTTTTGGCAATTGTAGCATCTGTTGGCATCATCATCCTGATCACTTTCTTCTTTGGACTTGGAGTCCTTCCTTTTGGATGAAGATCCCTCAGCTTTCAGGTCCTTCTTCTTCTCAGTTGATCTGTCCTCTGGTTTCTTCTGGTACCTGTGATTCCTGTAATAGCTTTTGTATTTTCCATATCGACTATTAAGTCTTTCAAACCTCCTTGCCATCAGTGCTAGCTTATCCTCAAGCTCATCCTGATTCTTAGCAAGGGAGTTCTCAGACTCTCTATTTTTACAGGTTTTATCTTCGGCCTTAAAAGCCACATTCTTACTAGATGATAAATCATCTTTGCTGTCAGCCTTTTTAGATTTCTTATCAATTACAAACTCATAGGCCTTCAGCTCAGAGAAGACTTGTTGATATGGCATTGAATTAATGTTTTTGGTGTTTTCAATCACCACTGCATGTATATCCCATTTCTTAGAAAGACCTCTAAGAATTTTCAATGCAACTTCTCTCTGTGGATATTTCTTTCCAAGTGCATTTAGATCATTCATAATACTAGTGAATCTGACTTCCAATTTGTCAATAGATTCACCTTCTTCCATTTCAAAACTATCAAACTTTCCAATTGCAACTGAAAGTTTGTTTTCCTTGATATGATCTATGCCTTGGCACATTACAGCTAGTGTATCCCAAATTTCTTTTGCAGTATTGCAGTGAGAGATCATTCCCATCACACCATCATCAATTGTACTGTATAGTGTGTCTTTAGCAATGTAATCTAGATTGACTAACTTTCTCTCCTCAGGAGTCAGTTGGTCATCAGACTTAGGAAATTCTGCTCTAAGATCGTTTCTCTCATTTTACGCTCCTCCGATTCACCACAATGAAATTGGAATGGTCCTTCAGAGACCACTCTCCACATAATGCTCATGTTTGGAATACTGGTGAGCTGCGTTCTCGGTCTCCACAAAATCATAGTTCTCCACCGAGAACATGGGAAGTTTCTTAGAAGACATTTTTATTTGACTCTTTTTTTTAGAATTCAAAAATAAGATCGATTCGGATAGACCACAAGTATTTTTAGCAAATAAAACTTTGGTCAACAAAGCAGGTGGTCAAGTTGAACCACTGCTCTGATACCACTTGTTGGTCCCGGTGTAAACGAGTCTTACACGTGTATGGGGGGGAATACACGTGTTCAGTGTTTTTAAAACTTTTCTTTTACTGAGGTCAGCTTGGGTCAGATAATCCTGAAGATTAGGTCCTGAGAAGCACAAATCACTCCGAGTCAAAGTCTAATGAGACAAAGGATCTGAAGTTTTTTCGTAAAACCTCGATAATCCCAACCGAGTCCTCGAAGTTTTGAGAGATCCTGAATGCTTGGATCGATATAACTAACTTCTCAACCCTCGTAAGAGTAAGTTCGGTTTGGTAACTATCTGTTCTAGCTACTCGGATGTCTTGAATGGTTGGCCCTTTAGTTTATACCCGTTTTAAGCTTTGCTGAAAACCTTCCTTTAATGGAATAGTGATTAGGCTGTGATTCAATTACATGCAACTTCCAGTGGATTGATTCCAACTGAAATATCAGTGAAAATATGCTTTCAGATTTAAATCAATGCAACAGTTAAGCACAGATAAGGAAAGCAATAAATAACACAACAATTTATAGTGGTTCAGAGACTCAAGCTCCTACGTCCACTCTCTCTGATCTCTTCAGAGAAATTCACTAATCACTTCCTGAGCTTTCTGACTACCTCGCGTAGTTTACTTACTCAACTTCGCCGAGCTTTACGACTACTCCACGTAGTTTACTTACTCAACCCGACCTTGAGCTTTCTGACTACCTCCGTAGTTTACTTACTCAAACACAAACAAGCTTTCAGACTACCTCTGTAGCTTACTAACTTAACCTCTAGAGCTTTCTGACTACTCCGAGTAGTTTACTAACTCTTTACAACTCTTTTCACCAACAATCACACTCAAACTACCTTCTAAAGGGTTTGGGGTTTCTTGGTTGGTTTCCAACTAGGATGAGATATCCTTTACAATAAAGTACAATGCAAAGGCTAGGATATCTCGACTAAGCTTCGAATATATCTTATCATGCTAGGCTTAGTTTAATGAGCTCTCTTCGATTTAAAAGCACTTGGAAAATTCTAAGTTTTTTGAGTGCTTTAACTTTGAGATAATAAGTTTGAGCTCTTGAGTTGCTTACAAATTTCCCGTAAACTTACAATGTAGAGGGTCACAAGTATTTATAGGCATACACCAAGGTCACTCTTGAAAAACTATTCGTTGGAGGAGATAGCTTCGTGAGTTTCCTCTTATGGTGTGTGAGGAACGGCTATATTTAGGGTTTGAAACTCCCTAACACGTTTTAGGCAATAGCCTTTCATGTAGCCGATCTTCACTTTTTGCGATCGGAACTTTTGTACTTGACATCTTTTTTTGACACATCCATTTGTCGATTAACCGGTATGGTGCGATCTTATCTTCCTCTTTTTTGACTTTTATCTCCGGTTAAAGGTAGACACCTTCAAGCTGCTCTTTTTTGGTTACAAACTACGAGTTGATATAACCTTAACAACACTCTGACTTAGTTCCTTTTGTCTGCATTTGAATGTCTTGGCAAATAACTATTCTTCTAAGGAATCGCGATTTTCTCGATGTGCATCCTTCGATAGATATTCTCGGTGCATCGGAACATTCGAGTTTATCTTGAGCATTGAAGACATTCTTGAGTCTTGATAATTCTTTGTGCCTTCAAAGATTCTTGATCTTGATTCTTGATCTTACATCTTACGTGTCTTGAGTCTTACGAGTCTTGAGGTCTTCTCGAGTCTTGGCGTCTTACGAGTCTTGAGGTCTTCGAGTCTTTATAGATATCTTGGATATCTTTGATATCTTCATCGGGTATTCATCTTTGAGTATTCGGTTCCTCGATTTCATCTTGAGTCTTGATATCTCGATTTCATCTTGAGTCTTGATTCTCGATTTCATCTTGAGTCTTCAGAAACTTTAGTTTCATACTAAAACTTCAGTTTCTTCAGAAACATACTGAGTTCTTCAAAATCTTCAGATCCTAACCTGATCTATATCTGCTGACTATACATTTTGCAGATATCATCCTGAATACTCTAAAACTGAATCCTGACTCAACTATCAAGATTATCCTGAACATGTCATACTCAGGGGTTTTGGGATCCAATCAAAATCATATATCTTTATTAAATTCATCTCCCAACATAGGATTAATTCATGCTAGTAATAATTGTTAGAATTAAATTTGTATTTAAATATTCATCCCGAATAGATCCTGGCAATTAATTCCCCAACAGTAATTGTACTCCCTATGAGATTTTGAATAGCAAGAAACCAAATTTGAAATACTTTCATGTGTTTGGTTGTGTTTGTTATATCTTGAATAATAGAGATCAGTTGCACAAGTTTGATTCTAAGAGTGATAACGAATTTTTCTTAGGTTATTCTAAGAATAGCAAGGCATATAGAATCTATAACTTGAGAACTGATACAATGCAAGAATCTGTTGATGTGGTATTTGATGAACTTGCAAGTCTTGCAGGTAAAAGTGTTGAAGATAATGTATCAGATTTGATAGAAGTATCCAGAAATACTGATGACACTGAAGATAGAAAGGATGTTGATCAGAATGTTCCTTCAACATCTGATTCAACATTACCCAAAAGTTTAAATACTGAAAATCTGTCACAAGATTCACAGTATCCAAAACATTTGGTTCCCTCAACAAAGATAATGAAAAGTCATCCATCAGATCAGATCATTGGAGAAGCTACCACTGGTGTACAAACTAGAAGAAGAATGGGTATTCACATCAATAACTTTGTAAGATCAGTTTGCATGTCATCCATATGCAATCAGGTAACTTTTGAGTGTTATCATTCTGAAATTGAGCCTAAAAATGTGAAAGAAGCTCTTGATGATGAAAACTGGATAAATGATATGCATGAAGAGCTTAATCAATTTGAAAGAAATGGTGTTTGGACACTTGTACCTACGCTTAATTCTGATATTAATGTCATAGGAACAAGTGGATATTCAAGAATAAAATTGATGAATCTGGTAATATTGTGAGAAATAAGGTTAGATTGGTTGATCAAGGTTATACTCAGATTGAAGGAATAGACTTTGTGAAATATTTGCTCATGTTGCTAGAATATAATCTATTAGATTAATTCTTGCTATTGCATGTTTCATTAACATTAACTTGCATCAAATGGATGTTAAAGCTGCTTTATTAAATGGTATTCTGGATGATGAAGCTTATGTTGAACAACCTAAAGGTTTTGAAAATCTAGAATTTCCTGATTATGTTTACAAGTTAAAGAAAGTTTTGTATGGTCTTAAACAAGCACCTATAGCTTGGTATGGTAGACTTACTGATTTCTTAATTGAATTTGGATTTTTGAGAGGTGAAGCTGATAGAACCTTATTCACTAAAAATTCTAAGAGTGATATCTTGTGTAGGTCCCGAATGGATTTTCTTGAGGGTAGAAGTCTAGAGGGGAGGGGTGAATAAACTTCTAAAACTTTTTGTGGATCAGGTGTGATTAGCAAGTATGCCTGATCAGAGTGCGGAGTGAATCGGTATGGACTGATATCCGACTTACTGATTGCACAGAGGCAGATCAGTTCGACGTCTATCAGTTTAACTGATGGTGCAGAAGATTAGTTAACCCGTGTGAAAACCAGTTTTACTCAGTCAGATTTCTGATCAATCTGTTTTAGATCAGATGACTAAAGTGTCAAACTGATCAGTTCAGTAGCTTGATCCTAATCTGAACCAGATTCAGAATATGCATGCAGATAACAAGTAGTGTGCAGTTAAGTGTAAAGCGAGATAAAGGTACACAGATTTATAGTGGTTCTGACAACTTGTCCTACGTCCACTCTTCAACACATCTGATCTTCAGTCTTTCAAGACTTAACCTATACATATTGAGTTCCCTCTCAATATGTGACCTATATGTTACATCAGTTGTCTATACATTTTAGCAAGTCATCTTATCTGCTATCTAGATCATCAGTCAGCTAACAGATCTGACTGGTCCTATTACATTATCTGTTTTGGAACTTCCATCGAAACTATAAATTTCCCAACAATTTCCCCCTTTTTGATGGAACCAAAACAATTTAAACAGAAAAACAGATAACCAAATGTAAATAATCAGATAACAACACACAATTCAGAAGACAATGAGAGGTTGTCTTAGGATCAGAAAAAGATAGGATATTTTATTATCATGGATATGTGTTTATAGATTACCACAAAATACTTATCATCTGATTCTAAGAGTCTTCTGATCTTCTCATGCTCTGGGTTTGAACTTCTGGAGCTCTGGAGGAATGTCAAACACCTTGTACATCCTTTCCATCAAAGCAGCTAATTGATCCTTCTCCATGATTCCACCCATCTTGGAGAACTTATAATACATCTGTTTAAAGCGCACTGGATCAAGGGTTTTGTCTGACCGAAGAGGTGGAAGAATGAACTCAAACGGGGGTGCTTCAGGAATCAATCCCATCTCCTCACCTTCAAGCATGGCCATGTCGTAGAATTACGGATGCTTCATCTCAAGCCAGTTTCTGAACTCCTCATTGAATTCACCCTGATCAGCTGATATTGGGATCTTCTCCAGAATGTACACATCAATCAGCCAGTCTCCTCTGATCTTGTCCTATTATGGCCACCAATTCTTTTTTAAAATCAGAATATCTTTCACTGGTGCAGGTAGGGCCTTTTCTTCCCAGGTAACATCCTTTGCTGTAGCAGTCTTCTTCCTCTTTCTTCTGACATATCTGGTCGCAAGGCCTTTTCTCTCAGCAAGCTTCTTCTTCCTCTCAGCTGCTTCAATGACTGCTCGTCTGGCTTTCTGTTCTTCTTCTTGAGCAGCAGTCAATTGCACCATAGATCTGGTTTGTCTTGGAGGTTGGGAAGTTTCCACGACCTGCTTCCCTTTCTTTCTTGCTTTCAGTTGGGTCTCTGGCTCAGCAGTTCCTCCTCTGCAGATAACTTCTTCACCAGCTCAAGACTCTTGGCTTGATCTTCTGCTTCATGTCTTTTCTGAATCGAAGAAGAGAAGTCTTCAATCTTATCTATCCTTTGAACTACTTCAGATAGAACCGACTTTTGTTCAGAAAAAGCTTTCTCTTGAGCTGTAATGGCTTCTCCATGCTGTTCAACTATTTGAAATAACTCCACCAATTTGGTGTCAGGAATATTCACAGTTGATGTGACAGATTTTGGCATGGCAGATGGTGCAGGTGCAGACGGAGTAGGTACAGATGAAGTTTCGGCTGATGGCATGGTTGTTATCATCTGCATCTGTTTTTCCTTCTCCTCTTCCCCCTTTTTGTTTGCATCAAAGAGGTTTGTCAATCTGACAATATAGAAGACTTCTCTTCTTCAGTTCAGAAAAAAGTTTTGTCTTGAGTTGCAATGGCTTCTCAATGTTGTTCAACTGTTTGAAATAATTCCACCAGTTCGGTGTCAGGAATATTCACAGTTGGTGTGACAGATTATGGCATGGCAGATGGTGCAGGTGCAGACGGAGTAGGTACAGATGAAGTTCCAGCTGATAGCATGGTTGTTAACATCTGCATCTATTTTTCCTTCTCCTCTTCCCCCTTTTTGGTTGCATTAAATAGGTTTGTCAATCTGACATTCAAGGCATTAAATTGTTGCCTCAATTCATCTTTAACCTCTTCGACTGCAAGCGTAGTGATCTGCACCGTGGAAGAAGTGAGTTCTAGTCCCAGCAGCCTGTTCAAGCCATCTTCAATAAACTTTCCGGCCCGCTTAATGGACACCTCGAATCTCTTCCACCCTAAATCCAGGCAAGTATATGTCCTCTCCAGAGAGGACCAGACACTTTCCAGCAGTTTCCCAAGATCAGCCATCATATTGATCTGAGAGTTCATCTTCTCAGCAACTTGATCGACACGCTTCATCACAGATTCGGTGATGGTGTTATGAAGATGTAGCATTCTGTCCACAGTCGTCTGCCTCTCTGCATTCACAAGATCCTGCTGCTCTTCCCTGAACTTGTTCAACAGATCAGTTGCCAAGCTGGTAAACTGTGCTTCAACTGATGACTTCACCCCATCTTGAATAGTTGTAGTGATCTGCTCAAGGGTTTTGTCATCAATGACAATTGTCTTTCCAGATGTTGTAGCCTCTCTAGGTTGGGTCACATCTGCAATACCCACACCTGGTTCATCGGCAGTTTGCTCAGCTTGCTTGTCTCCCAGTCCCAGTCCTTCAACCGTTTTCTCCTGTTCCAGCATCTCTTCTTCCCTGGCAATCCCAAAGTGATCATGTATTAACCATCTGATGTTTTCATCAGAGGCCAAATCAACAGCATTTTCAACTCCAGCACTTGCCAAGCACTTCGTCTCCAAATCCACGAAGTAATCTGCTTTAAGATTCTCCAGCAGAATCAGAAATTCTTCAATGCTCTTCAGCCTTATGTCTCTCCAGAATACTATCTCCTCAATTTGTTGCTGGAGTCCAGGATGGTTTATGAGGTCCGGGCAGATCTCAAGCAGATAATTCTTGATCTGCTGCTTCATAATATAAACCACCGGATCTACCTCTTCTGGAGTTCCCAGCTGAGTCTTAGTATTGAAGGGATTGTGAGAGACAGAGACATATCTGTCATCTGTGGGAACAGTCTCCACGGTCATCTGTTCCTCAATCCTTTCAAGAGTAGGTTCTGTTGGCTCCTCTAGGGTGGGAATATCTTGTTCGGGGGCAGGGATTTCAGGTTCTGGCTGTGGGGAGGTGGGAGTTGGCTCAGAGATGGGTTATGTGGGCTTTGGTGAGGGTGGGCGTGATTTGGAAGTGGGAGTAGGTGATCTCTCTCTTCTAAACACAGTGCTAAGGGGCACGGAATCAGAAGGTGATTCCTCCCCAGTCGGTTCTCCAGCTGCTCTCTTCTCAGCTCCACCTTCATCAGTCCCTTCCACCATCAACTCCTCCTGAGCAACTTCTCTGCCCATACTAGCAGTCTTCTCTGAACTCCAGCCGCTTCTACATCTGATTCCAGATGAATCAATTCCGTTTCCTTCTCAATCAGCTCAGGCTCGCCTCCTTCTGATATTGGCACAGATGGGTCCACAACTGCCTTCTACAGAATAGAAGTTATCTTCTTCTGACTCTTCTTCGCTGCCTCTGGTTTCTTGGCCAGAGCCTTTCTTTTCATCTTCTTGGGGGCAGTCTGCGTCTCTGACTGCACAGACGACGCGGCAGCTTTGGCACCCTTGCCTTCACCTCTGGGCTTGGGAGCATATGGGTTCGGACCCTCATCAGACTGTCCAGGAAGAAGCTCATCCTTCATGAGTATGGCTTTCTGTCTAGCCAAATACACTTTCTTGCCCTCTTCCTTCCATTCAAAGTTGTCTGGCAACTTGTCTGAAATGATGATGGAGATCTTGTGAATGTAAGAGCACTTAGAGGTCAGAATGACCTTGTTGCTTTCATCCAGATCAAACCTCCTAGCTTCCTTGAGATTCCTCTTCTTGATCATCCCCAGCCAGTCCAGATTCTCGGCTTTGCTGATAATCACCGCCATCACATTCTGCTTCACCGCAGTAAGAGCATCCAAGTTGTGTGTAATGCAAAGTATCACCTTTGATACAATCTCAAACAGAAGACGATATTTCCGTCTGAGATGTGGCACTTTGACATTAAACACCTGATCATTGTTGGCCGGTCTCAACAAGACATCCTTCAGATACGTCTTCTTATCCATCTCTGTTGAAAAACTGGTTGGATCAATGCTCCCAGAACGAAGTCCGAAGATTCTGAACAAATCCTTATCCGAAACTGTAAGATCAAAACCTCCTACAGATGACTTCATTCTTCCTTCGTCTTCTTCCTCGAGATTGTAAAGGAATTATAGAGCCTCGTATGTATGAACAATCTCTTGGTGGCGAAAGCAGAATTGGTCGAGTCCTACGGCCCGGAGACACTCCAAAATCTCCTTTGATTCAACATCATTTGTGGTATTGAAAATTACATACTTCTCATCGACAATATCCTTCTTCATCGATAGAAAGTTGCACATTTTCTTTCCTTGTCCTAGTTTTGCTGATAGATGTGCCATTTCTGCATCAAACGAGCAGATTTTGGGATGAATTTGAATAATATATATACCAAAAATAGCAATATCTCAACCCAAATCATCAACTAAGACACAATCGGCACATAAATCACACTATAGGCATATACGCATGTTCGCAAGTGAATAAATCAAGCAAAAACCTAAACAGAGATCTAATTCCAGAAAATACAAGTAAAAAAACACAGTTCATCGAGAATACTTCAATAGTGACGTAGAATAGTTAACCGCACATAATAGCAAGCAATATTCTCTTAGAAATTATCAGAAATCGATTCGAGATTTTGAAAGATTTGAAATAGTTGATTTAAATTTTCTCAAGTAAGTCGGGTTTTGCACGGAGGAATTTCTTGAGAATATGGTAAATTTCAGAAGTGAGAAGGTTTTTTTTTTCTGGAAGACCTTGAAGGTTTTACGTAGTGCGAGTGAAAAACATTTTACACAAATTCCCACAAATACTTAAGTATTCGTGTTTTGAAATAAACGACTTAGATTAAGCGGTCGTAAAGTAAAAAGATCGTGCGGTCAAGAAAATTTACTGAAAGTATTTGGACGTGAAAATACGCATTAAAAGCTAATAAATACAAAAACCCCACGTCTGCATTTAATGCTTGCAGTGCTTGCATCATAAAGTAAGATAAACAGTAATCATTACAGAAAAGTAGATAAGATCAGATAATATAAACAGAGAACGTATCTGACTGGTTGATATTGTAATCAACCAGTTTTCACTCGTATCTGTCCAACTCTTCCGATTTGTTGATCTTACTGTGTAGCCTAAGCCTTAGCAAATTTTCCAACAATGTTTTTATCCCTCAGATCAGTTTTCTTCTGATCTGAACCACTTGATCAGTTGAAGTTCCCCCTTCAACTACTATTCCTATCATATCAGTGTCCAACTGATCCTACCTGATCAGTTGAAGTTCTTCCTTCAACTGACCTTCTTACCTGGTCAGGTACGCAGCCAGCTGGTGTTGGAGATTAAACCACCAAAATATTCTGGTGCATCTTCTCCAAGATCCAGCAATCCTAGCTCATTGCACAGTTCTCTAAGTCTGACTTCTGCTGTGGGCTTAGTTAGAATATCAGCTTTCTACTTATTTGTATGGATCTTTTCCATTCTGATATTCTTTTTCTCCACATGGTCTCTGATAAAGTGATGTCTTATGTCCACATGCTTGCATCTCGTATGCAGAACTGGGTTTTGAGTGATAGCAATCGCACTATTACTGTCACAGAAGATAAGTACATTTGTAGCAATTATGTTGTAATCCCTCAGCTGCTGACAGAGCCAGAGCAGTTGGGAGAAACAACTACCGTCAGCCATATATTCTGCTTCAGTAGTAGATGTGGCAACAGATGTTTGTTTCTTTGAGAACCAAGAGACCAGTTTGCTTCCCAAAAACTGACAGGTACCTGAGGTTGATTTTCTGTCTATTCTACAACCTCAATAATCAGAATCAGAGTACCCACTAAGCTCTAGATTATCATCTGCTGGATACCACAAACCGAGGTTTACAGTACCCTTCAGATACTTAAGAATCCGCTTTAGCTGCTTCCAGGTGGCTTTGTTTTGGATTTGCCTGAAATCTGGCACATACACCTACTGCAAAAGTTATATCTAGTCTGCTTGCAGTCAGGTATAATAATGATCCAATCAAAGCCCTATACTCTTTCTGATTAGTTTTCTTACCACCTTCATCTGGATCCATCTTAAATGCAGTCAACATTGGAATCATGGCTTCTTTGCAATTCTGAACTCCATACTTAGCCAACAAATTCCTTGTATACTTTGCCTGGTAGATGAATATCCCGGTGTGAGCCTGCTTGACTTGAATATCTAGAAAGTAGCTCATCTAACCCATCATGGACATCTCAAATTTCCCTTGCATCAGCTTACTGAATTTCTCACATAGCTTCTGATTGGAAGAACCAAATATAATGTCGTCCACATAGATCTGAACCATGAGAATGTCTTCTCCATATTCTATTCTGAACAAGGTCCGATCAGTCAAGCCCTTGGTGAATCCATTCTCTATCAAGAACTGGGACAGCGTATCATACCAAGCTCTAGGAGCCTGTTTCAGTCCATAAAGAGCTTGTCTTACACGGTACACTTGGTTGCTCATTTCAAAGCCAGGAGGTTGTTCAACATAAACTTCCTCCGCTAGTACCCCGTTTAAGAATGCACTCTTTACATCCATCTGATACACAGTAAATCCCCTATGAGTTGCATAAGCTAGAAACAGCCGAATGGCTTCCAGATGGGCGACTGGTGCAAAGGTTTCATCATAATCAATCCCTTCTGATTGTGAATATCCCTTAGCAACAAGTCTTGTCTTATTTTTGGTTATTACATTGTGCTCATCCTTCTTGTTCTTGAAGACCCACTTAGTGCCAATCACATCTTGGTGAGTTGGTCTGTCTACAAGTTCCCAAACTTGATTCCTCTCAAACTGCTCTAATTCTTCTTGCATACCCAAAATCCAACTTGCATCAGATAGAGCTTCTTCAACTGTGAGTGGTTCCTTCAAAGACAGATAACAACAATACATTGCACTTTCACCAATCTAATGTCTAGTTTTGACTCTATCAGACGGGTCTTCGATGATCAGATCAGTTGGATGACTGGTTATCCAGGTCCTTCTGTCCTGATTGTCATCTGTTTGGAGAACATCATCCTCTTCTGATAAAGATTCATCACCAGAGACTGGGAGAGGTACATGAGTAGGATCCACTTGGCATGGACATATCTCAGCTGATGTTGGACTCATCATGTGCTGAAGTCTGTCCGCCGGAACATCAGGTGTTCCCCCTGAACCATATGGTTCAGTTGTTACTGTCTCAGTTGTACTAGCTTCTTCACTGACAGTTGTACGTACCTTGTGTTGGGGAATAAGTTGCACAGATCTATTCGGGGTGAATATTTAAATACAAATTTAATTCTTATAATTATTACTAGCATGAATTAATCCTATATTAATTCAAATAATAATCCAACAACAAATCATGCATATAAATAATTCACGTAAATCCTACGCATGCGGAATTCTACGAGTTTACGTGAACATACCTCTTGGGACGGCAATGGCTTGGTTGATTAGACTCACCAAAAGAACTACCCAAGTATTCCCTTAATCCTTGCTCGACTATCCGGTGGTAGGACGCTTGCGAACAATTAACAAAAAAGAAAATAAATTATGTTGCACCACCTTTGTGGATTTACTAATTTTTCCAGCACATGGAATTGTACTTGGGAATGAAAGAGTCATCCCCTATTTATAGAGCATAGGTGGTCGAAAATTTTGGGCAAAAAATAATGTGGGAAAATCTTTTCTTGATCTCCAAAAAATCTTGAATATATCTCCTATATTCTTTTTCCCATAATTATAATATTCCACAAAATCCCACCTACTCTTTGTTATGGGATATTTTCAAAATTATAGGCAAGAATCCAAGATTTGGATCTTCTTGAATTTATGAGATATTCTTGTATTTCAAGAAATACATATCTTCCATAATATTTTTCAAGAAAATCAAGGAAAATTTTTCTTGCCCTTTATATTTCAAAAATTTCGAAATTTTCTTCATGAATAACCAAGTGGGAGATTTCTTGAATTTAATGAGATAATCTTGTATTCCAAGAATACATTTCTCCATTCCATAACAAAATTCAAAGAAAATCTTTCTCCCCTTTTTATCCATAAATTTCGAAAATAATGGAAAAAATAAGCAACAATATTTATTTTATTTTAAACACCTTTTTCAGTTATTGGACTATATGTTGGGCTACTCAGGGGGCCTTTAGCAGAATTAAGATTGGACCTTCCAATGGATCTTGAATTATCAATATTGAGCCACAATATTATTCAAGCCCATAAATATTAATTAATCCCACTACATAATTAATATTGCACTATCCATCTTAACCCATATTACAGTCAATATGGCTCCCGGTTATTATTTCCCGTGTTTAAGATTATCTAGCCCATTAATTAATTCAAGCCACTGAAATAGCTTTCCATTAATTGATATCTTTTGTCCTTGGTCAAGGAATGGTTCAACATTATTATCCATACCGGAAACTAATTCCACTTGCAAGATTTGGTATGATAAAGCTTATGAACCTCCCAAGGGGGCCGTCGAACAAAGCGTGCTTTTTGCACACGATTCTCCGTATTAAATCTTAGCAATCACATGTGACCAATAATATTGCCCAAGATAAAAAGTATTGAATCTCGTTAATTCTCTACCCATGATAAGTCAAAGCAATGGTTACCAACCACACGTGATCCTATTTAAGGAACGAAGATTAAGAAATAACGAACCACTGAGGTCTAATTCTTCCTTGTTCAATTCTGAAGAATTTGTCCTCCTGTAGGTCCTATTCAGTGCATTCATCATGCACTAGTGTAATCTCTTGGTCAAGACAAGCCAATCCGAGCCTTACACTTCAACCTTTCACGATGGATTGTTCATTTCCATCTAGGCCGTGAATGGCGTACTTTTAGTTACAAGGGACTGTTAATTTAATCTTCTGTGATCTGGTATCACTAAATTAACTACAATGTAACACGTACTATTTATTGAACAGTTATGCAGTAAATATATGTAACATTCGATGATATTTAAAGCATCAGTGATAAACAATTTATTTCAGTAAATAAGTTCGAAATTCAGTTTTGATTATACAAAGTAAAAGCATACTTTCTAGTATAATCCCAACAATCTCCCACTTATACTTAAAGTCTGCTTTTAAATATACTACAACATGTCTCGTGTAGTTCCTAATTCGTGACATCTAATGTCACCTACACGAACCTAATAATTTCTCCCACTTATACTCAAAGCAGATTGGCAACGGTCTTGACACTCATTCCTTCCACATGTTTATCGAATGTATTCAGAGGCAGACCCTTTGTGAATGGATCTGCTAGGTTGTCTTCAGACGCTATCTTTGCCACATCTATATCTCCTCTCTTAACGATATCTCGTATAAGATGGTATTTCCTTTCAATGTGTTTGATGGCCTTGTGGGCTCTTGGTTCCCTTGAATCTGCAACTGCTCCGACATTGTCACAATAAACAGTGATTCTGCTGGGCAAATTCAGAAATACATTCAAGTCCACTAGGATGTTCTTGAGTCAAACCGCTTCTTTCGCTGCCTCGCAAGTAGCTACGTATTCAGCTTCCATGGTAGAATCTACGACGCATTTCTGCTTGACGCTTCTCCATGTCACGGCTCCTCCCCCCATGCAAAACACACTACCGAAGGTAGATTTTCTGCAGTCTATGTCTGATTGGAAATCCGAGTCCGTGTAGCCGATGGGGATTGGATTGTCTGACTGATAAATTAACATTCTATCCCGAGTTCTTTTCAGATACTTCAGAATGTTTTTAACTGTCGTCCAATGTTCTTTCCCCGGGTTACTTTGATATCTTACCACCATGCCAATGGCAAAGCAGATATCCAGTCTCGTACACAGCATTGCATACATAAGGCTTCCGACAGCCGAAGCATAAGGAATGCCTCTCATGTTGTTGGGAAATTTATAGTTTTGATGAAAGTTCCAAAAACACATGTAATAGGACCAGTCAGACCTGTTAGCTGACTGATGTTTATATTACCTGCTATAGGAGACCAGTTGATAATTACTGTATAGAACAACTGATGTAATAGATAGGTCACATATTGAGGGGGAAACTCAATATGTATAGGTCAGATCTGAAGACTCAAAGAATGTACCGATATCCCATGAAAAAGCGAAATCTTTAGAAGAACAGAAGATCAGATTGATCTGATCTAGTCAGATATCTCAGCTGTAGTCATGAAGCTCAAACTCAGAATACTTGAAGATCAGATGACTTCCAGATGATCAGACCAGAAGACCTACATCGGTAAAGTCGCTGGTTGAAGCTAAGTCAACCAAAGACGCGAAGACTCCATCAGTAGATCGATCGATTCAGATCGATCAAAGTCACTCACCAGTGAAATCGATGTTTCACCTAATCATACGCCTATGATCCGAACAAGAAGAATGTCAAGCTTAGTTGGAAGAACAACATTTGAAAAGTGAGTCTGCTATCCAATAAGAACAAGACACGATGATCGGAGCTTTTGCAATTGCGGGATTTGATGCTACCTCTCTGTAACGGCTACAAAGTACAAATTCACGCTTTTGGCCATGCCGTTCCTGAAGCTCGTCACATCAAGCCTGCAAGTCTACCAAATATAGCCTGAAATTCAAATTGCTCTCCAACGGCTCTTTGATTTCAAGGTCTATATATATGGGATTACACTTTAGAGTGAAACAACGGAAACGCTGAACAATCAAGAAGCTCAATCTAGTCGGTGTACTGTGTTGGACTAACACATAAAACTAAGTCCAGTTGGTTAAGTAGGTGCCCCTTGTGATAGGGAAGAGTGGACGTAGGACTGGTTTGTCCGAACCACTATAAATCTTGTGTGCCTTTACCGCTTTGATTAACTGTTTACACAATCACACACAACCTTTAAAGCGCATACACATTCCAAGTTGAGATCAGCTAGCACCAAGCTTCTGATCTGATCAAACTTGACACATCAGTCAACTGATTAAAAGATTAACTTTGGAATCTGATTTATCAAAACTGACACGGGTAAAACTTAAGCTTCCGCACACATCAGTTAAACTGATAGTTATCGAATCGACCGCCTTGAAAGGACAAGAAGTTGGTTATCGTGGCAAACCGATTCACTCGCGACTCGATCAAAGCTAATCGCCTCACACTGATCTGACAAAAGTTTTTCAAGTCTATTCACCCCTCCCCTCTAGACTTCTGCCCTCACTAAACCCGTTCGGGACCTACACATGTCATATATCTCCTTTTGCGTCTTAGGGCACATTTTATTAGATAGATGGATTCCATGTCTGAAAGGTACGAAGCCTTTCTTGGAATCCTGCATGCTGAATCGTTTCAAGACAGTGTCTATATATGAAGCTTGCGATAAGCCTATCATCATTTTCTTGCAATCTCGAGTGATCTTGATCCCAAGGATGTGTGCGGCTTCCCCTAAGTCCTTCATATCAAACTATTTTGAAAGCCATGCCCTTACGTCTGATAACACCTTTACATCATTCCCGATGATCAGAATGTCATCTACGTATAGTACTAAGAATACCAATGCAGTTCCGACACGCTTTTTGTACACACAACTTTCAAACTCGTTTTGATCGAACCCATAAGACTTTATAACATGATCAAAACATTGGTTCCAAGCTCTGGATGCCTGTTTGAGTCCGAAATGGACTTCATGAGCTTACAAACTAGGTGTTCTTGGCCTTTTTCAATGAAGCCTTGGGGTTGTTGCATATAGATCTTTTCATCAAGACTTCCGTTAAGGAAAGCTGTCTTGACATCCATTTGCCAGATTTCAAAGTCGGTATGCGCAGCAATCGATAAGAGAATTCGGATGGACTTAAGCATGGCTACGGGCGAAGAAGTTTCCTCATAATCGATCCCTTCTTTCTGAGTATAACCTTTCGCCAAGAGTCTTGCCTTGAATGTTTCCACCTTCCCGTCCGGTCCTCTTTTTCTCTTATACACCCACTTGCAACCAATGGGTTTGACCCCATTAAGTGGTTCGACTAGCTCCCACACTCTGTTATGATACATAGAACCCATTTCGGCTTGCATTGCTGTTTGCCAAGAATCAGCATCCTTGTCTTGGATTGCCTCGTCATATGTCCATGGGTCTAATTTGTCTTGTCCGAGAATCAAGTCCGAGGACTCTCCTATTCCCATGAATCTCTCGGGATGTTTCACAACCCTCCCACTACGACGAGGCTTCGGTTGTGTAAGTGTGTCGTTTGGTATGTCATCTTGTACAGTTAGCATTAAGGTTAGCCCCCTTAGCTCATTTAAGGTAATCTCACTTCTGGGTCTTCTTTCGTTCATATAGTCTTCTTCAAAAAATCTAAAGTGGGTGCTTATTACCACCTTTTGATCTTTGGGACCATAGAACATACACCCTTTTGTTCCCTCGGGGTATCCCACAAACAACCTTAATTACGATCGAGGATCCATTTTTCCCCTTCCTTGTCCAACACGTGGGCGGACACCCCAAATCTTCATGTGTCTCATAACGGGCTTCATACCGATCCACAATTCTTTGGGAGTTTTGGGAACCGATTTGGATGGCACCAAGTTCAGAATGTAGGTTGTTGTTTCCATGGCATGACCCCAGAACGACTTGGGAAGATCCGCATAACTCATCATAGATCTAACCATTTCCAAAAGAGTTATGTTTCTTCGCTCTGCAACCCCGTTTTGTTGAGGGGTTCCGGTGCGATTAGTCGATGCAATCCCTTCATCGATAAGTAGTTCAAAACTCATCATTTGAGGTATTCGCCTCCACGATCGGATCATAGAGACTTGATACGTTTTTCCCTATGATTCTCTGCTTGAGCCTTAAATTCTTTGAATTTCTCAAAGGTCTCGTGATTTATGCTTCATAAGGAAAATATAACCGCATACCTTGAGTAATCATCAATAAAAGTGACAAAATACTCATAACCTCCTCTTGCTTTGGTTGACATTGGACCACATACATCTGTGTGAATGATCTCTAACACTTCTTTGGCTCTATTCCCCTTGGCTCCAAATGCCCTCTTGGTCATTTTTTACCTCCAAACATGATTCGCGAGGTTGAATTGGTTCAACTTGGAGAAACTCCAGTGAACCGTCTTTCACCAAACTTTGGATCCTCTTTGGATTTATATGACCCAATCTTAGATGCCATAGAAGTGTCTCGTTCACGTCTGATGAAAGTTTTCTTTTATCGGAAACAGTTGATGTGTTATAGGATGCATTTCGTGAGTGGTGTGCACAGTTAATTGTATAGAGATTATTCGATAACGTTCCATGACAGATAAATTTATCAAAAAGTGAAATGGTAACAACGTTATTAAAAGTAACCGAATATCCATCAAGAAAAAGTTTAGAAACTGAAATTAAATTCATTCTAAAATTCAAAACGTAAAGAACATCTCTTAAAATTAAAACTCTGTCTTCAAAAGACAGGTGCACTTCTCCCACTGCTTTAGCTGCCACTCTCATAGCATCGCCCAGTGTGATGAGGATCTCACTCCCACTAAGTTGTCGGGTCCGTTTGAACCCCTGTAAAGTGAAACAAACATGATCAGTGGATCCCGTATCCACTACCCATAAATGGGAGGCATACGCCGCTAAACAAGTTTCAACAACTAGTGCGTGAGAATTACCTTTCTTTCCATTCCTTTTGGGATTGGAACAGGCTGCCCTCGAATGTCCTACTCTCCTGCTTTCCAAAACTTTCCTCATGCTTGAGTCTGCTTGGTTCAACTTTCTTCTCTTTTCATCATCTTTATCACCACTTGACCGAGGATGAAAAGAAGATTTCTGTTTTTCCAAGTTCTTTTCCTCGCGCTCCCTTTCCCTTTCAACCAAAGTGAGAGCATTTACAAGATCATCCACTATAAAATCTAGATCTTCCATTAGATACTCAAGATAGTGGTGATTATAGCTCTTTGGTAAGGATTGGAGAATGAAATCAATCTTAGTCTTGAAATCACATTTTTCGCCAAGGATCTCAAGTTCCTCGAATAGCACCATAACCCTAAGGACGTGCTGCGCTGCGGTTGTCCCTTTTCCCATTTTTAATTCAGCAATTTCTTACTTCGCACTTTGGATTGCCATATGGGTCTGATGTGCGAACATCGCTTCGAGATTCTGTAAGATGTCTGCAGCTAACTCATATTCTTGATGAAGGTATTTCAACGCATCTGACATATGCGCCAGAATTGTATCCTTCATCAATTCATTTGCCAGCTCCCATTCACCATAAATCATCTCATCCCATATATTCCGGCGTCCTTAGTTGGTTTTTCGGGTTTTGGTGTATCAAGTACCCATTTTGAAGGTGATGCGGTTAGGACAGGTTTTAGTTTGTATTTCCAATCAAAATAGTTTTCACCAGTAAGCAAATTGTCTTTAAGTATATTGGACAGTGGATTAGAGGGTTACGACATGATGAACTGAAATAAACAATAATATGCATAAGCACAAATATATCACAAGATTCGATCACATGCATCAAATTTAAAATCTCAAAAAAATTATGAACATGCATCAGCCAACATCTCAAAACAATTTAAATAAGCCACGTGGGGTGGGTCATTATTTAAACACATTCAAGCAGGTTACAAACAAGAACAGTTACAAACCTTTAATATCCAGATTAATAGTTGGCTCCCACTTGACCAATATAAAATTGACAGGGACTTCGGGGAAGTATATGCATATCAATTTTATACCTAAGTAATAACCATGATTAAATACAGGATTATTATTTCGCTTTGAACGAGCCTCGTGGGGAGGGTCATCGTCGCCACTAGTAATAATCCACAATCATCCATTTGGAATTCATTCATGTGAAAGCTAACTTTTGACCGTCCCGTGGGGGAATTTCTCCAAAAGAATTCACAAATAAATAAATCATGGAGGTCAAAATTAATTCAATTTTATTATCCGGAATAAAATTGTCAATTAATTATTTAAACATACTTAGTAATTTTTTTACGGTGAGATTTTTCATTGGGAAACTCTCATGCAAACACATTTAAACAAATGAAATAAAGCATAAGATAACACAATAATAAATCAAGCAAAGCGGAAAAATAAATATATTGGGCACAAATTATCCAATTGTCATGGTTTGATTTTTCTTGACTTGATTTTGAAGAAACGTCATCTTGAATTTCTCCCACTCGATCGTCTCGAAAAAACTCCGTCTCAAAACGCCATGCCAAGTAGCTCACAAATGGATGCACGCCCAAGATCCGATCGGCCACTTGGCCGAAGGCGACCGCGACCAGTCTTTTGGCACAAAGACGATCGCCGCCCAGCGTCGCTCGGCGGCCTCGGCATCTTGACAGCGTACCGCCTAAGACGGCCTTATGCATCACATACCCGGCCTCGCCATGGAACTGGAACTTCGGCGGCCAAGCCCCCCCCCCGCGCCTTCCTTTCGCCCGCTCCGCAAGACGGCTGCCAAGCCTGGGTTTAACCCCGCTTGCCGTCTTGATCTCGATCTCTCAAGACGCTAGGCCTCCTCGCGAGTTCGTCGCGTGCTGCGTGCATCTGAAGTCGCAAGATGCCTCCTTTGGCACGTTTAAGCGACGACGACGCCCACCTATGCTTCGGCTCGGATTTTATCCTTTAATTCTTCGTCTCGCCTCCGCTTTTCGATCCTAAGATAATTTATTTACAAAAAATAAATAAACCTAGATCTAGACTAGTCTATTACATTGATCAAATCAAACAAATCTTAATCTACTCGTGGATTTTCTCACGAGACAAAACGAATCCGAACGAATCGAATTAAAAACCACAATTTATATGCATGCATAAATAAACACATTAAATTCCATGACAATTGGATACCTGCAAAAAAGATCTAGCAATTCTACTATCCAATTTCAAATTTAATGACAACGAATTAAATTACAATTTAAAAAATTCAGAGCCCGAAACAGTGGCTCTGATACCAGTTGTTGGGGAATAAGTTGCACAGATCTATTCGGGGTGAATATTTAAATACAAATTTAATTCTTATAATTATTACTAGCATGAATTAATCCTATATTAATTCAAATAATAATCCAACAACAAATCATGCATATTAATAATTCACGTAAATCCTACGCATGCGGAATTCTACGAGTTTACGTGAACATACCTCTTGGGACGGCAATGGCTTGGTTGATTAGACTCACCAAAAGAACTTCTCAAGTATTCCCTTAATCCTTGCTCGACTATCCGGTGGTAGGACGCTTGCGAACAATTAACCAAAATGAAAATAAATTATGTTGCACCACCTTTGTGGATTTACTAATTTTTCCAGCACATGGAATTGTACTTGGGAATGAAAGAGTCATCCCTTATTTATAGAGCATAGGTGGTCAAAAATTTTGGGCAAAAAATAATGTGGGAAAATCTTTTCTTTATCTCCAAGAAATCTTGAATATATCTCCTATATTCTTTTTCTCATAATTATAATATTCCACAAAATCCCACCTACTCTTTGTTATGGGATATTTTCGAAATTATAGGCAAGAATCCAAGATTTGGATCTTCTTGAATTTATGAGATATTCTTGTATTTCAAGAAATACATATTTTCCATAATATTTTTCAAGAAAATCAAGGAAAATCTTTCTTGCCCTTTATATTTCAAAATTTTCGAAATTTTCTTCATGAATAACCAAGTGGGAGATTTCTTGAATTTAATGAGATAATCTTGTATTCCAAGAATACATATCTTCATTTCATAACAAAATTCAAAGAAAATCTTTCTCCCCTTTTTATCCATAAATTTTGAAAATAATGGAAAAAATAAGCAACAATATTTATTTTATTTTAAACACCTTTTTCAGTTATTGGACTATATGTTGGACTACTCAGTGGGCCTTTAGGAGAATTAAGATTGGACCTTCTAATGGATCTTGAATTATCAATATTGAGCCACAATATTATTCATGCCCATAAATATTAATTAATCCCACTACATAATTAATATTGCATTATCCATCTTAACCCATAATACAGTCAATAAGGCTCCCGGTTATTATTTCCCGTGTTTAAGATTATCTAGCCCATTAATTAATTCAAGCCACTGAAATAGCTTTCCATTAATTAATATCTTTTGTCCTTGGTCAAGGAACGGTTCAACATTATTATCCATACCAGAAACTAATTCCACTTGCAAGATTTGGTATGATAAAGCTTATGAACCTCCCAAGGGGGCAAATCGAACAAGCGTACTTGCACACGATTTTCCGTATTAAATCTTAGCAATCACATGTGACCAATAATATTGCCCAAGATAAAAAGTATTGAATCTCGTTGATTCTCTACCCATGATAAGTCAAAGCAATAGTTACCAACCACACGTGATCCTATTTAAGGAACGAAGATTAAGAAATAACGAACCATTGGGGTCTAATTCTTCCTTGTTCAGTTCTGAAGAATTTGTCCTCCTGTAGGTCCTATTCAGTGCATCAGTCATGCACTAGTGTAATCTCTTGGTCAAGACAAGCCAATCCGAGCCTTACACTTCAACCTTTCACGATGGATTGTTCATTTCCATCTAGGCCGTGAATGGCGTACTTTTAGTTACAAGGGACTGTTAATTTAATCTTCTGTGATCTGGTATCACTAAATTAACTACAATGTAACACGTACTATTTATTGAACAATTATGCAGTAAATATATGTAACATTCAATGATATTTAAAGCATCAGTGATAATAATTTATTTCAGTAAATAAGTTCGAAATTCAGTTTTGATTATACAAAGTAAAAGCATACTTTCTAGTATAATCCCAACACCTTGGGGTCTAACTAACCTGGTGAATCGTCAAGGTCAAAGTTAGGACCATATACAGTAACGTATTTTGGATCCTTTCCTTGAGCCTTAACTGATCCATTTTCAGTGAATCTGGTTTATCAGGTACATCTGGTTCTGAGACAGATTTCTCTTGATCAGATGTTGACTCATCAAAGACCGCATGAGGTGTTTCTTCCACAACTAGGGTTCGTTTGTTGAAAACCTAAATGCCTTACTGGTTGAGGAATATCCTAAGAATATACCCTCATCTTACTTGACATCGAAGGTTCTCAACTGACTCTTCCCATTGTTGTGTATGAAGCACTTGCACCCGAACACATGAAAGTAGGAAACACAAGGTTTTCTGCCCTTCCACAGTTCATAGGGTGTTTTGAGGTGAATCTTTGTCAGAGAACATCTGTTCTGCGTGTGACAAGCAGTGTTGATTGCTTATGCCTAGAAACGGCTTTGTGTTGCATGCTCAGCTAACATAGTATGTGTAGCTTCTTTAAGTGTTATGTTTCTCCTTTCTGCTACGCCATTTTGTTGTGGTGTTCTTGCAGCTGATGTCTCATGCTGTATACCAAACTCAGAGAAAAAATCAGATATAAATTGGTTCAAGAATTATGTACCTTTATCTGATCTGATTTTCACTATGCTGAGACCCTTCTCATTTGGAATTTTCTTGAGAAGTTCAGGTAGTTTTGTTGTAGTTTCACTCTTCTTATACAAGAATACAACCCAGGTGAACTTGGAGTAATCGTCCACGACCACCAGAGTATATTTGTGTCCACTGAAACTAAGAGGTGTAACTGGTCCAAATAAATCCATATGGAGAAGTTGCAATACTCTGCTGGATGGAGGCGAAGGTATCCCTTTGAATGAAGCTTTTACTTGTTTTCCCTTCTGACATGCGGCACATGTCTGATCCTTAGAGAATACTTCATTCGGGAGACCTTCAACCAGGGACATCCTTGCTATCTTGTTAAGAGTCTTGAAGTTCAGATGGCTCATTCTCTTGTGCCAGAGCCAACTGGAGCTCTTAGAACTCTTAACAATCAAGCATGCATTTCTTGGACAAATGTCCCAATCTGCTGTATAAATTGTTTCTTTTCTGGAGCCAGTTAGCAAGATCTGTTGAGTCACTCGATTTCTGATTGTGCATTGATCTGGCGAGAACTCAACACTAAATCCATTGTCACAGAACTCTGATACATATAACAGGTTGTGCCTTAAGCCGTCAATGTATGAAGTAACCTGAACATCATCATTCACTAAGGTTCCAACTCCTCTGGTAAAACCAAAGTTGTCGTCACCAAAGAGAACTCGTGGGTCTGGTTTCTCATTGTAATTGCTGAGGAGATGTTGACTTCCAGTCGTGTGCCTTGAGCATCCACTATCTATGTACCAGATGGTTGCTTATAGAGCTCCTTTATTTGCCAGTCCAGCTCGAACCTGCGAACGAATCAGATTTTAGGTACCCCAGTAGAATTGGGTCCTGGGGGGTTAGAAGTACCTTTCGGTATCCAAATAAATCTGGCACCTTTGTTGAAAACAGAGGGCTTGATTTGTCTCCCATAAACATCTACATAATCATACGTCTCTTCATATGCAATATGATCAGTATGATTATTAGTGTGAGCCTTGGATGAATCAGAAGACTTGGGATTTTTCATTAATATTTGTCTTCTTTTAATCCAGTGGGGCTCAGGTGCAGCAGCCCTAGGTTTCTGATTGTAAGGGTAGGTATGACTGCTACCATTAAAAGATTCATATCTTTTCAGCATAGATGGTCTTAGCAGTTTACCCTTAGCTTGCTTGTTAGGCTGCTTGGATTGAGTTGACTTCAGCTGGGACTGTCCCTCGCGAGATGGTCCAGACTGAGGCCTACTCTGCTGATTTGGCTGAGGTCTCTTCAGAAGAACAAGATTCTTATGTTGATCCCTCGGCTGATGTCTGATCAGTTGGGGTCCATTTTGTTCCCTTTCTGATCTGGCACTCGCCTTGCTTGGTCAGCTGATCTTTTTCCCTTATCTGATACAGATTTGGCTTTTCGTGTATCTTGATCAGAAACTCGTTTGGTTACACTTTTTTTATGTGAACCAGACGGGGCACTTGAGGATCCATAAGGGTTCTCATACCCAATTCCCTTCTTATCAGTTGGCGTACGAAAATAGTTGTTCAGATCTTGAACGGTCTTAGATAATTTCGTGAAAACCTCTATTTTCTTACTCAAACTGTCCTCGGTAGTTTTCAGATTCTCATGCATTCGAAAGAGTTCATCAAACTTAGCTTGAAGGACTTTGAGTTCTCCAGCTTGTTGTTCATTGAGAGCCAACTTTTCCTTAATCAGCTTTCCCTGATCAATAGTACTAACTTTCAGAAACTCCATTTCTGTAGTCATCTTCTGAACATTTTCAGCTGATTTTAGTTCAGCTGTTTTACTTGCCTCAATTTCCTTGATAAGCCGGATATTCTCAGCCCTTAGGTTATCGTTCTCAACTTCCACTCGTGTATAAGTATCTATTGCATTAGAGAGATCATCAAGTAATTGGTCATTGTAGACCTGCAGGTTAATCTCTCCAGCAGGTGTGCTCAGCACAACCCGTGTAGAGCAGGGAACCACAGAAGGTTTAGAGATTACCTCAGATTGATCTGCTTCTCTGGCCATAAGACAGATGCCGTCATCAAATGAGAAGTTCATATCATCGACCTCATCAGTTGTGGTATTCAGACAGAAATCTTCAACAGATGAGTAGCCTGAGTCATCTGAAGGTAGATAAGAATCATCGATGTCAGATGTGTCGGCAACCATTGCTTTTCTATCTCGGAACCTTTGTTCTCTTATGTTTAGCTTTTCCTCTCTCTCCTTGGGAGTCAGGTCGGGGCAATCAGCACTGTAGTGACCTGGTTTCTGACAGTTGTAGCAAACCCTTGAGTCTCCAGAACTTCCTCTGTTAGGAGAATCATTTCTTCTGTAAGATCTGTCAGGAGACTTTCCACCTTGTCTGTAATCAGAACCTCTCTTATCTGATCTCTCATCTCGTCTGTTCTCTTTGTGATCCTCTCTACGATCATCTTTCCTTTCATCCCTGTGATCATCTTTTCGTTCATCTCTTCTGTTATCCCTATCATCTGAAGAACGATACCTCTCTTGTGATCTGTCAAAAGATCTTCGATCTCTTCCTCTGCTTCGCCGATAGTCATCGTAAAACTTTCTGTACTTTTCCATCTGAACATTTGTTCATTCAAATTTTCTCGTTAGTAGTGCAATCTGTTCGGCCTGGCTGATGATGTTTCCAACTGGTTCAACAATTCGTGAACTGCTACTGGTTGCCTGGAATGCAACAGATTTAGTAGAATTTGCAGCAGCTTCAGCAGGGAAATCATCTGATCCTTGTCCTCTCTCAATCAGGTCGAACTCAGGGGATTTCAAACTGAATATTAGGTCATTCGGCTTCTTGGTAGCAATATCTTGATAATCCTTAATCACGGTCACCTTGGTATCCCATTTCTTGGTCAACGATCTGAGAATCTTGTAGTTGATATCTTGTAGTTGATATCTTTGTTTGACATTACGCGTCCTAGATCACGAAGTCGGTTGACTCCACGGGTGATCCTTCCATCAAATTGATCAACTGTTTCATTCGCCAGCATCTTAAGTTTCTCAAATATCACCAGCTCAGCTTGCAGTCTGTTGTCCTTATTCTGTTCATTTCCTCTGCAGACTTCAGCATGTGTATCCCAAACTTCCTTAGCAGTCTTCAGGTACTTCACCTTTTCTCGTGTAGTAGAATCCATAGTTTTCATGATGAGATGTCTGGCAACAGTATCCAGATTTGACAATTTCCTCTCATCTGCATCCATCAGAGAGGGACTCTTTCTGATTCTTGCTCCAACTGGTTGAGTAGGATCTCCTGCTTCAGCTGGATTATAGTGATAGATGATAATCGGTCCTATCTCAATAATCTCATCCATTCTGTTGCTTATCACTCCCAGATGGTCTATCATGTCGATAGACCAGTCTGCATAATCATCAACAGAAAACATAGGTAAATTATGATGCATTCCTGAAGTGTTATCCATGTTTGTGGTGATTTTGTAAAGTATGAGTTTTAAAAATGGTTTTTCAAGATCAGTTCAAGTGGCCACAAAGGTTCTTCCTCAAGAACCAATGATACTCAAAGCCATTGGTCGGAAGAACCACTGCTCTGATACCACTTGTAGGTCCTGAACAGGTGTTCGTGAGGGTAGAAGTCTAGAGGGGAGGGGTGAATAGACTTCTAAAACTTTTCATGGATCTGGTGTGATTAGCAAGTATGCCTGATCAGAGTACGGAGTGGATCAGTATGGACTGATATCCGACTTACTGATTGCACGGAGGTAGATCAGATCGGCGTCTATCAGTTTAACTGATGGTGCGGAAGATTAGTTAACCCGTTTGAAAATCAGTTTTACTCAATCAGATTTCTGATCAATCTGTTTTAGATCAGATGACTAAAGTGTCAAACTGATCAGTTCGGTAGCTTGATGTTAATCTGAACCAGATTCAGAATATGCATGCAGATAACAAGTAGTGTGCAGTTAAGTGTAAAGCAAGATAAAGGCACACAGATTTATAGTGGTTCGGACAACTTGTCCTACATCCACTCTTCAACACATCTGATCTTCTGTCCTTCAAGACTTAACCTATACATATTGAGTTCCCCCTCAATATGTGACATATCTGTTACATCGGCTGTCTATACATTTTAGCTGGTCATCTTATCTGTTATCTAGATCATCAGTCAGCTAACAGATCTGACTGGTTCTATTACATTATCTGTTTTGGAACTTCCATCGAAACTATAAATTTTCCAACATCATGGTTGCTCAAATATATGTTGATGATATTGTATTTGGTTCAACTTGTAATGATATGCTTGAGAGTTTTGTTAAAGAAATGACATGTACCTTTGAAATGTCCATGGTTGGAGAATTGAATTACTTTTTAGGTCTTCAAATCAAACAAATGAAAGATGGTATTTTTTTTTGGTCAAAAACAAATATGCTAAGAATTTGGTGAAAAGGTTTGGTCTTGAAAGTGCTAAAGCTATGAAAACCCCTATGGGTTCAACACAAAAGTTGAGTAAAGACTTGATTGGAAAAAATATTGATCCTACTCTGTATAGATCAATGATTGGAAGTCTTTTGTACTTAACTTCTAGTAGGCTTGATATTATGTATAGTGTTTGTCTTTGTGCAAGATATTAAGCTAATCTTAAGGAATCACATCTCAACTCTGTAAAAAGAATTATAATATATGTGGTTGGAACATGTGATCTAGGTATTTGGTACTCAAAGAATACTAATTGCTCTTTAGTGATGCAGATTGGGCAGGTGATTGTGATGACAGAAAAGGTACTAGCGGAGGATATTTCTACATGGGAAACAACATTATCTCCTGGCATAGTAAGAAACAGAAATGTGTCTCACAATCAACAGCTGAGTCTGAATATGTTGCTTCTAGAAGTTGCTGCACTCAACTCCTATGGCTTAAAAAGATGTTTGATGATTATGAGTTAGAAAATGGTATTTTGACTGTTTATTGTGATAATCCTAGTGCTATCAATATTTTCAAGAATCCTGTGCAACATTCTTTGACTAAGCATATAAGTATAAGACATCACTTTATAAGAGATCTTGTAGAGAAAGAAGTTGTGAAGTTAGAATACATTTCTACTGAAAAAAAAACTTGCTGATATTTTCACAAAAGCCCTTGATAATGAGAGGTTTTCTTCACTTAGAAAATCTCTTGGTCTTTGCTATATCTAAAAATAAACACTAGATGTTGTGACAAATATTTTCAACATTTGAAGCAACATTGTGATTCTGATGATGAGTTTTTCTGTTGTATTTACTTATTTTGAACCTTAAATGATAGTGTTATGATCTTATTGTTGAATCATGGTTTAGATACAGAGTCCTGATCATATATCTCTTAAATGCATTAAATATAAAACACAACTTAGATGTGTAATCACTGAGTAACTATGGGACACGGAGCTCGCTACTACGATGTTTTCTTTTCAAAAGGTGATTAAATATACATCCATGTTTGTTCACAATCCATTGAGTAACTATGGGGCACGGATCTCGCTACTACGATGCACTCTCTTGAAAAGATGGATCAATGTGAACGTGTATTTAAAAGAAAAATTCAAAATATGCAACACATTGATGATGAATTTCATGCAAAATTGAGTGTTGAGATATATGTGTGCCGACATTTTGTGAAACCTTAAGTGATTCGAACTTTATCTGTCATACATGATTTGTTTAATGTTCTTGGACTAATTTGTGTTTATTTAATTTTGGATATGGTTCCCTGGTTTTCGAAAATGTTTTTGGCGGCTCTTACACAACACACGATCACAAATTTCCTTAGTGGGTGGTTACTTTGTCCCACTCTTGGTCGGTTTCTTGGTGGTTTTGTGTAATAACCTCCAGTCTTTCTTCTCTTCTTAAGTTCAATTTGTTTGTGATGTTTAATACTGAAAGCTAAAAACATTGTTGTTGCGCATAGGATTCAAGGTTTTATGATTTTACTTGTGTTATTTCATTATTTTGATCATATACTATATTTTTTCATAACATTATTTTAATTGCTCGTGTATTAATTTGATTGGACAGAAAGGCGGTATGGCTGACGATCAAAATCTTTCGATTTCTACTCCTGAAAATACACTTCCTCATTCAAACCCTCCAACTTATTCGAACCCTTCCTCTCCACAAAACTCGAATCCATTAAATCTTCTTGCAGAAATGGCCTCAATGAACCCAAATTATGATTCCACGAATGTTGGTGGATCATTGTCTTTGTCCATTCCAAAACTCACTCCATACGAATTTTAAGAAAATACTCCTCACTCTCTGTTTCGATTAATCATCGAGCAAATGCTTGAAAGAAACCCTCCAGTTCTTCTGGATGTCTTTATAGGGAAAAGGCAAGTCAACATTAATGATTTTATTGATCTTTCTGCAAAACCCTTAGCCACAGAAATTCCTGATGAACCTTCTCCAAAACCCGCTGAAAACCCTACTCAAACAGCCAATGTTGAGATGGAAAAAGTTGATTCCTCCGATTTAGAGGGAATGGGGGAGAAATTAAAGAACATTCAGCTGAGAAAGAAACAGTTAGCTTCCAAAAGAGGTGGAAAATGGGGAAAGATGAGAGTCTCACAGAGGAACCTTGGAAAGAATGTGGACTACACTGGGAAACGTCCTAAGAGAACTGATGGTGGTGTTGATGATCCTATCACTGTAGAGGATTCATATGAAGCGATGGCAGTTCCTGAAGTCCCTGTTGTTGAACCAAAAGATTTTGATGATGACCTTACAATGGAAGAACTAATGGCTAAAAATGAAATAAGAACTAAAAGAAGAAATGACCCTCATGTGAATGTTGCTCCTGATTCTGCAGAACCATCTGAGGATGTTGAGAAAGATGATTCTGAGAAAGAGAACTCAGAGGAAGAGGATTTTGAAACTGAGGATCCTGAAGAAGAGGAACCTGAGGAAGATGTCCCTGAAGAAGAAGAAGAGCTAGAACATTATGTTGATGAAGTTGCTCATGAATCAAATTATCTTTCTTATGACTCTGATGAGGTACTTATGTTTGATTCTGGCCCTGATGATAAGGTTGAGCATGATAGAAAGTCTGTTGTTGTTAAATCCATGCTTAAGAGGTTTATTGTTGATGAAAGGATAATCAAAATGCCTGATTTTGAAGCTCAAAATCTAATAGGTTTTCTTGATAGTAGATCTTTGTTGCATGCTCTAAAATATGCCAAACCTTATTATGTTGCTTGGGTTGCTGAATTTTATGCTAATTTGAAGAAAAATTGTGGGAATAGGCAGTCTTCAAATTATGGAAACGTAAGGTTTAGATACAATGTTGTTACCATTACCCCTAGGATTATAAACATCTTTCTGAAGACTAGACAAATGGAGGATGATACTGGAGAATTGGAAATAGGGGAGGTGGTGTCTGTCATCACTGGTGGTAGACATTCTGTATGGACTTTACAATTTTCTACTGAGGTCTGGAAACCGCATTGTTGATCTACCCTTGGAATATCCTGCACATCAAGCTGAAAATGTTGTCCATCCTGTTGGCAACATTCATTATAACATCAACAGACAGGCTGGTATCCCTACTGTCACTTTTTCTAATTCTTTCATTACTGATCAAATTCAATCCATCCAGCACAATATAGATGCTCTGGTTAAACAGAAAACCTTCTGGAGAAGCCTGCTTTCTACTCCAACAGGGGGAGAATCACCTGATGATGGTGACAATGATGGTGGTGATGATGGAGTTGGTCCATCTGGCCATGCAGGTGAGAAGGATAATGAACCAGATGTTGCTGAGGATGATGATGGTGCTGCTGCACAAGATGATCAGAATGTTGCTGATGACAGAGAGGTTGATAAGGTTGTTCAAGATGTTGTTGATGATGTTGTAAAGGAACTGTGGAGGAAGCACTTGAAGTTGATGCTGCTGCTGAACAGATTGTACCTGATGAAGCTAAACCAGTTGATGATAGCCCTGATGACACTGATGATGAGCTGAAGAAGACTCCTAACCGGGAGAGTATGTCCCCAGAAAGTGTTGCTATCATTGATCAGCTGTATGGAGCTGATAACTGGTGAACAGATTCAAAACAGGGGGAATTTTTTATGTATGGGGGAGCATTTGCAGATTATGGAGATGCAGTCATTCCAATGGCCCAGTCCTTACCTACATTTCACTATAAAAATTCCTTTCTGTGTTGTAATCTTTTATTTGCTGCTCTTTACTTTATAAACTCTGTTAATGGACAACTAAATGATAGGTTTATATTTCTGTCATTTACTTTATGTTGGGTACTTTGTTGGCCTAAGTACACTGCTGATATACTTAGTGCTTGTGTTTGTTGTCTGTTTTTAAATTATGATTTGGTTGAATAGTAGTTGTTCTCTGAATGTCTATTATTTGTTTCTTTCCTGACACAAGTTCGGATGTTATTTTTAACATCAGGTGTGTTGTAGTAGAAATGCCAAATTGGGGAGTTTGTTGATGTTGCACGGATGTTGTTCCAGATGTTAGACAACATTCGGCACAATATCATAATTTTCCCTTTCTCCTAACACTAACTCTGTTTTATTAGATGTGTTTTTCTATGTTTTCTACATTGCAGGTTGAAGACAAATTCGGATATTGTCAAGAGGTTGCACTGTGGTGGAGTCAGAATAGAAAGATCATGGGTGGTTACACCAAGATCATGGAGATAGTGGAGGAGAAGTTCAAAGGTTATTCAAGCCTAGTGGATAGGACAATGTAGTTGATCTGAAAGTCTATAAATAGACTGCATTGGTCGACATTCAAGTTTTGAGGAAAAGTGAAATACCATTTGCTCTACTCCAAACTTAAGAGAGTAGCATTCGAGACACAACCGTGAGTGGAGTGTGAGGGTTGATGCTATGTTTATTTGTACTGGTCGAGTGTATTCCAACATTTCCCGTCAATATTGATTTTGTCTTATTAGATCAAGTTTTATGTTGAATAAGATCACTAGTTACTTGATTGAATAGATTGATTTTTGGTGTGTGATTTTTCACTACACCTTTTAGGATCTTGTAAGAGGTTCTTGTGTAGCTCGCTACTTGTTATAATGATGTTTTTAACCATGAGGTTCGTATAGTCTAGATTACAGACTATACACAAATTTGAAATCCTATGCACTGCGTATTTATACTTCTGTTGTCATATGTTGTTTTACATGTTGCATAACATTTTCAACAACACTCTAAAAATACACGCACACACTGTCATAATTGATTAGTTGTTCAGATATATGCGTACACAACATATTACGACAGATTAGCAACGGTTCCAACTATTTAATGTAACTAATTAATTAAATGTTACATATATGCGTTCAGAAAATTAAAAATAACAATATTTAAATTAAAAATCTTCTAAAATGGATTTATATTCAAACAACCACAATTGAGTCTCATACATCCGACTCAAGTTCATCTGATAGGTTCAGCCCTTCATCTCTCTGTGCACCACGCCACCTGCGCATCTGATCATGGTATTGTCGATGAGCAACCTTACAAAATGCCTTGTAAACTTCCTCGATCGTGAGATCGGGCCTCCACGTAGTATGTTTCTGTATTTCGAATATAATACGATAAATTAATTGTAACCAATATATAGTAAAATATAAGTTAAATTTTATACCGTAAACTCCTCGAAATACATCTGACGACGGTCAGTTGACACATATTTCCAACTGTGAGCGTTGACAGCAATTCTCACATAGTAGATGATGCGTTTGACTATAGAGGTAGCCTCGTGATCAGGTAAAATCCTAAAACATTAAAAAATACATAATTAATATTTAATATTAAATTAATTATATAATTAAATAAAAAAAATACTTACTCTTCATTGGAGAGATCGATAGACAAACAGGATGAAGTTGGGACGTTATTACCGTCTTGAGCACTCATCTAAATGAAATATAAAATTTATAAATTAATTAAATTATAATACAACTAATTATAAATAAATACACGGATAAAAATTAAAATATTTACCGCTATATCGAAAAATACCGATGAATTGACTCGTTCGCGTACAGAACTCGTTCCTTTCTGACTGCTCGCTGGGGTATTTATAATGTTGATTTCTTTAAAACCGTCGCTAAATGCGGGGCCCAATCATTAACAACGGCGTCCAACGGTTGGGATCCTTCGTTTTTTGTGCCGTTTAGCAACGGTTACGGAAAAATCGTAGCTAATATCGTCGCTAAACTGACATATTTTACCCGATTCGAACCAATCGTCGCAATCAGCGACGGTTCACAAAAAAAAATAAGCTAAATGTGGTGAATTTGATCATTTGACGGTTACCATCGCAAATTACGACGGATATCGTAACCGCTGCTAAATCCGTCGTTAAAACGCACGTTTTTTATAATGTACATGACTGTCGATAAATGTGGGTCTACACAATATTGGAAAATATTTCAATCTATTGTTGAACAACTTGTTGTTTTATGAATTTTAGATGATATAACACCATCACATTTATGAATTCACTGAAACGCATTAGTATATTTTGAATATGTTTGAGTGAATGAAAAATTAATTTTTAAAGTTGTTGTAATTATATATAATCAATAAACGAGAAAAATATAATGAACAATGAGTATATAGTTGTCAGTTATGTTCATCCACCTTTCACGCGTAAACAAGAGAGGTGCAAATCTTGACACATAAGCAAGTGTCCTACTATTCAGTATTACCAAAATTGAAAGATATTATTTATTTTAAAAAAAATCGTGTGGAATACGAGTCTCGGTTCTTTATTTTATCCAATTTTCAGTCAATCTACAATGTATCCATGTTATTCTAACAAAAATTAGTAACATTAATTGTAGCAAAAGGTTACCACAATATTAGCAGAAAAAGAAATCCTAAAGAATTTTCTTTTTAAAAAGAGAGAGAGGAGAAAAGAAGATTGAGACGTCTAATACACTATGATAAAAAAACATTGTGCATGTAATAAATAACAACTATAATGGTAGGCTTAAATACACCACGTGAAAATGTCACTGATAGTTCCCCTAAGTCGTGAATTTCATTTAATTAATTTTATAAATTCAATCATTATTTGGTTGTTGCGTTGACTTATCTTGAGTTTTTTTATTAAGATCACAAAAAATAAAAAAATTATAAATTTATAATTAATCGCAACGCTAGTGAGCTATCAACTTTGAACAAACTCTCACGTGCAACTGGTGCATGATCTAAGATTTGTACATTCTAACATGATTTAAAAATTTGCTACTTATTACACTAAAACTTGCGACTTGAAACTTGCAATTATATTTTGTGAACACCTGATACATGTTTCGGTGTATAAATCGCAAGACAATAAATTATAAGTTTATAAAACACACTATGGAGTGCATTGTTCTACTGGTGCCCAGAAGTCACACTCCTAATGTAAATATGTGTATGTATATACATTTGTTACCCTTTATTTGCAAAATTAGCCATAATACTTTATTAATTATCTTTCGTTTTATTATACTGTCACTGGATTTAATAAGGGTGTGTATTCACAACGACAACCATGATCATTAAAGAGAAAAACATTTTAAACATTTTAAGGGTGATATAATTGGGACAATTTCCATCTTTATTTGGTGCATGCATGCATCTAGCCTGTCCAACCCATCAGTGCGAAATAGGCTTGATGTACAGCCCATCAGCCCAAATAAAAATAATAACAATGAATTTAAATTAAATGTTTCCTTATTCACTTACTCATTCGCCCATAAATTCAATTATTCTTTAATTAATTGATAAAATTTGATCATATTCCAGAAAAAAAAAAGTTGGGTTTGTCCTTGCAACCAAAATTTGAAGAGACAGAAGGTGTTACTGTGATTTCTTTGGACTTAGCATTTTTTAGCACCCAAATTAGTGGGGATATAGGACATAAATTTATTATTTGGAATGAATTAATTAATCAAATGTAATTCGAGATGGGTTTAAATTTTAAAGTATAAAATAATTTCTTTAGAATTTTAAATGAACCTGAATTCTAGAACTTATTACTTCCTGATCTTATTTTTTTATTGCTCAAAATTTAAATCTTAATTAATTTTTCATTTTATAAATAGTAAAAACAACCTTACTCTCTATAGATTGATTTTTTTACCAACATCTCTAAATTACATATTAAGCCATTAATATTTCTCCATAAAAGAATCTATTTTTTTGTCTCATTCTCTAAAAATGAGAAAATCATTCTCAACAAAAACTAATTTTACCTTTTTTAATACAAATAAATAATTCTCTCATTAAAAACAAGACCGATACTATTTAATTTTAGTTACAAAAGGAAAAGATGTAACTCAAATTCAAGAATTCAAGACATGGTTAAAAGATGCAAAGTACAAGAATCGGCTGTTATGTAAAACAATTTTATAGTGCAACCTCAATTATTACTTTATAATAGTAACTAATCTTTTTTAATAAAAGAGTTAATAGTTAATATTAAAGAATTAAAATATCCTACTCTTTAAAAGTGCACACAAAATACAACTAGTTGCATGATAAAACTTGTTTATACAAGAATTTACTCAAGTTTAATTAATAGAATTTAAGGTCTAAGTATCTAAATTTTAAAAGGTAAATCAAGAACTAAAATTTATCGACAATGAAATAAAAACATTCACCGTTAAACTTAATAAAAATTAGGACTCAAAGTGCATTTTAACTAGTAAGAATCCTCAATCCCATTCAAACCAAGTTAATACGCAATAAGTACCCGCCTGGTATGAATTTCAAATGAAAATGGTAACGAATATCATTAAAAGGTCAATCATTATGATTTGGTGATTGCATTATTGCTAGTTGGTTAAAAAATTACTAAGCAATATTAATAAAATGACTCCTCATTATTTTTTTTCATACTCATTACCCCAACCCCAACAAACAGACCCTAAATGGTCATTAATCTTATGCCACATTTCCCATTTAATAGAAGAATGATAAAAAAAATTAAAACATGGTACATGAATCAAACCCAATACACTATAAAAACCGTTTTTTTCCTTTCATATATCTGGCTCAAAATAATATTTGACAAGATCAAATTTTTGTAGAACAATTTAGATCAAGACACTCAAAGAAACACCTAGAGTATTCATTAATTAATCGAAATAACTCAATTCATAGTTCACTCTTAGTAACAAGCACCAAAAGTCATCACTTGATTTGAATTATACAAAAATTCACCATATATACAGATTTATCACTAACCTTCAATCAATGGAGTCTGGGGAGCTGTGAGTTTAGGCATCTATATCGACGAGATGTATATCTCTCTATCAACTGCAGTTCTCCAACTCAAAAAACTAGAGGACGAAAACTACGAATATAATCAGAAATAAGATTATAACGAGAAACAGTTTAATCAAAAGCCACCGGTTTGAGGATATTCGGTTTAAGTATTTCAGCAAGGCGTTACTGGCACCTTCAACGTTTGTTAGTGACTCATCCATGTTATCATCGATTCTGCTCATTTCAATCCGGATAATTTGTCAGGAAAATTATAAGAAATGGGAATTTAAATTCTGGGTTATAAAGTTGAAAAATTACCTGATTGCCAGCTCCCCTGGTGTGCCACCATTGTAGCCAAATGTGTGAAAATCCCACCGAGTTCTGAAATTGTAGACTCCACGTTTTGAAGAGCTACACTCCGACTTTGAGAGATGCTGTCTTGTCGTGGGACCACCTGCTGCAACATGGCTGCTTCCATTTGGGGACGGGTTGGCATCGGTAGCCATTCTTCGTCTACATGCATAACATTTATGTTGAGCAAGGTGCAAGTCAAAGGGAAATATAGGGTGTAAGTGAGTCAAGCCGGCGAATCAAATGTAATCACATGAAGCTCAAGCTACTCGAGTAGTTCTCGATCTAGAGTTTGAGCTAAAAAATACTAGGCTCACGAGCCTAATCGAGCTCACATAATTTTACTATTTTACCCATAATATACAAACTATTACAAATATACACTAGTTTTAATAAAATAAAAATCTATAATAATTTATAGAACCTAGAACCGAGCTCGAGTATTTCGAGGTTTTCCATCGAGTCAAGCTCAAGTTCACAAGAATTGAGCTTAATCGAGTTCGAGTCGAGCTTCAAGTTTCGAGTTTTTTAATTAAGGCAAGTTCGAACTTGACACTACTAGACTCAACTTAGCCCATTTACACCATTACGGAAATACATTGCTCAAAAAATCATATGTAGATGCTAAATAGCCCAGTATGGATGCGGCAATAATAGGTTTATTTAGAATTTTTACAAAATAAACTGAAAAAAATAATTATTATCCATGATAATGTGCAGAATGTAAATGAAGCAAGACAACATAACAAGCTATCTAATAATTAAAATAGAACCACATCTTAGTCTACTTCTTTTTGATCAGAAGCAATAACTTGTATACTCAACAAAAACATGGCAACTTGCAAAATAACTTGATTATAATTTACAATTCAATGGAAATGAACATCACATGAGCAAATGTTTAGGCAAATATACAGCAAATAATGAGAAAAAAACAGCACCATAGCTACATATATAAGAAAATCCATAACTCTGCAGGATGCAGATTAAGACATGATGGTAATATACACTAATAAAAAGTCAAGAAGCTGTTTATAATGGATTGTTTCACCAAATGAGTCATCTAACATTCTTCTGTACATATAATTCCTACAGACACGAACCAATTCTTGCATGATAACCTGACAACAACTAAGTATTTGTGGAATGCATGAACCAATACAAATTATAGACAGCTGATTTTCACTATCTGCTCTTCAATCTAAAATACTTGGCATTATTTCTTTTTAACTCACTTTTTTTTTTTCAAGTGAATGATTTATGGGTTTAGTACAATGAGATTGAGTTATATATATTATTTGCAGGAATACAGGCTTCAAATCTGACTCGAAGATAGTGACCAATGTCTTTTCAGGCCATTACTTGATTGTTAATTTTTTACCTTAGTGAACAAAGCCTTAGTAAACAAGCAATACATGAGTTGTAACCACAAAAAATATACAGTTGCCAGGAAATATTTTACTTACAGAAACAAACACTGTTAAAAAGTATCTTTTTGTGGACATACCTTAGTTGGTTGCCCATTTGAATGTCGTTGCCTTTAGATCTGGTATCAAAAAGTAGTGAAGAAATATATAAGAGATGAGATAAAACACCAGTAAAAAATTCTGCAGTGCATTTCAGAGGGGGTGGGGTGTTCAAGGGTAAAAAGATTATGCATCAATGGCTTTTTGATCGTTTTGTGGCCAAATTAAATAACACAAACTCTCATGTGAAACTTGTTCATACTATGAAATTGATACCATTACACTTATAAACTGATACCATTGCTCATATAAACTAATATTATAGCATTTAATGCTATGATAACAGTTTGTAAGCGTAGTTGCATCATTTGATAAGTGTAATTGTATTAGTTTATAAGTGTAACGTATAAATTTCATACTATGAACAAGTTTCATAGGAGACCTACTTATTAATAATGGAGAGATCAGTGAGCCATCCAGCAGATGACTATATCCCCATTCAGAAAAGGGCAAATTGCTTCCTCTTTCTCAAAATAGAACGAGTTAGATAATATACTACTTCAAAATATGTACAACAGGATGTTTAAGGAACAAGGTTCCACCCCTATTGTCAAATAACAACTGGATAAAGGAGATGAATGCCATAGAAAGGGAAATAACAACCAATATAAGAGATTGAAAGCTCATTTTAATGTGATTATGCTTGGGATTATGGGAAAGAACATACTTACTTCCAGGGATGACAAAGCAAGTTTTATGCGAAATGGGGAAAGGAGGTACACTTTGTCAATTAAGAATGTTGTAGCTTTATAATTTTGACCACCAAAACAAGTCATACTACAAAACATTAACT
Organism: Stenogyne calaminthoides; assembly: GCA_037126765.1. Lineage (NCBI taxonomy): Eukaryota > Viridiplantae > Streptophyta > Magnoliopsida > Lamiales > Lamiaceae > Stenogyne > Stenogyne calaminthoides. Next base: position 30,763,317 of record JBBCBC010000016.1, read on the forward strand.
TCCAGGTTATATACCAAGTAATATCACAATTATCTCCATAATAATGTTACTACCAAATAAGTAAAACATCAAAGACTGTAAAGAACCAGCAGAAGAAAATATACATTGGTGAATGCTGATTTCCTCCAGATGTCTCAGATGTGTTCAACCAAGGGGGTGGTTCCGTTGCAGTACTAGGTGGCTGTTTCAAAGGGTTCTCTCTTGATACAACAGAGGAAAATAACTGTTTCCGATTCTCACGGGCTTTGATATTCTGTGGGAAAAAAGAGAATTAAATTATTACGAAGGGGATGTTAATGTTGTTTCTCACCAGAAAAAAGCATGAGAATATCAGTTTTATGAAATATACCTGTGTTGTAGTAGTCAGGACATCTTTCAACTGCTTAGTCACATTCATCAGTCTGTTTTTTAAGTCATCACAAACAGCAGTCAGATGAACAACTCTATCTTCTGAATAATTTCCATCAGCTATCTCCATGTTTTGGAGGGTTTGCAATTCAGAAACAGCCATGTTAAGTGCCGTGATATCATTTTTTATCAGGTTCGTAAGTTCTTCATTTTCCTTGCTCCGATCATCAAAAATAGATGACCTTTTGGTTACTGTACCAATGAGAGTATTTATTAGAAACCTGAGGACAGCATCATAAAATAACGGGAGTGATCTAATTTTGTCAAAGTATTAACAAGCATGACTAGTATAGAGGGGTTTAACATGAAATATGATATACATAAAGAGTATTTTAACTGTACTGAGTATAAGGTTGTTCAAAAGAATTCCAGAGTAATAAAGCTTTGAAAAGTTGAAAATAAACATCATGGACCCCTATGCAATGAAAGGAAAATATGGCAGTTTTTGTTAGAAATATCCCATTGTGAGGCTCAGAAAGTCCAAATAGAACTGATAATGGAACTATGATAAATTTCGACTAATCTAGATAGAATCAAGTTGAAAACAAAGTGAACTTGAAAGGGTTAAAAAATTTAAGTTCACAAAATCTACCAAACGCTTATTTGGGTGCTTCTCTATCCAGAATACGACATCAAATAATAAAAACTTTGGATAGTGGTACTCCTCAGTAAGCATTTGGTATATAAGAATGTTTATGAAAGAATAAGCGCATATCCCAAACATGAAATCATACCAAGGTTACCCTATATTATCCATTAACCAACTATACGATGTACATATTTAAATACTATTCAATTTCCAGTAATGGATTATCAACTCAAAATAAAAAAGAATAGAAACGCAATATCGATAGTTAAATAAGATTTATCAATCAGCAAACCAAGGTACACTACAAGATTTTGTAATACTCTTGCTCAGATCATGTTCTTTTCATCACAATCAATTAGAAGGTAATCTCAAAAATCACATAGTACTCCATCATTTCGTGTCTTCATATAGCAATTACAGATTTACAGCCTAATACTCCAACATTTAATCGATCGAGTAAAATTCATCAAATTAAAACCACAACAAAATTCCATAGACGATAAAGGAAGCTTACAGTTGGATAGACGATCGATTTTCTGCGAGGTTTGGTGGATGCGAAGCCCTATTTTCGAAGCCTTCTGGTTATAAACAGATCGATCCGGAGTTACTGCACTCAAATCTTTTGATTGCGATTGGGGAGGAGTTTCTGCATTTCCTCCGATCCTCCTCAATGTCTGCGTCAAAGAAAGGAATTCCGATGTCCGATCACGAAACGGCAAGGTGCCGGCGGCCGCCATAGAAATGAACGGTGGGGAAGAATTTTTTGCCGGGAATATAATCGCTTGTTCACTTCTATTGCCAAATGTTTGAGAAGCGTGTACGAATTACGATCACTGGAAAAGCGTCAGTCACATCGTTTGGTTCTTAGTCCATGTTACAAATTGAGGCACCTCCCATTCATATAAATTTTTTATTTTAAAATATCGCAATTCTATAAAAAAATATTTATATTATAATTTTTCATTTTCAAAATTTATATTGTTCATTTTTTCTCTTTTTTTTTGCCATTAGATTTTATAAGTTTATTTTATTTATGGTATAATATTTAATTTCACTATTTATTTTTTAAAGTTTAATTTATATCATTCAATTGTTTTGGGTTACTAATTTAATTTTCACGCTTTTTTTTTTTTTTACAGTTTTTCATGCCTTGTCATGGTCCTAAAATTTTCTTATATTCTACATTTCATAATTTGTAATTTAGAATAAGAAATGAATAGAAATATGACATATAATATTAGAAAATAAAATTTACATCTATAATTAAATTATTCAAACTAATTAAATGTTTGACATAATCTAAAATTAATAATATAAAAATTATTTTAAGTCACGCATCGTACTCGGAATTACATGCTAGTAGGTCATATTTTTTTTTGTGAAAATAGGTCGAAATCTTTCTTGGCTTGTCATTCCTTTTTCCGGACATATTTATTATGTTAAATACATACTTAAAATTTATAATTTATCTTTTTTAATAAACAAGACTCAAGTCTTTATTTTTATAAGAGATAAAATTGATTTTTGATGGGTGTTAAATGATATTTGTGTAAATTAAATAATATAAAAATTAATTTTAATGTGAAAAAAATAATGACATGAAACTTAAATATTAAAAGATTTGAGAGGTATAGATAAAATTAAAAAAATATTTTATTGCTCTTTTGTTGTAATGTCAAAGGTCCTAGTGTACATGTGTTAGACTTAGGGCACATTTGACTAAAATGAATAGTTAGAACCCACTCTTTTTTTATGGATGCTCGCCAAGTAAACGAAACACCATGGCATTCGAAAACACATTTAAAAAATACGTTCGCTTTTTGGGCGACAAGGGACATTATCAAGAGATAAAATGTATTTTTGATGGAGCCAAATTCAAACAATGTTATGGAACACATGCTATAAAATTTATTTTAATGTAAAAAAAGAAATGGCAGCGTGAAGGTAATATTAAAATATTTGAACACATAGATAGAATTAAAAAAATATTTTATTGCTCTTTATAAAATTGTTAAATTAAATTTGAGACGTACTTATTTTTATAAATGGTTTAAATAAGAAGAAGATGGAGGAAATCTTTTTTCCTTATTAATTCACCTTTCATTTAAGGTGAACAAGCTCCTCCCTCCAGCAAAGCATGCATGAGCCGGACTTTGACAAACAAGTGTGAACTGGATACGAACAAACAAGTGTGAACTGGATACGAACAAACAAGTGTGAACTGGATACGAACATGTTATGAGGTTTTGATGAAATAAATTTGGAAGCCCACTTGTTCTGGTCATCTTTCTTCCTCCAATCTCCTCCAGAATTCATTTTCTCCATCCGGGGCGAGCACAAGAAAAAGTCTAGGACGAGGCGTCTCTACCGTTTTCCCAGTTGATTGGGGTGATTGTGATTCGCCCTGAGGCGAAATGAAATGACCCCCACGGCCGAGCCCGCCCGCGTTGGAAAAATAAGGGTAAGGACAAACCACTTGCTAATCACTCCAACACCCGGTGATATAAATAATTATTATAATTAATTATCTTAAAAAAGGACATATGTTGACCGTTTAAAAAAGTTCTAGGACACATTTAAATTTTACATGTATTCATGTTAACAAGGTTTTTTTTTTTTTAAAGGTCAACTTTTAACAAAACATACTTGTCAAACAAGAGATAAATAGCCCTGCAGGAATTACACTAGGCAAAATAAAAACTTAATTCAATTTTCTACACAACACCTCATTACTTACTCTAACATTTACGCACCTCATTACTTTCACATTTACCAACAATTCCCGACTCACCATTTTTTACACTCATTATGCTTTCGACACATATACATTTTGTTTGTTTAAAATAAAACAAAAAATATATCATTTTACATTAAAAAACAACTATAAAAATCTTTTTTACAAATTGTTCAATTAAATTTGAGGCGTTTTTTTTTTTTTTTATAAATGTTTAAATAAGAAGTTGATGGAGGAAATACGTTTTAAATTTTACATTAATTCATGTTATCAAGTTTATTAAAGAAAAAAAAATCAAACTTTTAACAAAACGAAGTAAAAAAAATGACAGTTGCGGCCTTGCAGGAATTACATAACCCAGGCCCAACTATTGGAAATCCACAGACGACTATGATCTGATCAATTGAATCTGAACTGTCGAAATTAGGTTACACCAATTCATCCTTATATAAATGTTACCCCAAAAATTTACCCTAGCAATACGGTTATTTCTCCCTCCTGTGGTTAAAGTGACTGCTCCGCCACTGTCCGCCTTGACCGCCGCCGTGCCTTGGTCCTAATTCCCCTTTCCTTTGCGTTTATAGTAGTATCAAAATCAATGGCACCTAAGCTCACCAAGGCCGATAAGAAGATCGCTTACGACAAGAAACTGTGTGATTTGATCGATGAGTACTCGCAGATTTTGGTGGCGGCAGCCGACAATGTCGGATCAAATCAGCTTCAGAACATTAGGAAAGGTCTGAGGGGTGATTCGGTGGTTCTTATGGGTAAGAACACTATGATGAAGAGAACTATCAGGATTCACGCTGAGAAGAGTGGGAACCAGGCTATTCTTAGCCTCATTCCTCTGCTTGTTGTAAGTATGAGATTTCATTATTTTCTAGGTTTTATCCTTTTTTTTTTTTTTTCACTTTTAGGGTTTGTTACTTAATTACCTATGTTTATTGTTGTATAATGTGTGCTCATTGGGGAATTTGCTTTTTTCTGTTGATATTGTTGCTGTAAATTATTCGAGTCGCTTTATTCTAAAATTGTTGGGATCTGCTCTAATGGATAAGATTGTTTGAAATCACACTCTGAAAGAATTATATTAGAAAATCTAACTATGGTTGTTGATATTGTGAAATTGTTCATAAAAAAATGGTGCAAGGAGATATAACTAGTGGTAGGGGTGGGCATCGGATCTGGTTAGAGTGCCCAAAAATTTAGGGCAGATAAAAAAATACCCGAACCTGACCCGAAAATCCCGATAAAAAACTCGGGTACCGAAGTGTCAGCACCCAAAATACCTGATTTTTTAAGAAATAAAATTGAAAAAACAATAAAAAATGATAATTACATATAAAAGATCCGGATACCAGATCACATAGTTTCAGATCGGGTACCCAAAACCTGATAATCTTAGAACACATCACATAGTTTCAGATCGGGTACCCGAAACCTGTTAATCTTAAAATACCCGATTGGGTACCCGATACCCAAAAAATTGCCCACCCCTAGATATAACTTTCATTTATAAGGCTGATGAATTTACCAAACAAATAAACTATGGTTCCCCTGGTTTGGTGAATCAATTGGTTTATTAGAGTATGTAGTTGTTAGGTTTCTGTTTTAATACAGAGTATCTCGGTTTTAGTTTGATTTTTTTTTTCTCCGTTTGAACAGGGAAATGTTGGGTTGATCTTCACCAAGGGTGACTTGAAGGAAGTCAGTGAGGAGGTTGCGAAGTACAAGGTAAATAAAATAGACTTTCAACTTTTCCTCTGTGGTTATGTTAAAAGCTTGATATCTTGTTTATTGATAATTATGTGCCAGCTTTCTAAACTGTTTTATGTTACATATTTTCTAAGAAAATACTGTTATGTAGGTTTCTTTATTTTATATATACTTCAGGCTTCTTTATATATTTGTATACAGTCTAGGGAAATGGATGTGAATAAACCTTTTTGGTTCTACCCCTGAATTCATTATGTTTATTAAAATAATATTTAGGTTTCTTCCTTTATAAGCTAAGGGGTCAACAGAAATAAATAGCAGGAATGATTTTGTACTCTTTCATGATGACGTGTAATGTTAAGTTTTTCAGTGGCATGAAAGGAAGTTTTAGAGAAAACCATTTGTTTCTGCATTTTTTTTCTTCAATTAAATTGTATGTTGCATGAAGAATTTATTCAATTAATGCTGAATATGTGAATTTTGGTAACAGCATTTTCTAGGACAGGTTTTTATTGAGACCATAGCTATGAGCTATAGAAACATGATATATTTGTTATTATCCTTACATTATGTCTAAAAGTTGTTTTTGCTATCAGGTTGGAGCACCTGCCCGTGTTGGTTTAGTTGCCCCAATTGATGTCGTTGTCCCACCTGGCAACACCGGTCTCGATCCATCCCAAACTTCCTTCTTCCAGGTCTTTACAAATTAACATTCTCACTTTATTTCATTTTCAATTTCCTTTTCTCAATCTCAAATCGCCTTGCCCTCCCAGGTTCTCAACATCCCAACCAAGATTAACAAGGGTACTGTCGAAATTATCACCCCTGTGGAGCTCATCAAGAAGGGCGACAAAGTGGGGTCCTCTGAAGCTGCCCTGCTTTCCAAGCTTGGAATTAGGCCATTCTCTTACGGGCTCGTTGTGCTCTCTGCTTACGACAATGGGTCTGTCTTCAGCCCCGAGGTTCTTGATTTGACCGAAGATGACCTAATTGAGAAGTTTGCTCAGGGTGTCTCCATGATTACTTCCCTATCACTTGCCATCTCATACCCCACCCTAGCTGCTGCACCCCACATGTTCATCAATGGATACAAGAATGTTTTGGCTATCGCTGTTGAAACCGATTATTCCTTCCCTCTAGCTGATAAAGTTAAGGAGTATCTTGCGGTACGCATTTCTTTTCTTCTATACAATAGCTGCACCTAGGCACGCAATGTGGTAGGTTCAAACCCCAAACCACATTGAAAAATCGATAGGAAAAAATCTTTCAGGCCCCAATTGATAATTTTACTATTTTCAGTCAGATTTATAAAATATGAGATGAATATCAAATGTTTATAACCTCCCTAATCTATTCGCATGTAAATAATGCAGGATCCTAGCAAGTTTATCGTTGCAGCTGCACCTGCAGCCGACTCTGGAGCTGCCCTGCTGCAAAGGAGGTGGAGACAAAGAAAGAAGAACCGGAGGAGGAGTCCGATGAGGACATGGGTCTTGACCTTTTCGGTTAAATTTTTTCTGTTTAGTTTTGACAGTATGGTTCTATCACGTTTTTTGAAGTCTTCTATGGCTTTCTAGAATTTTGCTGTTTTAGACCAGATGATGCAGTTACGTTTAATATAGAGTAGTAGTTTTAATAATTGCTAATTAAGTTTCGTGAATGTGAGAAGTTAATTTTATTATATTACATGTCAATGGCGATTAATCTGGGCTTGATTAATTTTTTAGTAAGGTTCTGTTTGTGTTTGGTAGTCTAGAAAATTGCCAAAAATTGATTTTTTATGGCCTTTTACTATGATAAGAAACTCAGCTTGCAGTTTCGAATAGGAGCCATGAGTTCGTAGGTAGTTTTTTATGAACCAGACTAGGGATGTCAACTCTTGAGTATTTGAAAATGAGTACCATGAGTTCTTAGGTAGTTTTTAAAGTGAAAATGGGTCCAAACATGGTGGGTCGGGTTTGTTGGGTCAAGGGTGATACCCAGATCTGGCACATTCTGCTACGGGGCGGTGTTGGTCATGGCCATATTGATATCCCTAATTCAGACCCAGGCTCATTTTTAGCCATAGTAGCCAATAAGATCTATTTATCCCAAGAAATGCTGATTAAATTGGTGCTTTGTGAATAGAAATGAACATAATACAATGTAATTCAACGTCATTTATGTTTCATTATTCAAGAATTTATAAAAATTTAAACATATTGATTCATGAGTTTGTATATTAAATCAAAAAAATATATTTGGCATGAGCCAACGAATAATAGAAAAAATTTGTAAAAAGCAAACACGATTATCAATTCTAGCAAACATGCACATTAACTCAATCCATCGACTGACTTGTTAATTTTTTATTTATTTTTGAAAATATATAATTTTTTAGGCGGTGGAAGCTTAAAATTTTTTAAACCACTTCCATCGAATTTAGGCATTTAAATTTTGATTATAATATAAAATATAAAAAAAAACCTAAATAGTCAAATTAAAAAAAAATAAAAGACATTTTTATATTATTAAATTTTAATTTTTTTTTTAGCAAAAGAATCATTATTTAGACTATTATAATTTATACCTCTATTTAATTAACTAAAATAATTAAATAAAATAGGAGAAAAAAAACAGATGATTCTAAAAAATATCCCATCCTTTTTCTTTGCAAAAAATATAACCAATATGAATTATCATCCGATCAAATCATATTGTTTAATTAATCCTTTTTCTTTTTAAAATTTTAAAAATTAATTCACTTTTATTTATTATTTAAATTTTACCATTTATTTTTTAGCAAAGAAATTATTATTTATTTGAAATTTGTATCATATTTTAAAAATATTGGATATTTTTGTTAAAAAGCTCGTCTTTGTAATTTTTTTTTCAAAAATTGTGAAAAAAAAAAAGAACTAGTCTTTTTAAAAAAGAGAGATGAGGATATAGTTGGTAAAAAAAATATTGTCTTGGTTAGAAAAGAATAAAATTAAAATCATTGATAAAATATTTTAAAAATAAAATAAAATTAGCTAAAAATTGGGGTTGTGTCAATATATAAATGCTAATTAGGCTGTGGAGGCTGGAAAATTAATTTAAACCACTTCCATAATTTTAGGCATTGAAAATGGAAAAATATAAACTGAAGAAAGGAAATTTAAAATAAAAAATAAAAAACCTAAAGACATTGTGTGTGGTGCGAACTGTTCTAGCCCTTTCTTTGTTTCAAGACTTCATCGTGCATCCCACTTATCCCTTTTTGTTCCAGAAATCACAATTCTAACATAGATTCCCGTCCTCCCTCTTAGCAAAATCATCAATGCGGCACCGTATGAACATCGTGAAAACCGTCGTACGGTTTGACTTCATACAATCCTTCTTCTTTTGAAAATTTTAAAATTATTTCTTTTGTCCATCTTTACCGCATTTAATCCTGTTTATAATTTTTTTACATACTGGTTCAATAGAAAATCGTTTCCCTAAAGGCGTGGATATTCTTTTTACTATGTACATATTATTGATATAAAATTAAACCCCAGTATGAATCTCTTAATCCGGGTCCGATTTTAAAAATATTGGATATTTTTGGGGATACAATTTAGTCAAACAGTAGACTAGCTTGTGATATAATAATTTAAAGAGATTTAGGAAGCACCCTTGTAATGTGAAATGGTTGATGGTAAAGATGAACAGATGTGCCAAATAGACGTAGATGAAAAACGCTTGAAATACTGAGTTGAAGCTGGATATGGTCTAGCTCCACAAACGTTATATTTTAATGTCTAATATCTATACTCCACCTTATATGAAGGTATTATTACCAATATATATTTATAGACACAATGTAAGGGACGTATATATATATTAATGACAAAAATTGTGAAATCTGTGTAGTGAAAACCAAAAACAAAAATATGATTAATTTTGGCTTTATGTTCCCTTACATTGTGTTATTCAACCAAGCAAACTTATCTATTAATATATGTATCTAATCGAGGTATTATGTTCTTGTCATGGACGGATCATTGAATAACAACGAAACTCAACTTTTTAAATAATTTTTATATATTTGTATATAATATATAAATAAAATTTAATATACGTATTTAAGCTCAATTCAATATTATTTTTATTTTATATTTAATTTACAAATCTCAATCAAAAATTAAAGATCGTCATCACACTCTCTATTCAATTATTAAATTAAGATACAACTTAATATAATTTTTTTTCCTGGTCTATCTGTCTCTTTCTTTTTTCTTTTTTTATATAATTTAATTAAAGTATTAAAACACAACAAAAAAAAATATTTTATTATAATTTTGTATGTAATTTCTTGAAATTATCCCAAACATTTAGAGTTTAATCATCTAGATATGATTCTATTTTGAGTAACACTCATGTGAATCAGATTCATACATGAACTCTATCACTGTTATGTGTAAAAACTATCATTGTTATGCACAAAAACTTTTACTGTTTAAAAATATAAAACATTTTTTACACAGTGATTGTTTTTTGTACATAACAGTGATAGTTTTTATACATAACAGTAAGAGTTTTTGTATATAACAATGATACTTAAATGACCTAGTTCATAGCATGAACCAGGTCTATACAAGTTTTTGTCTTCTATTTTTTTCGTTTAGTATTTTTATTTATTTAACTTGTTCAATATTAAATATCTACATTGTTCTCTCAATTTTTATCTTTTTTTTAAAAAAATATGTATTAATAAATTATTTTTTATTTGTTATATATTATCATAATGATAAATTTTTGGCCACTTTAATATTAAAAAGAAAAAAAATTATAAATATAATAATGTACTAGCATGAGTTAAATGAGATGTTTTTTAAACGGATAATCATTTCTTGAAATGATTAAAAAAATATTGAGTATAAGTTGTATAATTTTGTTTTAACTTATTATTTATTAATAGAAAAGCAACATATTTTATAAATGAGCACCAATTTTGGAATATATTTTGTTAAAAATATAAATAAATTCGGACTTAATTATTGATGAGTTTTATGCTTTAAAGTCTCATATGACACCACTTAAATTAATATATTAAAAAAATGCTATAAATAAATATAAAATTTTAATATATATATTTAAACTTTTTGTAAAAAATACTTATTTTATTTTTTAACTAAACATAGTTAAATCCTAGATCCCTGATTCTTGTTTTTGGTCTTGCTTGCATGTGATTTTGATTATATTTTTTTTTACATGATCACTGGCTCAATCTAATAATCTATCAGCTCTCAAGGCGTAGATATTCTTTTACTATTTACATATTATTGGTATAAAATATGAAGTAACCCTCAGTCAATTAAGTCTATATATGAATTTTATTATTATTATATATAAAAATTATCATTTTATTATTAATATATATAAAAATTATCACTGTAATGCATAAAATATATTATTATTTAAAAATGTAAAATATTTTTTAAAAAAATTATATATAGTTTTTATAAGTAATAGTGATGATTTTTATATATAATAATAATATTTTTTACACATAATAATAATACTAAAAAAAAAAAAGTTCATGGTGAATTGGGGTTCATACAATTTTTTGTCAAAATATAACGTCAAATTGAGCAGATTGGTGAGATTTAGTATGTCGTATTTGTATAAAGAAAATATAGCGAAAATATAATTCTTGTAACCATTTACTCAATGACAAAAATTTGTGTGCAAGTTTACGTTGAACATCATTTTTATAATATTACTATTATACATTAAAATTATTACTACTGTTCATAAAAATTAATTAAAATAATTTTTATGTATAGAAGTGATAGAATTTATGTATAAACCTCATTTAGAGGATAGTTACTTTTATTCAATTCCAATAGTGCGCTTTTGTAAGGTTTACTTTTTGGGTCTAACATTTTCATCCAATATGTAAATCTTATAATAAAAATTATTTTGCAAACCTATATGAATATATAGAATTTTATTTGCACAAATTCATATAAAATCAACTAAATGCGTAGTAACAATAGATATTAAAGTAAATCTCATATATACTAATTATAAAGTATAATTATATATCTTATCTTAATATTATATATTGGTAAACCTTATTCAGCTTATGTGGCGAAACCATGTCAGTTTAAGTAAAACCTAATTCAATCAGATTATTTCGTTTTAAAATCGAACACTCACATTAAAAGTTGTTTAAGTTAATCTTAACATATTTATTTATTTATTAAGATTAAGATATATACTACGCTTATTTATATCATATTTATTTATTTATTAAGATACTATATACTACGCTTATTTATAAATATATATCTATATTTTCACGCCCATGTATTTTATATGTAGTTGCGTCGATTTTTATTTTTGTTTTTTCTGTTTATTTTTATTTTTACAATTTTTTATGTGGCGAAACAACGTCAGTTTACGTAAAACCTAATTCAATCAGATTATTTCGTTTTAAAATTGAACACTCACATTAAAATTTGTTTAAGTTAATCTTAGCATATTTATTTATTTATTAAGATTAAGATATATACTACGCTTATTTATATCATATTTATTTATTTATTAAGATACTATATACTACGCTTATTTATAAATATATATCTATATTTTCACGCCCATGTATTTTATATGTAGTTGCGTCGATTTTTATTTTTTGTCTTTTCTGTTTATTTTTATTTTTACAATTTTTTGTATATTGTTGAGAGTTTTTTTATATTGCACGGAGTACTGAGGTACGTAATTTGAGTGTTGAATTAGTTGTGAATGAGTTTCTTTTATATGTCAATAGTTATTAATATTCACGTTTTGTATATATTATAAGGAGTCCTGATGTAAGTAATTCGAGTTATGAATTCGCTTGCAGGGAGCTTTTTTTATATTTCACGAAATATTGAGGTAAGTAATTTGAGTGTTGATTAGATGTGAAGGAGAATCTTTTAATCTGTTCATAGCGATTAATATTCACTATAGTATATATTGCACGGAGTATTGAGGTAAGTAATTTGAGTTATAAATTCGTTATGAATGTTAATTCGTAGATTGCTATGACTGAACGTGACAAACACTTGCCTTCAGATGAATAATTTTTGTATTGGTGATAGCGTAGAAAGTCTTCCAACCATCTGCAAACCTCTCGCCACTTTGATGACTGTATTAGAGTTTGACCTTTATTTGCTTCATTTTTCTCATCAAACTCATTGATATAACAATCATATCAACTACAAATATTTGTTCGGTTGTTTATCTGGTCACGATATTTTATTTATCTAAGAGAAGATGTTTTCTATGTTTATATACTAATTTATTAGTGTAACAATTAGGTTTTTTCAAAAATAAAATTATATATTAAATCTTGCTGATTAATTACAAAATCTTTAAAATTGTTCAAAAAATTAGATTTTTCTAGAGATTTTGTAAAATATACAAACAATTAGATTTTATTTTCAAAACATTTGTATAATAAATATTTTTCTGAAAAAATATATATATCAAAATTTCCATAGATATGATTAGTTATAACTCTTTAATATTCTTCAAGCAACAAGATTTTTCAAAAAAATGAATAATAAATATTTGTCATTCACAATTAAAAGAAATTAATTCGTCTTTTCGAATTGCATATATTTCATACTCCGTCCTGGATTTAATGGCACATTTGCAAAAAATGAACGTTCCGAATTTGTTGGCACATTTCTAAAAAAAATAAAATAAAGTAACTCATCATTTTAAACTATACCCTCAAAACATCTAAAAAATTACACACAATGTCATTACTTTTCCCACATTAAAGTCAATGTTATTCCTTTTATTTACACCACATGCCATTGATTTACCATTTAATCCTCACCAAAAATCAATTTACACTAATAAACAACTCTATTCTTAAACTCCTCACAAACTAAGTGTGCCATTCAATCCGGCACTGAGGGAGTAATAAATAAATAAAAACATTAAAATTTCTTTTATATATCAAAATTATTTCAACCCCGCATAATACGCGGGTATACGAACTAGTAATTAATATTTTTTAAATAAAAAATGAAATAATATTACTCAATAAAAATAATTAGTGTTAATCCAAGTGCATTGTTTAATAAAGATAACTTTTTTTTTATCGGACAAAGTTAGTTGTTAGATGTTAGTAGTTAATACACCAAGCACTCAGACACTCCACAAATTCACCAAGCCACCTTATAACTCATACTCTAATTCGTTCCCAAAGGGAATCGAACCTGGGTCTCCCACTTAATTGAGGAGCCCAGTGACTAGGTGAGCTAAACTAACTAGCATTGTTAGAAAATAGTGAATTACTTACGAAATTTTTTAATATTTTTTTTAATATGCCTATTAAATTTCCATCGAAAACAAGTTTGCCTACTATTCGCTTATAAAATTTTCTAATAATATATACTATTTTCAAACCATAAATATAATTAACTACGGAAATGTAAATTGTCTAGAATATTATTTGTATATGTAAGTTTGTCTATGAAAATTACAAATACGTAAGTAAATTGCTCGTAGGTAATTTGTTTGCTTAGTAAATTATATTTGTAGGTATTCTTTTTCAAAAAATATTCTAAAAATTGATAAATAAATAGTAGACAATTCTCACTTTTTAAAAAATAAATTATTTTTGTAGTAAAATTTTATAATTATTAGAAAAAATTTGTAGACAATTTTTTTTAATGCAGATAAATAACTTTTTTTGCCAAAATATTTTGTTTGCAATTCATTACATATCTAAAAATTAATATCGAATGAGCTTCATACCTTATTTGAATATGTTCGAAATTTTTTAGATGCGATCAAATTTTGAGATGAGTCATTTTATACAAAGTTTTATTCTGATTTAAATTAAAATAATATTAGAGAAAGATAAGTTCTGATCCCTCACATTAGTCAAGTACAGAACATCGAATTATCAGAAAAGAAAAATAACAAAACAAACGTGTGCGTATATTTTAATATATTATGTCGGCAAAATGGAATAGTAACTATTAAGAAATTATTAAAAAAATAAAAAAAATGAATGGGAAGATCAGGATGATGAATTAGGGCAATGCACGTGTCAGTGACTCATTCTATGGAGCTGGACGCGTGTTGTTCAACTGAAGTTTTGATAGGCCATTGCACAGATTTTATTTTTTGCGATCAAAATTATCCTACTTTGAGATGCCAAAAAATGAAAATAAAATAACGTAAGGTGATAATAATTATCCATTCTCACTTAATAATGGTATATATATTATATTATATAATATTTATTTTTAAATATATTTTTGAATTATAAATAATTATATTTAGAAATTAATGTGTTTTCAAATGTATAATGTGTTGATAAAAATATTCTAACGATAATTATGATTTAGATTTATTTATAATTTTAAAATACACTTTGAAAATATAAACAAGTTTAATACTATAAATAATTCAAATGAATAGAATAAAAGTATTTCAAAATAAAAACTTGCAGTAAATATGAGTGATTGACAAATCACAAATTCATAGAAATTTATTCATACTATGAACTGATATTATTATATTTATGAACCGATAAAATTATTCTTATAAATTAATGCCCATAATATTTAATACTATAATTTTAGTATATAACTGTAATAACATCAATTGAAAGTCTTGTTGTATTAATTTGTAAGTATAATGATATAAATTTCATACTATGAACATGTTTCATCGGAGATTTGCTCTAATTCACAAACTCTCCTGTAAAACTTGTTCATTGTATAAAACTGATACCACTATTCTTATAAACTACTATTATTAATATTTAATATTATGATCTTCGTTTATAAATATAATAGTATAAGTTGATAAATGTAATGATATTAATTTATAAGTGAAGTTGATAAATGTAATGATATTAATTTATAAGTGTAATGATATAAGTTTTATATTATTAACACTTTTCACTGGAGACTTACTCTTTATAACTAGATTTATGATCTATAATCTTTAAAGTGAAGGGAGTAAAAAAGATTAAGGGAAGTTAAAAATGGGTATTATAGATAATTCTCATATTTATAATTTAGAATAATATCACCTGTTTTATATTTGATATTTTACTTTATGTTGTATAATGTACATAAATGATATATGAAATATTAAAAAAAAATCAACGAATCACTATAATTTTGAATTTGTATATTAAAAATTAAGAAAATAAAATATAATTGAAACATGAAGTAGGTAAGGAAAATAAATCTGCTGTAATTTTCAACACATTTGATTATATTTTCACTTCACCTTATTATTGAAAAGTACTTCCTTCACTTTAGTGATTGATGATGTTACGAGGGCGTTTGCAATGAGATATAAGTGATTATCATCACTTAAAATTGTGTGTATAAATAATTTGAAGTATTTTATTTCTATTTTATTAAATTAAATAAGCAGTCAAAGGCTATAACTTAAAATTAAAAAGGATGTTTTTGATAGCTTATGAACATTTTTTGAGTATTTCTAACTTTTTTTTTATTTTATTATAAATATCATTAACTTTTACTATTAATCAATTTTCTCGTGATAACTAATTTTAATCACTTATTCAAAAAATAATATTATTTTAAAAAACATCCCCTACATACTTTTATGCTCAACATCAATACAAGTATATATAATACTGTTGTGTTCGATATACTTATTCAACATTAATCGAACACGTAAGAGAGACACGTATAATATCTATTAAAATAATCATGCTCGATGGACAAGTATGCTCGCCGCTCACCGACCAAACAAGTTTGTTCGCCAGCTCGCCACTTGTCAACCAAGCGAGCAAACATCATTCGTTCGGCGGCTCGCCGCTCGTCGGCTCCCCACTCACCGAGCAAACATGAAGTTTTGTTCGTCAGCTTGCTATTTACCAACCAAAGCTGCTCAATCAACCTATCGAGCAAACAGGCATGTCAGCCACTCAGATCAGGAAAGAAGGAATCAAATAAGCTGAGTCAAGTCTGAGGACACAGACAAGTCTGAGGACTTAGACGACCTGAATGCTCAGATATCCTGAAGGCTCAGATATCCTGAAGAGCTCAGATAGCCTGAAGAACTCAGACATGCTCGACAAGGACAATATTCCGATATAAAATTGATATGGATTTTTGGGGCGAACAAAGCGGTCAGCCGAGAAAAAGATTGATTTGGACGACCAAAAGAGTGTCTTATAGACAAGCAAGTGCAAAGATCAACCAGGAAGACGAAGTTGGAAACGTGGCAATATTACATGAATTCTTGCATGGCCCGAAGTTTCGAGCTCATGCTTACCAAACCAAATTTCATGCTTGTCAAGACTATAAATAGAAGAAAAAACAACAAGATAAAGGTTCAGAAATTTCCCAGAGGGAGAAGGTTCACAAAAAATTCGAGAGATCATCCATGCACACAGAAACCCTAGCACTCATACACCAATTCTTCAAATCATCTTTATCCATAGAGATTCATCTTCATGAGATGTATCATATATTTTACGTGTAAAACTCGCAATACTACATCCCTGGCTTGGAACACCCCCAGAGTAGTCATTTCCTGACGAACTGGGTCATCAAATTCTTCTTATTTATAGCTTATTTTACACGTGCATATTTTGTTTGTGAGTTGTCTCCGAATTAGCCACATAATATTCTCCATACAAAATGACTCGCGAACAAATTGACGCTAGAAGGAGGGTACCAAAAAACCAACCCATACACAAACCCGTCGTTAGCCGAGGCAGAAAAAAGAAATATAATGCCTCAATCTAGGATAACACAAAGAGAGAGGTCGGGGCAAAGTCGGCCTCACTTTTTTGAAAGAGGCTCAACGCCAGCCTCACAAAGATCAGACAGTGGAGACTATCAATCTTGAGGATATAGCCAATGATCCGGCGGCCACAACAAAGGTCATCGCTTTCTTGCTGCGAGCACAGAAAGAGAGGGACGAAAAAGAGTTGGCCAAGTTAAAAACTCAAGATGATGAAGATCGACACTCGCATACACCTGATAGCGAGCAAGTTAAGATAAAAGCTGCACAGAGGCGGGCTAATAAAAAAGCTGATGATACGTCTGATGACGAACAACCTCAAGGGTCCAGACCATCAGCGTTTGGACGTTTGAGGCTCTCCGCCAAAGACCGAATCGGCAATAATAGGCGGCAGGATCCAGGGAAAGAACAGCCAATAAACATGCCCGCACATTTAGATCCTCATGATCATCCGTATACCGAACAAAAATTGGCGGGAACAAAATTATCTATTCATCATCGATTGGGTAGTCAAGCACGAACTTGGAAAGGGGGACTGCCCCATCATGAGCATGACCCACTGGGTCCTCATGATGGGAAACAGCCCCGATCCAAGTCTGTTAGTTCCACAAAATTTGCGGAAATGCAGAAAGCCATCGAAGGCTTACAGGCCGACCTGGCCGCGACCAAAGGATACCCTCGGGCGAGCACAATACCCTGCTCGCCACTATCACCAGCGATCATGGCGGCCAAAATACAAGAGAAAGTGGCGAAGATCCGACCACCAATCCCCATTTTCGATGCTGAGTTTGACCCACATGTCCATCTCAGCAAATACTCAGACTTTATGATCGCCATGGGCGACACTGACGCGACGCAGTGCCGATCATTCCCCATGAATTTGGGTGATCGGGCACATAAATGGTTCTCTACTTTGCCCGCTGCGTCCATCACATCTTTCGCTCAATTGGGACAACAATTCCTGTCCCATTTCTCATCCATGTGTGCTCGCCCAGCGCCAAAACAAAGGTTGGCGCATTTTTACCAATTAAGAGGTGAGTCAGATCGAGCATACATCGAAAGATTTGATAAATTTTGTATGATGGGGCCCCAGTTGAAGAGGATGCCAAGATCCTCGCGGTGGTCGGAGTTCTGACCCTGAATACTGACATGTGGAAAGCCATACATCAAGACTGGCCGAACACATATTCAGAATTCCGAGAGCGAGTAACCAAAATCATAGCCGTGCAGGATCTGCTCGCCTAGTCACGATTGGGTCAGGAAACACCAACTAAGAAAGTTTTTGGGAAGAAAGTGATGAATGAAGGGGGGTACAAACCCCCAGGATCTTTCAAACCTTTCGAAGAAGGAGTAGAAGCAAACGCCCTACGAAGTCTTCTAGGCATTTCAGCAGAGACAATTTTTAATCAAATCAAAGATCGGGACATGTTAGATAGGCCTCGAAGAATCATAATGGACAAGAATCGGCTTAATGCTTCCAAATATTGTAATTATCACGAGTACATCGGACACAATACAGAAGATTGTCGCGATTTACTTCGTCAACTTTGGAAGCTATATAAAGATAATCATCTTACCCAGTTCCTAAAAAATTTGGTGAACAGAGACTCCCGAACAGAAAAAACAGAAGATCGAAGGGGTAAGCGTAAAGCCAAACAAACATCTGACAGTGATCCCGAAGAATCACGTAAGAGGTCTGAATTATCCAAAAGAGGGCCTCCTACTGTGGGTAGAGGTCGAGAAAGTCAAGAGATCCACATGATACGTCCTGAATATGGTCCAGTGGGTGGATGTTATCAGGCACCAACATTATCGAACAGACGGAAGAAGATGGAGATGCGTGCCATGCAAAGCATTCATCAGGTGAAGGTGGCGAGCACATCAGCTAGCACGCCACCCTCTCACCAAATCATGTTTTTAGAAGACGATCTCGACGGTATAATCACCCCCCACAATGACTCCTTAACCATCAGTGCTCGTCTCCTCAGATTGAAGGTGCACCGCCTCCTGGTCGATACCGGAGCATATGCGAACATTTTGTTCATCAACACTCTGCACCAAATGGAAAAGCAAGTTGGGGACTTGAGTAGCTATATTGAACCATGTGATCATACCATTATGGGTTTCGGGGAATCTGTAACCCGACCCTACGGTATGATTAGGTTAGGAGTCGAGTTAGAATCAACTCTAAATCAAGAGATCTGACGAACTAGAATGCTAGATTTTGTAATCGTCGATGCTCCGTCTACTTATAACGGGTTCCTATGTCGCCCGTTTATTCAGGAATTTAAAGCGGCCTGTTCTACGTATTATTACTGTGTCAAATTTCCAATACAAGATGGAACAGGTAGTGTAAAAGGAGATCAGAAAAAAGCTCAGAATTGTTTGCTATCATGTGCACCAGAAAAGCAAAATATTGTTAACATGATCGAGAAAACATGGGATATCAGAGAACGAGCAAATACGTTACCAAAATATCCTTTGACGAGCACAAATTTGACGAGCACAGCTCCCCGTGCGAACACAGAATGCGTGAACACAGAATCCGGAATGGCAACTCATGTCCCAGATCTCCCAGATCTAATGAGTATAGATCCGCCAAACGAGCAACCGGACCTAGAACCTCGCATAGGTTTCGAACATATGGAGGTTGATGATGAACACCGGGGGTCGATCCAGGATCCTCAGTGGAAACAAAAAAGAAAGCGAGCAACACTTGTCGAACAATTGGAGTCCATCAATATCGACCCGAACAGACCTGAGTTAGAAGTGTTCATTGGTTCGAAATTACCTGAACCAATTCGAACAGATTTGATTGCTTATCTTCAAGCAAACTTGGATGTGTTCGCCTGGTCGCACGAGGACATGGTTGGCATTGATCCAAAATATGCATGTCACTCCCTCAACCTTGATTCAACACAAACTCCAATAATCCAGAAGCGCAGAAAGTTCAGTCCGGAGAAATATGCGGCCATGAATAGTGAAATCAAAAAGTTGCTCGACAATAAACTAATTCGAGAAGTGAAGTGCCCAAGATGGCTTGCGAACCCTGTGCTCGTCCGCAAGTCTAATGGATCTCGGAGACTATGTATTGATTTCACTGATTTAAACAAGGCATGCCCGAAAGATAACTTCCCGATGCCGCATATTGATTATTTGGTCGATAATACAGCAGGCCATGAGCTCATGACTTTCATGGATGCTTTTGCTGGTTATCACCAAATACCCATGCATCCGGACGATCAAAAGAATACGGCATTCTGCAGTGAAAAGAATATGTACTGTTGGCAACGCATGCCATTCGGATTAAAGAATACCGGAGCAACATATCAACGTTTGGTGAACAAAATGTTCGACGAGCACATCGGCCGAACAATTGAGGTATATATTGATGATATTGTGGTAAAGAGCGAACACAAGGAAGACCACATCACCCACCTCGCATAAACGTTTGATATACTCAGGGAGTACAACATGAAGCTAAATCCGAAGAAATGCAGCTTTGGGGTTCACTCAGGAAAATTCCTCGGACATATGGTCAGTCAACGGGGGATTGAAGCGAACCCATCAAAGATTCAAGCCATGTTTAACATGCAAGCCCCCAGGAGTGCGAAAGAGGTCCAAAAGTTAACCGGACGTTTAGCTTCCGTAAGCCGGTTTATATCACGAACTGGGGACAAATGCAAACCTTTCTTTGATGCATTAAAGAAAGGGAAATTCCAGTGGACCGAGCATTGCCAAAATACATTTGAATCATTGAAGCAGTACCTAGCAGATACTCAGACACTGTCTAAGCCTGCCCCAGGCGAACAACTCTATCTGTATCTTGCTGCATCCGAACATGCAATTAGCTATGTGCTCGTACGACCAGAAGGGATGACACTGCAGGCAGATTACTCAAATGGGTGGTGGAGTTAGGCCAATTTGGCATTACGTTCGCCCCGCGAACAACAATGAAGGGCCAAGCTATGGCCGATTTCATGGTCGAGTTGACATATCCACAGATGCCCGAAAAAGCTGTCAACCAACCATGGCATATGTATGTTGATGGCTCATCAACAAGTTCAAGAGTCGGAGCAGGCATAGTTCTCATCAGCCCAACTAGACAAACATTTACAACAACCATCCGTTTTGATTTTCCAGTTACAAATAATGAAGCACGAAGCTTTGATCGCTGGACTACAGATGGCTATGACAATGGGAATTCAGAGGCTGATGATTTACAACGATTCTCAGATAATTGTTTATCAAGTAACTGGCGAGTACGAGGCCCGAGGCGAACATATGGCACAATATCAGCAACTAGCAAAGGATTTGCTCGAGCAATTCGAACAAGTTTTCATAGAACAATTACCACGATTGGATAATTCGTTCGCTGATGCCTTGGCACGCCTGGCAACAGCAGAAGGAGTAACGAACACAACGGACATTGTGGTCGTCACAACTTGTTCGCCATCAGTTCCCAGAATTATGGTCGCCCATGTGATAGGCGAACAGGAAACTTGGATGACTCCAATCCTGAATTACTTACAAAAGGGATTTCTCCCTGAGAATAAGGCACAAGCTACTCGCCTCAGATTACAATCTGCTCGTTATACTATCTTAGACGAGCATTTGTATAAAAGAAGTTTCTCACTTCCACTATTGAAGTGTATTACTCCTGAAAAGGGTCATGTAATCCTGGAGCAAATCCATGATGGAGTTTGCGGAAACCATACAGGTGGGCTTGTCCTGGCACATAAAATAATCAGACAAGGTTATTACTGGCCCACCCTCAAAAAAGATTCGCTCGCGTATGCTCGCGCGTGCCACAAGTGCCAGGTACATGCCCCACTTATTCACAGCCCACCTGAAGAATTAGTGTCAGTTTATAGCCCATGGCCATTTGCTAAATGGGGAATCGATTTGATCGGACCGTTTCCTACTGGCACGTCGGGAGTAAAATATGTTGTGGTTGCCGTTGATTACTATACTAAATGGGCGGAAGTTGAAGCCATTGTCAAAATCACCGAACAAAGAATGTGAAACTTTGTTTGGAAGAATATCATTTGTCGTTTTGGACTTCCCCAGTCATTAGTAACTGATAACGGCAAACAGTTCGATGGAAGTGAATTCTGACAGAATTGTGCTCGCTGGGGCATAAAAAAGCATTATTCAACTTCGTATTATCCCCAGTCAAACGGACAAGTTGAAGTCGTTAATAAAATTATCAAGCATACGCTCAAGGCCAGACTTGATAATTCCAAGGGGGAGGATGGGCTGAAGAGTTGTCTGAAATATTATGGGCCTATCGAACAACTTTCAGAACATCAACTGCGGAGACCCCGTTTGCCCTGGCATTTGGTGAGGAAGCTGTTATACCCGCAGAAATCAAGATTCCGAGTCATCAAACAATGACTTTCGGAGAGCACATCAATGACCAGGCGCTCGCCCTGAGTGCAGACCTGTTAGATGAAAGAAGGACGGAGGCTGATTTCAAGAACGCCATGTACAAAAAGAGATCAGAAAAGTTCTATAACTCCAAAGTCCGAACACGCAGGTTCAATGTGGGTGAGCTGGTTTTAAGACGAGCAACGGGGGTATCAAGTGGTGTATTCGGCCGAGCATGGGAAGGTCCATTCAGAGTTACAGAACGTTTGTTAAATGGGGCGATTGATTTGGAAGACCTGAATGGAGTCCCATTGTCCTACTCGTGGAATGCGTCAAATTTGAAAAAATATTATCAGTAATGACGAGCATAATTGGCCAAACAAAATCAGCCACACAGCTGAAGCGAGCACAGTTGGCCGAACATAATCGGCCACGTAGCCGAAACGAACATAAATGGCCGAACATATTCAGCCATTCAACAAGGACGAGCAGGACAATTCTGAAGGAAGAACACATTGTGTTCGACACAAATCTTCTAGAAAAATGCTGGCCAGCACTATTGAAAGATAGAAGATACGAGTCAAAACAAGTTAAGAAGTGGTGGCAACCAAAAAAGGAACGTGTCAATCCTTGAATAAGAGCTAGCAAAAAATCCGAACAGATGTCAAAAGGAGGATTCAAAGCGGACAAATGTCAAAAGGAGGAGTAAAAGCAAGAGGGCCAACACCAACTAGCTATGCACAGCTTGGGATAGTTCTATAAATAGAGGCATATTGATAGCTGAAGAAAGCAGAGAAAAAGCAAATGAAAAAGAAAAAAAATACTACAGTTATCGGAAGAAAGTTGGTTCAGTATGCCTCAAGACGAAGAAGAATCCAGAACTCGATTCAACAATCATTCTACTGAATCGAGCATCTGTCCTAGTACGAGCTTTTTACCCCATATGACACTCCGAGCACAGGTTGAAGCTCGTTACGGACTCAAGATGCTCGGCACAGTCATGGTTGCCACTCCACATTACTCACTGCTTATGCAGTAGTAAATCATTAGCCCCCTATGCATCCCCAAAATCTCCTCCGAAGGGGAGGGATGTCATGGTATCCGCTCGAAACAACATGCGGATGCTGATGCTCAGGCATCTACTGAAGGGGACATAATGGTGCGAGCTGAGGATTTTGCTCGCGCCTGATATAGGCGAGCAGGCGTGCTCGCCACATGCTCTTGTCCGCAGCGGCCCGCTTAATCACAACTTGTCCAGGAGGGACAAAAGCTTATGCTGCTGCTGCTTGGGCATGTTACTAAAGAAGGGTAGACAGAATGATGAGCCACATGCTTGTCAACATCAATTCCGCGGACAAGGTGAGGCCAGTTCGTGTCTACTCAAGACAAGGTTTGAATTCAAAACCATAGTCTGAAGTCTATAGTTGTGTAATAGATAGTCTTCTTCAAATGTAAAGGTTGTAATAGAATACAAAGTGTTGCAAAAATACTTTTTGTTCGCTAAGATTTTCTAGTTGAAGCCTATTTGAGGTCGCACCTAAGCCGGACGGCCCGAACAAAGACGAACGAGCCCAAGTCTATGTTCACCTGACGAAAGAGTTCGTACTCTGATTCCCGCAGCAAAAAGAGAGTAATGGGTACGCAGTCGCAAAAGACGACTCGTACTTACAGATACCCGTAGCAAAAGTGGGTGATGAGTGCGGGGTCGCAGCTAAATAAGACGGCCCTAGTATGAAGTGATCGTGCCTAAATAAGACGATCGCGAACCAAGAAATGGGGGGTTGCATAAAGTTAACCCATCTGGTCGCACCTAAATATGACGATCAACCGATTGCAACGTCAATAAGACAATCAAAAACGAAAGAAGTCAGGAGCGGGCATAGGCAAACCCAATGTTCGAATTCATTTAGAAGAAAAGAGGCATAAACTAGAAAGCAACAAAGCAAACATCAAGCAACACAAGTATTAATCATTCATCAGCAACAACATTCATCCTCAACAATCAGGTTAGAGGAAACAGTTCAATATGCAATTTAACCATTCAATTTCCAAGTTGTTCGAACAAGATAGAAGGAAGCAAAAATTTACACAAGTATTAAAGAAACTGTTCGAGCAAAAAATGAAGAAGACAAAAATTACACAACATCTATTCGACAAAGCAAGAATTACAAGGGACAAATTCATAGTTGGGGGTGGACGGAAGTGAAATGTCGAACAAATCATGCTCGGCCCCCTCAGCAACGGCTCCTCCAGCATGGTAAGTCCAGTTTGCTCGCCAGGAGGTACACTTTGCTCGATCACAGAAGGTCCCCTTTGTTCGACCTACACCTGATCGGACCCGGACTCAGCTCGGAGAGTTTGATCAGCAACATCAGCAATATTCACATCCGAGCCATCTTCCTCATCCAGGATAGGATCATCAACCTCGATCCCTACAGGAAGAGTGGAGAAATCACACAGATCGTTCAAGTCAGACATCGGAAGGTTGCGATCTGGGGGGTTATCGATCAGGTACTGCTGAAAACTGGATATGAGCGGGGCAATTTTTTCGCCAGAGAGCGTATGTCGAGCGGATCGGATGGCATCAGCAAAGGCACATATGTAGGAGAAGTTCGACATGGAATCAACATATTCTTCATTGTGCAGCCTTGAATTTTCGAGACCCAAACGAGTGTTGGTCTCTTCAGCAATGATGAGTTGTTGGCCGAGCACATTCTTCTCATGGTCTCGACGTCAGTTCGGAGTCTATGAAACTCGACATTCATCTCATTCTGAGCTCTCTGTATGCTGATCACCTCCTCCTGAGAATGATTTAGCTCCTCCCTTGCCTGGCGAGCAACTTCCTGAGCCTGGCGAGCATTCTCTTAAGCCTGGCGAGCATCCTCCTGAGCTTTATGAGCATCTGCTTGTGCCGAGGATATCTGTCCTTGAGCCAACTTCAGTTCGTCCTGAGTTTTGCTCAGCTCGTTCGCATTCTCTTCAAAATTTCTGATCAAAGCCAAGTAGTTGGCGTGAAGGTTGGCGCACTCAGCATACACTTTCTCAAGAATGACCAAAGATTGGCCCTGATGAACCAGGCCAAGTCGCATATTTTCCAAGGGTGTTGGACCCGTGGTGGTCTCTTCCAGCTCGGTAGTCCATGCTCGAATAGGAGTCTCGCAAGCCTTCTGGACATGCTCGGGAATGCCGGGAACCTTGCGAACACTTGGTGAGCAGTAGTAATTTTTCAAATTGGGCATCAAGGGCGCCAACCTTCTCAATCTACACATACACCCGAGCAAATAAACATGATAAGGCGAACAGAATTAACAAAAAAGGAAATAAAGCGAACAAAATGTACCTGTTCGCCCGAGCCGGATCCCATCCCAAAAATGATTTATCCTCAGTGGACCGGAGCTCAGGGTTCAAAGGGGTCCAAGTTCGGGGCCCAACAGGAGGTGGAGAAGATGTGCCAACCTCCATTTCAACAATTTGAGCGATCGGACCGACCACGGAGGCGGCCATTCTGATCGCTTCGGCAGTAGGGGTCTGGGTTACCCTAACAGCATCAGTGCTCGTCTGAGCCTATTCGATTGGTGTGCTCGTCTGAGCTTGTTCGCTTGGCCCCTACTCGCCGGTTTCCGTCCTTGGTCTCTTTGGCGACGGAGCCTGTTCGCTCGTCCCCTGCTCGGCCGAACGAGTAGTCCTTTTTGGTTGGCTCGATTCCCTAGGGCCGGACGCAGATGCTCGGCTCGCCCCACTCACCCTGCTCGCTTCTCCTCGATTTGCTCGCTGAGCCTCTCGCTCAGCTTGAATTCGAGCGAGCTCCTGAGGTCTTTTTCTTCGAGCCATTTCAGTGTGTTCGGATGTACTTACGGCAACAGTAACAGCAGGGAAAGCTATAAGCAAAGCAATTCATTATGTAAGAAAGGGGAACACCGAGCAAAAAGTACAAAGTCTATGCAAATGTAAGAGGCAATCCTTACCAGCGGGATTAACAACTACAAGATGGTGAGGGGGCACGAATAAGCCTCATTTCTTCCTCTGTTCTGCAGTATTCAGGGTCTTCACAGATCGTTCCGAGAGAGACTCGAGATCAATTTGCCAAACGCTGCTAAAATAGCCGTCGTTGGTCTCTTTGTCCGACGCAGCTGGAATTCCTGAAATAAAGAGTAAGTTAAAATCAGTTCAAACTAAAGAACAAAAGACACAAAAATACTTACTGCGATAAACCCCAAAATCAGTGGGGATGTCCAAACGAGCATCTGGTTCACTTCCAGAAGCCAGACTCTTCCAATCGCCCCCAACGAACCAGAATTTCTCCTTCAAATCACTGATTTTGTTCGGGACATCCTCAATGATTTTACACTTGGCATTTGCCTGCATGAACAACCATCCATGTTCGCCCTTCGGACGGGTCAAATGCACTAGTCGAGCAAGTTCAGCGGCAGTGGGATAATATTTGGGCTTCATTTTGCGAAAAAAAAAAAAAAAATCGAAGCTCATAATCATATGCCACCCGCTAAACCCAAATTGCGTAATGGTAATGTTCCATTCAACGAGCAAACGAGTGATAGCCGGATGGAGTGGAAATCGAAGGCCAGCTTCCATCGTGTCTAAATTTACAACAACACAACCTTACGGGGTTGGTGCGCTTCATCATCGACCCAAAGGCCCGAAAAAAGACATCTTTGGGGGTTTAAGTAATTTCTATACAAATTGAAATGAGCATATCAACATCAATTATGCTCGCAATCTTGCTCGCTGGGTACTAATTCTCAACCCTAATTCTATGAGGTTGTTCGGGCCAATCAAAATTATAACGAGCGTTAATACTCGTTATATGTTGGATTATGAGGGACACCAACAGGGATATCAAGTTCAGAATTTTGCTCGCCGCCTATCCCTATGTTCGATTCAGTTATATTTACAGCCATCAAAATTTTCCCCCTCACGATATCATCATCCCTATTCACATCAACACTATCTATAGCCCTAGACCTAATTTGAGGTTGGGGCAAAGAATCCTCATCTGAATCATCCAAAAAATCACTACGGGCTAAGTCCCTATCCAATTCGTTTAGGGCTTCATCGGAATCGGAGGAAAGAACGGCAAGCAATTGCCCGAACTTGCCAACGAGACCACGAACCCGAGACATTCATCTCCGGGCGTTAAGCGTCTCTCACGGGATTCTACCGACAGAGGGGGAAGAGGAACTATGGTGGTCCGATTCAATTGAAGCAGAAGAATTTGAACAAGAAGCCATAATCGCAATGAGAGAAAGAATGCAATGGTTACCTGAGTAAAATCCTTCACCGGAATAATGAAGCCCTCGTCGGAAGTTTTTAGACACGAAAGAGATGGAAAACAGAGGTAAAGAGAAGAAGGAAAGAAAGAAAAGGGATTAAGGCGGCGAAATGAGGTATTTATAGATACCAGATTCAATTTTGAAAATCTGACACAGAATACGAAACGACGTCCGCTATGGCCCAATCAGATTATAACATGAATACAAAGCGACCCGGCTGGGGGGTATTGTTGTGTTCGATATACTTATTCAGCATTAATCGAACACGTAAGAGAGACACGTATAATATCTATTAAAATAATCATGCTCGATGGACAAGTATGCTCGCCGCTCACCGACCAAACAAGTTTGTTCGCCAGCTCACCACTTGTCAACCAAGCGAGCAAACTCGCCTACCAAAGTGAGTTTTGTTACTTGCTCGCCGAAACAAACATCATTAGCTTCGGGCGGCTCGCCGCTCGCCTAATGAGCAAGTTTGCTAGTCGGCTCCCCACTCACCGAGCAAACATGAAGTTTTGTTCGCCAGCTTGCTATTTACCAACCAAAGCTGCTCAATCAACCTATCGAGCAAACAGTATATCGACCCACTCGGATCAGGAAAGAAGGAATCAAATAAAATTTGAAATCAAGTCCGAGGACCACGAGACAAGTCGAGGACTCGAGACGACTGAATCTTTCGATATCTGAAGGCTCAGATATCCTGAAGAGCTCAAATAGCCTGAAGAAATCAGACATGCTCGACAAGGACAATATTCCGATATAAAATTGATAAGGA